>OZ038484.1:41594763-41764763 GCA_964036315.1 Acanthosepion esculentum
AGTGTCAACAAGCATTTTGACACATTCCATTTTTACTAATGTCTCCAGGTCCTATTTGAGGCAATGATTCCTCGTTATTGTTCACGTCTTTATCTCTATCCCTACCGTCTCGGTTGTTTTAAAGTTTGGATTCTGGCTTTGTCCGTTGTAAAGTTATTACATTTTTGTCCATCAACTATTATTTGGCTAACTTTGACAAATGATTCGCATCATTGTCATTTTTTGCAAGGAACACTGATGTTTAATTTTAGTCCAAAATCTGAATATACGGCTTTTTCTTAACAAACCTGTTCCTTTTAACCAGGCTACTCACTCCACTTGCTGAAAAACGTCTCCATCGCATAGTACTGCCAAACCTTGCTAAACATCTGAGATATCCATATATCTAAAAAGTTCTGTTTCATCTGATCAAATAATGACAAACAATTTCGATCTTTGTTAAGATAACACTCATCAAAAACTAAACAAGGTTTTACTTGCCTGGCTTGGATCATTGGAATCTTCTCTGGTTATCTTTGATAGAATCCAGTCTAATGTAGAATTTGCTGTAGGTTTTGTGATATATTAACATACCAAATTCGGTTCCTTCAAATCGGCCAACATATATTGATTTTCTGGTTGTTTGTTACATCTCTTATGACATCCTGTGTCATTCGAACCTGCATCCCTTATAGGGAACCGTCATTAGATCTGACGTTCTTAACCGTTCGGCCACGTAGGACTTCCAGTTAACCAAAGGCCGATACATTGCTATTGAACTAACATTCTCCATGGGGATGCAGGTTCGAATCCTGCCGGAGAACAAATATTTTCCGATAAGATTTCTTGAATATTCAGACCGGTAAATGTAATGAAATATAAATACTATTTAAATAAACAGAGCATTTACTCTAATATGAGTAACCATCTAAAATAACCTCTAAGCAAAAGAAATTAATATATATATATATATATATATATATATATATATATATATATATACATGTTTCATTAAATAATATAGATAAGTGTTGTCTATATATTTTATGTAAGTTCTTTTCATATCGTCTGATAAGCTTAATAACATTATCATTAAACAATGAAAGAAAATCACAATATTGATACATATTTTTTAATCCAATCTAAGTTTTTGGCTTACATAAGCCATTATCGAAGATGACAATTACACAATGTATTAAGCAATACACGAACAAGAAATTGATGATAGTCTGTTTTTGTTTACATGGATGATTTCCAAGCAACGATAAACACGTGCATATAAGACGCTGAAAGCGAAAATCGCACCACACCTCATGACGTCACACATGACCACGCGAGAGTGAATCCGATGAGCATTGAGTATGGAAAGCCGTTGGTATGAACCAATGGCTTCTGTTACTAATTATAGGCATTTAAGGATATTTGTGGACATTTCATAGTTTATTTTGTTCAGGTTAGATTTCAACTGTTTTATGTATATAGCTTCAAGAATTTTTAGTTTTTGTTTATTCTTTTCATGTTTAAGTATAGTTGTGTTTTCGACAAGTATTTTCCGGAATTGTGTATGCGGCCAGGCGTGTTGTTTTAAATGCCTAAAAATGTTAGAGTTATCATTCAAATGTAGTGTCAAGCGTCGTGAAAGCGAGTTTGTGGTGTGACCAACATAGATATTATTTAGTTCGTTATATGTGTGTGTGTGCATGTATGTATGTATGTATATTGGGGAAATTCTAAGACGAAGTTAAAAAAGTTTACTTGTGACGCGTTTCATCAGACTAGAGGAATAGACAGCGCCCACATTAACTGGCGAAATCCATACCAAAATTCTAACACTCTCCTTGCAGAGGTTAGACTTTCTTTAGTCCGAGGAAGTACTGAAGGACGAAACGCGTCACAAGTAAACTTTTTTAGATTTTGTCTTACAATTTCCGTAATACTGTTCTTGATGTATTAAATATATATTGTTATATCACACACACACACACACACACACACACACACACACACACACACACACACACACACACACACACACACACACACACACACACACACACGTCTGACCGGCATGAAAAGACAAATTTTAATTAAATAGAATTATCACTAAAATTATTCTTTTTAGTGATAAATCTATTTAATTTATTAACCTCAAATTAGCTCTGTTGAACGAGGTTCGAAACCGGTTAGCTTGCCCGTTTTTCAGTTTTACTTTTTATCTCTTATCATCATGAGTGGTAATAAAAATAAATTTTATCTTTATATATATATATATATATATATATATATATATATATATATATATATATATATATATGATGGACTCTCCCGTCGAAATCGACGTATGAGGGCCAGACAGATCAGTTCCCAGAAACTGAAAGCCCGACACCCACACAGGATTTGATTATAGTGGTGAAGGCTTTGTGCAGGGCCATCCACACTTTTTGGAGGGACGAATACAGGGACCTGGTGCAACGAATGCCACAAGGTCCCCAAACGACCCTCCGCAGGTTTTGAATTCAGAGTTGTCCTTCTCCTAGACCAGTTGCCATCCAAGGCCATAGAACCCAGTCTGTCATGCTATTTACCCATAGTTGGAGGGAGAAGCAGAGGATTCACACCTTTCCCAAGGGTGTTAGCACGTAATTGAATGTAATGGATTCGACTGGAAAAGAGATATCAATGTTATTTTCATATATATATATATATATATATATATATGAAAATAACATTGATATCTCTTTTAACAGATATATTTACCAAAATTAGCACAAAACTATCTTGAAATACTAAAGAATAAATTTATTCTATAAAATCGTCATTGACTTCAACCACGGCCTTCAGACGACTTTAGAATCTCCTGCATCTCTTTCGGATGGTTTCCTTGTGAATGTTGGTGAATGTTGCCATACTCCTTGCCTTCGATTCATCTTTGGTGCTATAAAGAGTTTTGTTGGTACCTAGCTCAACTGCAACCACACATAATAATCAAGGGGGTTGCAGTTTGAAGAGTTAGGTGGCCAGATGTAAGAGGTGATGTGGTCGCAGAAATTGTCTGACAGACATGACTGGGATTTTCCTGCTTGTGTAGCATAGTGCAGAGTCCTGTTTCCAGTAATAGAGTCTTCCAGCAGCCACCTTCTTGACCCATGCCAGCACTATCTCCTTAAGGCACTTGATGTAGGCCTCCGTGTTGAATGTGAGGCCCTCGCCAACTACCGGGAGTTCTTTTCATATCAGAACGATCAGAGTGAGTTTTCCGATCTGCTGTACCTTAGGAATCACTATTAGACTCATCTGTTTCCGAATCCTCAGCACAGTCCTCAGATTGACACCAAGACACTCTGAAATGTTCGTATTGGAGCTTCTGGCGCGAATGCCAAACAGTACAGCATACCGTCTCCATAATTTCTGGTTCAGTGAATTTCGCCATGGTGCTTTCTTTTTCATGGAGGTTGCCGGAATGACCCAACTATACAGTCGACAAATTAAAAAAAAAACAACGGAAATTAGCGCGAAATTAATAAATATGAAATGGCAACAATTTAACTATCACCTTCTCTCTCTCTCTCTCTCTCTCTCTATATATATATATATATATATATATATATATATATATATATATATCAGCTATTAACAAAAGATTTCGTTCAAGCTGTATTAATATATATTTGCATATACACTCTCAAATTAAATATGTATATAAGCTACTGACTTTTAATTCCACAGTCAGTAATTTAGATTAAACTTTATCAGATTCGATATGGAAATAATCGATCTTTTTTTTTTATCTACGGAAGCTAATTTCATTTGATTCCCTTCTGTTTGATAATCTCCCTCCCTGAGAAAAAAAGAAGATAAAATCGACTTTGATCTCTTATCATTTGTGACATAAAGTTTGACATCAAAGGTTCGTAATAAAATACCATCAATAATATTTTATTTACTTTGAAAGACGCACAATCCAGATAGGAAAAAAAATAGGTAAAAAAAGCTGTGATTCCAGTATGCAATGAAAAATACAATTATTAACCGTAGAATATTTCTGTGCGGAAACTGATAGTTTTCTTTTATGAGACATATTAAAGGTATGTGAATGCATACCGAAAATCTAACTCTAGCCTTTTGGGTTTAAGGTGTATTGTAGCCTTAAAAGCTTAATACAGTTCGTTCACTATTTTTATATTTGAATATTGCAAAAATATCTTTTAAAATAAAATCAGTGTATCGTCTTTGTGCAAGTGAACATGTAAAAAGTTCAATCAATTTACAATATTTTTATTTATCTTTCAGTTTTTCTAACTAACCTTAGTAACGTAATAACCTTTTATTTTCTGTATAAATGGGTCTCGAATGTTCATGTCATCCTGAATACAAGATACGCATTTAACAGACTGTTAGTTATCATAGCATTAAGAGGATACAGTAGGAGTATTTTCTAATGCCTGCTGCTATAAATGTCATTCAATCAGGAGATTTTTTATATTCGTTAGAAGCTTGTTTTAATTTATTAAATTCTAAAAATTAAACTTCTACTTTGAGAAAGAGTTAAGCAATAATCGTAAATGTGTATCTTTGAAGTTATAAGAGAATTGGTCGGTGTATTCTTTGATGTTCGTAGATATAAAAATGATTCTTTTGGAATGACGTTATTGGCTTTCCATTGAACAAGGATTAACCAAAAATCTAAAACATTGAAGTGATCTAATTTACTTTTTTCATATCGCTCTATCTATCTATTTGCTTACCGACTGAGATTACTCTATGAATGCCGATGATTTTGTCAGCGTTCATTCCTGGATATAAGCCAACATTCAAGAGCTGATTTCCAGCTAACTGTGAAACGAACAGTGAAAATATAGATAAAAAAGCTTTTCTCACTGACCGCTGTTATCGTAAAGAGCGAAATTCTCAATGATTCCTTCGTTATTGTATGGTCTTTGTCTCAGACTAAGCTAAATTGAGTAAATATCTACAGGTTGTCCAGTAAAAAAGCGATAATTTCAGAATGAAATTTATTTAGCTACTGGCTTAAAAGCCGCTCTATCGGGCGGCATTTATGCTAGCTTCTGTTACGGGCTCTTGATTGGGCCTTCATCACAATAGGTAGGGAGGAGAAGAAGCGATAGTTAATAATAAACTACAGAAGTACTAAAAATTGTCACTGTATTTAAGTGTTGCATTAATATTTAAGCTTACCTTTTAAAAGTTGAACCATAATTCTTCTGCCACCACTTAATTTAAAGACAGTTTGATCTACGTAGGTTTTTACTTTCCATACAAACAATTATTTTTATTTCATGGGTGACTTTCGCTGGATTCCGCAATTAATTACGATTATTCCCAGATTTATTTCCAAGTTATAAAAATTGTTATCGTAAAGAATTTTGTCTCACAAAATTACGTAAAAAATCGCCGAAAACAATCGCAGAAATGAAAACTTGGGAATCCAAAATTTCAGGATTTTAGGTCCGGATCCGGTCCTGAATATTTTTAATTTGCTCACGGAGTTGGTCTGATTCCAAAATAGTATGATATGTTGAACTACAGCCTCTAGAAGTAAAGTTGAAAGCACGGACAATTTTATTTTGAAATATTTTTATTTTGAATAATTTGAGAACAGTGATTTTTAAAAAATTTGAACATGAGCTACTGAAAGTTAGTTAGAGAGTTGTGTCCCTTTAATTGTTTTATCAGCAGAATCCAAGATGGCGGAATTCGAAAACAATCACAATAATGAAAATTTGAGAATACAAAATTTCAGGAATGCGGATCCGGATCCGACCCGGAATGTTTTTAATTTGCTACCGGAGTCGGTCTGATTCGAAAATGGTATGATATACCGGACTACGGCCTCTAGGAGTAAAATTGAAAGAATGTGATACAGTGCTACACTGACATTCGCATTTATTATATAGATTAGGATTCATGCGCAAACTGAACAATCATCGTAGATCTTTGAAATGTTTGCTTGAATCTTCAACACAAAGTTGTAAGCGTGATAAGCAGGAGGCAGTAGCTTTGCGGATAGTGTCTAGAGAAATTTAATTTCAAGGTTCAGTTAAGTTCCACTTCAATGAATCAATATTAACGATGTCACAACGACGGTTTTGGAAGTGAGTTAGGATTATACGTCAGATACACTAATCCATAACCTTCAGATCTGGAATTTAGAGGGTCACTGAAGTGGACCAATTAGAGCTGGTCTATTTTCCCGAAGAATAAATTCGCCGTTTTTTTTACTGGGTACACTGTAGATATCTGTACGCAAGTGCAATGAAATCGTGGATCAATAATTATATATCCTGTTATGTAGTTACCTAATTATTCTTTCTAATACTCTTAAGGAAAGGTAAGCTATATTTCGGATATTCCAGTGGCGTTACAGTTATTGTTACCTGCAAGAAATGATCAGAGTTCAAATTCGGCCTATTCACTTAGCGTTCATATCTTTGGGAAAGGCATGCATCTATCTTTTTTTCTCTCACATCTATGGATTAAATTTAAGAAGAATTATCCCTCAAACAGCGAATTACTCAAGAACTGCAATTTTGGCGGTGTAGACACTTGCGTCTGTGATTCCTTGAGCACTTCAATCTTGACGTCTTCAGGTTATGGATAGTTCGGTATCTTTCCTTCTTATTTTCGCTATCTTAATTTTAATAATAACACTCTGGCTTGAATGGCTCTTAGGCCTTCTTTTGGTTAAATTCCAGTATAAAAATCTATATTGGCAGTGCTGTCCTTATACCACTTTAAGGTTTATAATAGGGAACTTTTGAAATATCGTATTCAAGAACATAAAATAATACAATCAACTTAAACTAATATATATTCCGATACACATGTTCTCGATGGGGCGGGATTAACATCTCTGTAATGAAAAGAGCTGGGAATTCCTTTGTGGTTGAAATGGAATCGTGCCAAATGGCATTCGCTTATAACAGAAGTCCCCATCGCTGTACACACCTGTCAAACACTTGAAATACTCGACCTTTGGTAACACGTCCTTGCCAGATCTCTTGACACAAACTTCCAAATAGGCAGTGAATAATGGCTCCTGGTAGATACATCAACCTTCTTTCATGATAAGACAATGTTCCGATTCATTACAAGTTGTAGTTCCTAAGCATGGCGGTAATATTATTACATAAACAAACGACTAAACTGAACGATTGTTGTTGAGTCCGAAGTAGAGATCTCAAACATGTCCAAATGAACGAAAATAGGAAAGATCTCTCATGGCTACTGTTTATCAACACCGAAAACAAACTCTTCTCGTGTATGTTGTGTTTGGTTTGGTTTGTTTTACGACAAAGATTTTACCTCAATGGGTTATTTAATGCCGACAAGATTTTTATTGTTGGTATAATTTTTTTTTTCAAATGTATTGTTGGTAAATTTTTTTTCCTTAAAAAATCTATTTCTGGTAATATTTTTTTCTTCAAAAATTTATCGCTTGTAATTTCTTTTTTCAAAATTGTATAGCTGGTAATATCTTTTCTCAAAAAAGTATTGCTGGTAATAATTTTTTTCTTCTAAATCTTATTTCTGATAATAACTTTTTTTACAAAGTATTTCTGGTATTAAAATCTATTTTTACACTTTTATAATGCTTTTTACCTCAGTTTCGGGGTTAGCTATTTGTCCATAGCTGGGACCCTAATAGGTGCTACCAACACCGGTTCAGGGTGTACCTGAGACCACCAGCAATTAAGAGTTGGTTTCACGCTCCTCCAAACCTCCTGATTAGAGGCCTTGCTCTTGGACGCGGATGTAGTTTATCCGCATACCCAGGACGCGTGTATGTTGTGGTTTTCAGAATAAACAGAAGAACTAGCAGAAGTTGGTGTAACAATAATATAGACGTGGTGTCAGTACTTTTCAGATGAGAACTTATCATTATGTGCATTTCTAATACGAAAGCGCACTGGAATGACGAAGGATACGTTCCAAATGCTAATCAAAGTATTAAGAAACGAAAAGCAATTCAAAGAGTGCTTAATCGTTATGTAATATCAATTCTCCGATATTACAGTGAATGCTGGACAATTTCTTCACAGATAAAGAGGAAACTTAGGCAAAAGAAATGTGGTTCTATAGAATGATACTGAGAATACTATTGATGGAGCCATGTAAAAACGAGAATGTTTTAAGGAAAATGGAAACAAGATGGACGCTTATATTTAGAATAAGAAAGCAACAGTGGAAATTTCATGGGCATATAATGAGAAAAGAAGACTTACACAATTAAACAACTCACGGGATATATTGAAGGTAAGATGGACAGAGGTAAACAGCATGTAATCTACCAAATGAACTCGTGTTAATGGATGACAGGAGGGAGAATGGGAGGAATAGTAAAAAAAGCAAACCTTGATAAAGAGCTGCAAAGAGTAAGAAGTCGTAGAGAGCTATAATTGCCAACATTGTGAAGGGACACGGTACATAGAAGAATTCGGACTAGTATGTTCATCTTGGTTGTTATGCGTACAACGTTTCGGACTTGTCATACTCAGCTTCCTGTTTTCGTCTTGGATAGATTTGGAATTTCGAATCAAACACTTTATTTAACCCATTGAGATAGATTGTATTAATTCGGCTTTAACAGAGTTGTGAATATAACAAGCTAGATGAGTATGCTGGTCCGAATTGCATATAATAATAATAACAATAATAATAATAATAATACTTGTTAAGGGGTCTCCACTTTTCACACAAATGGACTCACCCAATTTATACATATACTACTACCAGTGAATACCCGAAGAGTGAAGGAGTCGAGACGGAACGACAGAAGAGTAGTAGAGTTCAGTAGTAGTAGAGTAAGTCATACACAGAGACGGCGGCAAACGTCACAGTTAGCGAGCACGTAGACTCAGTAAGGAGTCATACCGAGATACTTCAATACCAAGACTGTATATATATTATTGCTACTAACCCGCATTCCTGGATCTACTAACCCGTATTACCAGTTTGTATTATTACGTTAATACATTTATTTTCCTTATCCATTCCTGGCGTTTGTTATTCATTGATATCGGATTCATCCCGGAATCCACAACAGCAACAACAACAACAACAATAATAATAATAATAATAATAATAATAATGATAATAATAAAGCAATTTTACAGAGAATTTGATAAGAGTAACATTAAAGATTGACAACCCACCAACATATAATTCAATAGAAAACATCTGAGGCGAACCGAGACGCATTAACGCAGATGCACACTGAATAGATAACCAAGAAGCTATGGCCAATAATGTTGAAACACAAGATTGGTCAGACATCACTGCGGAGGAATTTAGAGCAGCTCTAGTAAAGTCCCAGAAATGAGAATACCCTGGGATAAATTTCCAGACTTTTGTCTGCACTCTTTACCAGGTATCTATAATATAATGAGCGATATCTACTCCGAGATCATTAACAATCCTGAGACATCCCCCTTGTGGTTAAGTAAAGGTTTAACTTACCTGTTTGCTGAAACTAGAGAGAGAGAGAGAGAGAGAGAGAGAGAGAGAGAGAGAGAGAGAGAGAGAGAGAGAGAGAGAGAGAGGGAGGGAGGGGGAAGATTCCCTAAAGTTGCAGGCGTATCTCATGATCTAAGTGTTCATGGAAAAAAATAATCTTTTTCCTCAAAATTGGGATGTAAAAAAGGGTCATATGGATGCAAGTATCAGCGTTTGATTAATACGATGATACTGAAAAATGGTAAGAATTCATGTAGTATCATGTAGTATCATGTAGTATCCACTGCTTGGATAGATTTTAAAAATCTTTTGATAGGGGATCATTAAAGCCCTACTGATCTATAAAATGTCACCCATAGTCACTGCATTTATTAAGCCTAGTATGCCTGTATGGTACGTACACCTCATACTTAGCCACACAAATGGTGATATTAAAATCAATAATATAAGCATCAACCGCGGGATATACCAAGAGAATTCACTTTCACCACTCCCCTTCTGTCTTGCTCTTTTCCCTCTGTCCAAGCTGCTCAACAATTCAAACAGGGGCTACAAAATCTACAAAGATACCATCAACAACTTTTTATACCCGGATGACCTCAAACTTTATATGAGAAATGTCAACGGTCTCAGATCCCTACTGGAAAAGATTTCAGTGATTATATCTGTTATATACCTTACCTATGAACATTAATGGGTATGTCCCAATCTTCATAAATACGTTGGACACTATATGCTGTCAAATTAGTCCACCACTAGCAGTGATTTACCTACTTCACGCCACTGGCGAATATTGTATTTTGTCGATGTTATAAAGATTACCATTTCATTCCCAACCTCCATTTTGGTTATTCCTCATTCAATAACTTTTTCTAGGTTGCAACAATATCAGAATGGAATTTATTCTGGATAAGTGTACCAAGGCATCATTTAAAGCAGCACAATTTATCAAATTTACTAATATAATGTTAAACATCAACGTTTTCACCAGGGACCTACAATGAGAAATTTTATAAATACTTATGTATTCAAGAAAGAAATGAATACAACACTCAAAAATGAAGGAAAAGATGAGAAAAGAATGTTACCGCAAAGTGTATTTGGTAATTACAGAACTGAATTGATCGAACAGAATAGACGCAATACAACTCGCTGGCAATACCCATTTTTACTTATTACGTTGGCGATCTAAAATGTTTTTTAGTGGTATGGTACGAATTGATATCTGTTAAAACATCAATTACAGGCCTAGTAAAATAGTTAAAAACGACACGAGTTAAGTACCTGAAAGCCGCAGTTAAGCATGAGTGTGCTATGAATACTACCATCATTAAACAATGCCGAAAGATACGAATCCCCTTAGATGTAACAGATACTCAAGATGACCACTATCCTGAATTTTCCCCTGTTGCAGCATGAATTTGATGAAAATGTTGAGCATATCGTACCAGGATTCCTAGTCCGTGTTTTTTTGTAAGCGTTTAACCCCAAGCAAGGCGGGAAGCCACTAACACGCAAGGGGTTACAGAGCGTTGAAACGAGAGAAAAGAGGAGTGATAGAAGAAAGGATGAAGAGAAGAATAGGGGATAGATCAAGGCATCTGGAGACGTCGATTGACATTATATTTGGAGATTATAGCTATCAGGGAAACAGAAAAAAGGGGAGGGAGTTCCACAGGCGAGAAGTGCGAAACATGAAGCTATTGGAGTAAAAGAGACGGCTACATTTAACAGTTTCGACAGTGAAAGGGTGAGAGCGAGATGCCAGCCTAGTTGAACGCTTAAATTCATGGAGTCTGGGAACCAGCGAAAGCAGCATTATTAGACATGACCAGATACCACGCACAATAATAATAATATTATAAAAGTTCCTCTTTTAAATTATTCGAGTGTCAATCTTCAGATAAAGTATTAGGGATTGAATTTTAAAACGTTAAATGATATTATTTTTTTTTCGTATTCGTTGTTATTGAAATATATTACAAGAAAAAACCAGGGCTAAATTTCTTGAATTTTACCATTACTCCTGTATTTTTGGTTAAATTATATTTGAAAGATGACAGCGTATTGACCTTTTTCTGCAATTATACCTTGTGCTGTAAGGAATAATCACAAGATAGAAAAGCGACAGTGTCTGCTGTAGAATGAAGGTCCACGCTATTCATCTTGACCATTCTAGTTTAAAGGGCTAGTATTCTCACCGGGTTACTCGTTATTTTGTTGGTTTTGATCCAAACAAAACCAGAATTACCGAATATCTATCGTTTTAAACGCATATTCAATACGAGGTTGAATCATGTGTAAATCATTAAGTCCGTAGCCTGAAACGGAGTTAGGTGAATTTTGTTTCGAAATTTCTACTGTTCGATCCATATAATTAACATTTACCAATAAATTTGACACATTGCCAAGGAAGGAGATTATGTCGATTATGTTTTTGGTTTTGAAAAGGCGATAAAGAAAAAGCGATGAGGCTTCTAAGAGGCAAGCGGTCACTGAGAGTGAAAGAATCTGCGAAAAATATTATTGAGGGGAAAGGACAACAAAAGAACTGGATTCAAGGACACAACTAAAGTTGGATTTCAATTTTTGAAGATCGCAGTTGACAGGAAAGCAAGAGCCGGAAGAGAGTTCCACAAACAAGATATTATATTTTTGTAATGCTCGTTTGTAGGAGAGACTTTATGAATCACAGATACAATGATAGTAACGCCTTCAAACAATACTAGGCCAGAAGACGTGCTAATTCCTATATATATATATATATATATATATATATATATATATATATATATATATATATATATATATATATATATATATATATATATATATATATATATATATATATATATATATATATATATATATATATATATATATTCCTTTACTCGTCACGTGATCTAATTATTTCAAGATGAGGCCGACTGTGCTCGCTCTCTGGCGATCCGTGTTCAAACCCAAGATTCGGCAGCGCCACTTTATTCCTGTATGACATATATATATATAGATTGGCTTTAGACTGTTTGCTGAAAATAATTTAAGACATAAATGAAATATTGCATCTTATTTGTCAAGCTTAAAATAACAGAAAATATAATTTCTATTACGTCATCAGAAGGAATCTCACTATTTTAGAGATGTGTGAACTACACATGTTTGTGTCGTAAACTATTCAGGTGACGTAGAAAAATGTTACACACATACATGTTTATATCAGCCATTATCTCAGTACACTGTCTGCCTTTTTCACTGTCTATATGACGAGGGTTTAAATTCAGTGCTGCCTTTTGTCTAGACTTGCTGCTCTATCAAGATTAGAGAACACTGTTTATTTTATCCACAGATTGTGGGAAGAGAACAGATGGATTCATGCTTTTTCTAAGGCTATTAGTGCGAAGTGAACTCTACCGCTACAACCAGAGTTTGGAATTAGCCGATTACATTTCCCGTATCATTTATTAGGTTGGTGCAAAAATAATGTCGTTTTTTGACGTTCAACTTCATGTGAGAAAACGACATTATTTTTGCACCAACCTAATAATATATGTGGATGTCCCAGAGTTATTTTTCTGTCATTTATTTCAGTGTTTCCTGAGAGTGCTAAACACGCAGAGTAAGATTATATCACTTTAGAGACACGCAAAAGACGCAGTTATCGTTTTTCTGATGTAATGAACTATAATTGTATCTTGTAATTGAAAACATGAGACTGAATCACTCACAAGTAACATTACATTTTATTTCACTCTGGTCTTCGTCAGATACTGTCAGCCAGTGTATGTGTGAGCGATCCCAGTACCTCATATGAACGTGGACCTTACATTCTGTTCTGCGATGTAAAAGCGATTACCCCATTGACACTGGGATAGGTGTTTATACATTTACCTGTCATTTGATTTTCTTTCCCACTCGCGCTTCCTAGTGTAGTTTGGCTGGTCAATGAGGTCATCTCCAGATGCTTCTTGCACTTGACTTATCTGAGTGCAAAGTCCATTCTGGTATGGTCTGGGTTGAGACACATATTACACTAATATAAAATACACTGTTCCCTTTCTTGGTGCCTCTGGGTGGCAATAATTGTTAGAAGGCTAATCTCACAGACCATTACTACTGCAGGGAGTACAATCAACATTGGACACTTGTATTTATTGGCAAAGCTTCGTAAATACTTTTACAATCTCGTGATTTTATTTTAATATCTAAAAGGAACTCTTTATAAAAATGAAAAAGAACATATTTGTGATACATCTATTTTGATGGTTCTCAGGAAATTTTCTTTCATGTTCCCACAATTCAATTTAAGCATCATACGCCCGGCAAATCTAATATATCGCTCTACTGCCAACTGACCAACGTGTTCTGATTGCGATGTTTGGTTTCAAAGTCTAGTATCAATCTTGTTATCATGATTGATTATCTCGCTTGGACTAGCAGCTTTCAGAACGCCGCGGTGTAGTGTAATGGTTAGCTAGCTCGTGTGGTTGTCCATCAGTAGTTTGATCGATCCATAATGTATACCTCATGCTTGTGACCTTGTACCAAACAAGGTTAGGCTTAGAAAATAATAACACACAGCTTCTATATATCTCCTTTCTTGCATACCTTCCTTTAACTTTCAGAGGCGCCAAGTTCTTCGTGTAAGTCCATTCATCGTTTTCACTTGTTATCACACAGGAAAAGGTTGAAGTCCGGAAATTGAACCGACATCTGTTTAGGAAATTGTTCTTGCGGTCGCTCGCTTAAGCGAATATCGTTCTAACAAAAAAGAATAACCCTTTTACAGTCTTTCTCTCTATAATTCCATCGCAATATAAAAAAAACCCTTTTTTAGCTTATTATTTCATATTACAAAATTCTCTTCAATATTATAGACAACAAACTATCATGTAAACTTCCTGCATCCAACAAATTTCCGTTATTGATCTTGTGTTGATATATCAGGTTCGGTTTGATTATATTGTTCGATATCGAAACAGATAATGCTTTCAATTATCATGCACTGGATAACGCAAAGTCGGCACTGAAAGTTCTTCAGCCAAGAATTCGGCTTTCTTTTCAATCCGTATTTTTCCCCTTCCTTCCTGAGTACGAGATAAAGAACATGGTCGGCCCATCTTTTTTTTTGTTGCTGAATTGCAAAGCGCTTTAGCCGAAAATCCTGCAGTGGTTTCTGTTTAGGAAAATTTCCCCTACTAGCTGTCAGGAGGCGAAGCAAAATTCTTCATGACAAATAGAGACAACGTTTTGTACAATAACTCTGTAAGTAATTTATGGAAATGATTTATGATTATAAAAAGAAGCTACGTTATTTCCTATGATATTTCCTTAATACAAAATTGGGTTATGTGAACGATATATCGTAGGAATGCGTGGCTATCTCAAATAACGTGTAAAAAACATTGTTTATGTGACAAGGGGATATAAAAATATTTAATGTTGTCGATACATTTGAAGAAATAGGTAAACATTAAGTGAAACATTGTGATAAAAGAACTGCTATTAATAAAACTGCAGACTGTGTACACAAAAACGAATCAAGTAATAAAAATAAAGTTAATAAGGAAATTATTTTCAAATACAGTCACTCCTAATTTAACAGCCGAATTCTGTCCCATTTTGTCAGAAAAAAAACAAAGATTTACGAACCATCAAATGCGGTATTTTAAACTTAGGACCGAGAGAAGCACTGATGAAATATCGCATTTTCTTTGTGAGAATCAACTGCTATTAAATAAATATTTCTTAGTACGACACACGGCTACAATTGCAGAACATCCAAATGCTGAACAGTGTAATTTTAGCAGAATTAGTCTGCGAGATTAATTGCACAACGGACAGGACAATTTAAACGAAATCCACAGAGAATACAAAACTCAGAATACAGACGGTCAAGACTCAACTTCCTGAGGGAGGGAGGGAGACAACTCAAAATCCACAAAAGCCTGAGAGACAGGCAAAGGAAAAAAATCAAACTCCACACAGGGGACCTAACTCAAAATTGAAAAAGATTCAAGAGAGAGAGAGAGAGAGAGAGAGAGAGAGAGAGAGAGAGAGAGAGAGAGAGAGAGAGAGAGAGAGAGAGAGAGAGAATAAGATTTAAAATCTTCAGAGCCATTTTTTAACTGAAATTTGTTTAGAATTTTAATTGTGATGTTTATTCCTTGAGGTTAATCACTCACATAGTCAAATGGATGAACATTCAAAAGAAAGATTTCGTTGCTCCAATTTTCAAAGTGAAGATGGCCTCAGTCAATTATGTGCCATGCATGATACACGCTTAGGCGATCATGTATATTTCGATACATGACTGACGAGGCTGATTTTTTCCAGCAGTAGGTTAGAATTTATTTCTATGGTAGACCAGTTGCCATCCAAGGGTATAGAACCCAGTCTGTTCTGCTATTTACCCATAGGTGTAGGGAGAAGTGGATTCATACCTTTTCCCAAGGACACGTAAGCGAATGCAATAAATTTGACTGAAATTCGAACGGCTCTCCTCAATCCTAGCCGCTAACCATTACTTCACCGTGCCTCCTTCATTCAATAATAGCCCTAAATAAACAAGTAATCAAAATCCTGTCTTTTGGACTCAGTTCAATCTCAAAGTCTAGCCTCAGTGAGAATAATGCAATTATATCCATCCAAGCAGGCATGATATTTATTAAGTTTAGAGAGAGAGAGAGAGAGAGGGAGAGAGAGAGAGAACAAAATATAAAATAGATAGAGAGAAAGAGAGTGTAAGAGATAATGAGGTGGAGAGACGGAGAAAAGACATATTGCCAATACAGAGACGGAGAAAAGGATTACAAATCCCCACAGCCAGTTTTTAACTGAAATTTTGTTAGTATTTTACCTGTGATCTTTATTCCGCTGAGCTTAATCCACCACAAGATTAAATGACGGAGACTACAAAAGGAAGATTTCGTTTCTCTAATTATCCAAGCGAAGATGGTATGATAACCTTAAATAAACAAGGATTCCAAATCCTATCTTTTTAATTCAGCTCGATCAAAAACTCTAGCCCCAGTGAGAATTATGCATCTATATCCATCCAAGCAAGTATGATATTTATCAAGTTTAGAGCAGTTAAAGTCTGAATCAACCTCACAATGGTATAATTTACTTATTGACCATTACTCATAGATCATTGTAGGCGACCTGTTTCAAAGTGTAAAATCAAATATTATAAGTACTTGGTTAGCATCGAGGTGGTATTATATCGATAGTAATTGCTCAGAAACTTGAATTTAAAAATTTAAATTTATATTTGTTCTAGCTCCTTGTGATTATAACAGATGTTCAGTCCTCCAATATGGCAGTGAATGCTGGACAATACCTCCACACGAAGGAAGGAGGAAATTGAAATAACAATGTGCTTCTATAGAAGTATGCTGAGAATACCATGGACCTGTCATGTGAGCAATGACTGAGATTTAGAGAAAATGAAAACGAAAAGGACACTAATACTCAATATCAGGAAGAGACAGTTGAAATTTTTAGGGCACATAATGAAGAAAGATGGCTTGGAAAATTTGATTCTCACAGGGCAGATTGAAGGCAAAGGGGGCGGAGAAACACAACGCATATCTTACCCGGGAAGCTTGAGTAAATGAATGGCGGAGCAAGCTTTAGGAGAGATAACAATAAGACAACATTTATGAAGAGGACAAGACAAAGGGCATGACATTGTGGAGAGCCATGATTTCATAGGTCCTGAAGGGCCACGGTACATAGAACAAGAAGTCCTCACAATATTTAGATTCAGAAGTCAGAGTACGAACATTTAAATTGAACTTTAAATTCTAGACGTAAAATTTGAAAACGGGAATTGGGAATTTAATGGATTATACTTTAAAATTTGAAGTTGTTCACTGATAATATTGTTTTTAGTTGAAGTTGTTAATATTATTTTTACACTGCTGGTAAATTTGTAGATTACTAGACATTTTTGAAATTACACTTCTCTAAGATGCATTTCTCTCTGACGGAGGGGAGGAATTTTTATAGATGTATGAAACAAAGGTGAGGGACCAAATAGTCCTTCAAAATTAAAATGAGAGAGCGAGAGAGAGAGAGAGAGAGAGAGAGAGAGAGAGAGAGAGAGCGAGAGAGAGAGAGTGAGAGAGAGAGGGGAGCAGACAGGCGAGAAAGAGATAGATAGATAGATTATGAACAGCATAGATAGATAGATAGATAGATAGATAGATAGATTATGAACAGCATAGATAGATAGATAGATAGATAGATTATGAACAGCATAGATAGATAGATAGATAGATAGATAGATAGATAGATAGATAGATAGATAGATAGATCTTAGCTTGTTTGGCTTGTTTTGTTTCACGGCATAACAACCTCAATGGTTTATTTAATGCCGACAAGATTTTTATTGCTGGTAATATTTTTTTTTTCAAAAATATATTGCTGGTAATAATGTATTGCTGGCAATAATTAAAAAAAAAGTATTTCTGGTATAAAAACCTATTTTTACACTTTCATAGTGTTTTGACCCCAGTTTGGGGTTTACTATTTACCCATAGCTGGGAACCTAACAGGTGCTACCACCCCTGGTCAGGATGAAACTGGGAACACCAGCAATTAAGAGGTGGTTCCACACTCCTCAAAACCTCCTGACCAAAGGCCTTGCTGTCGGACGTAGTTTATCGTCATACCCAGGACGGAGAAAGAGAAAGAAAAAAAATGATAGATAGATAAATAGATAGATAGATAGAAAAAGAAAGCGAGAAAGAATGAGATAGATAGAAAAAAAGAAAGAAAGAGAGAGAAAGAAAGAAAGAGAGAGAGAAAGAAAGAAAGAAAGAGAGAGATAGAGAGAAAGAAAGAGAGAGAGAGAGAGAGAGAGTGGGGGGCGGATAAACGAAAAAGAATAGACTGAATAGGCCATGAAAGTAACAGTGAGAAGACATGGAATAAAGTGTAGTATCACCGCCGTACATTTTAATGAGAACACAAAATTGCAATTCTCATGCTAACCATAACATTACAATTTATTCAACATTAGACTCCGAACGTGGACCTTACATTCTCGTGTGCGATGTAAGGGATTCCCTTGCTGTCTATAGGCTCAGTATTTGTATATCTACTCATCATTTATACGATTTTTATCGTGTGCGCATATATCAGGCGCAGCAGAGCTGATCTCCTTGATTATTTTACGGATTGTCAACCTTTGTGGGTTATTTAAAGTCAAAACATATTTTGGATTGTAAGAATAATAATAATTTTGGGAGTGAATATTGCAGTAACATTTTTTATTTAGTAAAACAATAATTTTGCAAACAATAGTCCTGTTGTTTAACCCATAGATGGGGCATCGGGTTAGATTCATACCTTTCGCAATGGTATTTGCGCGTAAGTGAATGTGATGATTCTGAGTGGAATTCGAACACTGTTCTCGGATTTCTTCTTCTGAGTACACCACTTGCGTATCCACCTAAAAGCCACTACGTGCAAAGAGTATATCGACATCATCTAAGGTGAGACGCATACTATAAAAAGATAGATAGGAAAAAGAAAAAAGATTAACTATAAGAGTAAAAAAAAACAGAAGAAAGAAAGTAAAAGAGACAAGAAAAATGGCGAAACAGAAGGTGTGAGAGAGAAAGAAATATACAGTTTTAATTTACGTCAAATTGAGACTAAATTTTGCCATTTTTTTAATAGCTAAAAGAAAAAGAAATATTTGTAAAATTGAAATATTTACTATCTTTTTCTTATTTTGTAAAAAGCAGGGAAGATTTCGAGTTAGCAATGCTGACAGATTTCAAACCAACGCTTTTCTTTCCATTATTAACTGCGAAGTGGAATATATTTCCAAGAGTTGAACGGTTCACTTGAAGGATTCGCATTCTGTCATTTGTAGCTTCATTTGTTTTCTTTTTATATTTGATCGAATATTTAATATGAATTCAGCTTGACAAAAATTTAATTGATCTCGCGGGATTTGCATCGAGATATTTCGACTTTATTAGAAGAACGAATTAATAATTTATCACACACAATTCCCACTTGTGGATAGAGATGATGATGATGATTATTATTATTATTATTATTATTATTTTTTTTTTTAACAACTGAAATAATTAATGCCTCCGGAAAACTAGAAATAAGAATCAGATTTACCTTTCCTTCATATTGAATGTATACTTTGATAATATTTAATTTATCAAAAAATCTAACACACATGTGCAAGGATTAAACGTCAGTGGATATAGAACACAACACTGCATAGTGACTGTCAGTTTTACGCCTTAAACGATCATTTGAATATCTAGCTATCTTTATATGTACATACACACACACTGTCTCTCTCTTTATATATATATATATATATATATATATATATATATATATATATATACTTTGATAATATTTAATTTAACATAACTGTTGCATTTATTAAAAAAAGCTAACGCACATGCTTGTGCGCACACTCGCGCACATGCACACGCACACGCACATACAAACGTACACACACACATGCATATATATGTGAATTCTGTTCAAAATTTGTTATATTTACAGGTGAAAATGGTAAATATCGAGGATTAAACGTTTGTGGATATTAGAACACAACACTGCATGGTGACTGCCAGTTTTACGCCTTAAACGACCATTTGACTATCTATTTATCTTTATATGTACATACACTCATACACACATACACAATATATATATATATATATATATATATATATATATATATATATATATATATATATATGTATATATAGACACAATATATATATATATATATATATAAATATAAAAGTGGACATGGAAGTCAGCACTTAGAGGCGACAGTCTGTTTCATGCTAGTGCAATCGTCAGGCGACTAGTGCTGTTATTTTTCTCGGCTGTTTATATAAGGGTCAGTGGTGCATTATGGGTAGTATATTTTGGCGGTTACTTTTACCGGAAGTCGCTTATTTGTTTATTTATTTATGTCAAATTATTTTGCTTGTTTTTTTGTTTGTTTTTTTATTTTTATTTTTTATCTTATATATTTATTTATTTATTCTTTTATTTTGATCGGTGTTTTTGGTTAACGTAGTAAAAATTTGTTTATATAGCTTATTGTTGGTAGTCTATAATGGCCGCCATTTACCGGAAATCGCTTGTTCGCTTATTTATTTGGGTCAAATTGTTTTGCTTATTATTTTTATTTTTATTTGTATAACAGTTATAACTTTCGTCCGTTCTTTTGTTTTGATTTTATTTCGCATATTCTAACAGGTGTGGTTTTGTGATTTGTTTGGAGTAGTTTATTTTGCTTATTTTATTGTTGTTTGTTTATATATTTATTTATTTTTCTATTTTAAGTTACGTAGTAAAAATTTGTTTTCATGTCTACATTTTGAGATTAGCTCGGATCTTTTATTTAATAATTTATTTTGATCTGGGAAGGTAATGATATACTACCCATAATGCACCACTGACCCTTATATAAACAGCCGAGAAAAATAACAGCACTAGTCGCCTGACGATTGCACTAGCATGAAACAGACTGTCGCCTCTAAGTGCTGACTTCCATGTCCACTTTTATATTTACACACGCTCTATCTCTGATATTGAGCACTTTACCCCATAAATATAGCACACTTTAAGACTATATTTCTGTATATATATATATATATATATATATATATATATATATATATATATATATATATATATATATACAATTGAGTGATAAGCTAATTCTACAAATAACAGCCACCTGCACTAATGCAAAGCTCTTCAGTAAAATGAATAAAGCACTTTGGCTGATTGGCATTTGTTTATATTTCTAAAAACAATACGCTAGATTTAGTTGTGTAACTCTACTGAGTGAAGATAGCTCTGGCTGACACCTAATCAGTTGTGTTTAAATCCTGGCTTGAGGCATTCGGATGTCTAGTCGCACTGAGGAGCTGTGATACAGCGAAACAGTACTGTCTGTGAATGACATATATATATATATATATATATATATATATATATATATATATATATATATATATATATATATATATGGTGTATGTGTGAGAGAGTGGATATTCGAGTCAACATTACATACTGGATGTCTGTGACACGTTTCAATGTGATCTTTTGACCGTGGTAGTAACTTGATCCCTGTAATGTATCCGCTTCAAAAGCCTTTTCTTTACAGATCTTATCTGCCTGCCATTACCATGGCTGATACTATGTTCCAGAAGAGAAACTTGGGCGGGGAGAAGAATATAACATAATGTACTATGTTGAATCAATTGCTAGGTCGGCTGCTAGGTTCACTCTATCGTGTCATACAATTTTTATCAAGAGAAACCATCTTGCACGTTTATAAAACCACAATTCGTATGTGCATTTAATACTGCTGCCATATCTGGCCTGGAAACCTAGCAGCAGATCTAAAGTTTCTTGACACATTCTTGAAGAAGGATTTGTAATGTAATTGATCCTGATCTGGCATCTCGTCTTCAGTCACTTTTTCACCGACGTGACTTGACTTCGCATTGTATTTTCTACAAATATTTTCATGCCAATTATTTTCATCTGATGAATCTTTTTTCGTCAGTGCCTCGACTGCATAAATTTAAGCGTGCTACTAGATTGGCAACTAGGTCTCACCGTTTTACTGTTGAACTATCTAAATGCAACCGCCACTTCTATCTTAACAGTTTCTTCACTTGAAATTCTTACCCGTGGAAGTCTCTTCCTATTTTGCCACCTACAATCTTCATAAAGTCAAATGCATCGTCAATCTCCATATTCTGTCCTCCTAAAACCTGTTCCTGTATTGTCCTTGTTCTCACTTCTTATTAATTTCGTTTCCTTCTCTTTCTCTCATTGTAAACTCCTGCATCTTAGTGGCATTATCGCCTTGAAATAATTAAAAAAATATATTTTCCTTTTTTATGGTAGATTTAGCTTAGTTCTGAAAATTCGAAAGTTGGGTATGTTCCCATTAGCCAGGAAAGTGTGTTTTTATTAAGCTATGATTAATTTACGTCTGTGTTCATACGACCCGAGGTCACTTAAGTGCAGTTTAATGAAGGAGTGTGATTGGATGATATGCTTAGATGATAAAAATAACGTTTAAGTAATAAAAATATGCCGGATTAATAAATAAAAAAAACAAAAAAACATCAATTCCTTTTTCAGAAATTGCTTTACGTTAGGATACAAAACGGAGCAAATATGTCTCTAAAAACCAGAGAAAAATCTGTTTAAAGTCACTATTCAACTTTGCTTGGTCATCGACGCATTGTGTAAGCGAGAGGTCAAAACATGTAAGATCTAATGACTGTTTCCCCTACGGGAACGCAGGTTCAAATCCTACCAGGGAGCTCATTTTTCTCTAAGATTTCTCGAATATAAAGGCCAGTAGACGGAAATAAATGTACTGTTTAATAAATAAACTGAACGTCTACTCAAATACGCGTATCCGCTAAAAATAACGTTTTAGCAATAAAATAAATATAGTCATCCACATACAAGCCTGTTTCACTATATCACAGCTCATCAGTGTGTCTAGACATCCGATTGCTTCAAGCCGGGATCAAAACCCGACAGATTTGCCATCAGTCAGAGATCCTATCCCTAAGCTATCGGCGCATGGCAGAGAAAGGAAAATTTTAACGTATTATATATGGATGTATACCGACACCAGCAACCAGAGGGTTAATTCATTAATGAAGAGATTCAATGTGTCTTCATTTGTAGGGAAAACCACTCTCTGATCCTGTTTTAGACCGCTTGGGCATAGAGAGCTTCACAGTACAGTATGCTACAATTTCTCTTTTGAAGTACGCATATCTCTTCATTTAGATCTTCGCGAAATCCCGTATCTGTACATTTTTTCGTATCCGAAACATAAGCAATGTAATTGTTCAGGAATCAATGGATTTTTTTTTATCGGAGATTATTTCCTATATATAAATACAGGGTTATTCAAAAAGAAAGAACCGATTTCATTACGCATTGCTTCATTTCTAAAGCATCGTAATGGAATGAGTCAGTGACCATTTGAAAGAGGAGTTTTCTTAGTTTTGAATGGCTGTAGGCACGTCGTATCTCCGGCATCGTTCAGTTGTGTGTTTAACCGCGGAATGGCGAGTCCTCAGCAAAAGGCGTTCTGCGTTCTCGAGTTCACGAAAACAAATACGGTGCAGCGTGCTTTTCGAAGACAATTCGACATTAAACCGTTCTCACCTAAGAACATTCGACGGTGGTTTAAGTCTGTGGAGAGTGGATGTCTGTGTAAAGGAAAACGTCCAGGACGACCACGAGTTTCGGAGGAACAAGTGGTAAGAATATGTGCCACGTTTGAGGGAAGTCCATGGAAGTCCACAAATCGAACTATTTTTTCATGGTATATTTAGAATTTTCGAATAAGTACATTTAGAGCCAAAACATGAACTTTGTACAGTTTATATTGGAAATCTACAATAAAAAATATATAATAAAAATAAGCAGACTTTGTTGGTTAAATTTAACAAGACGTGGTTAAATATATATATATATATATATATATATATATATATATATATATATATATATATGTGTGTGTGTGTGTGTGTGTGTGTTAGTGTGTGTTAACGTGCATGTATGTATGTATGTATGTGTGTGTGTGTAAAAATTTCAGATAGAGTAAAAGACCAATATCAAAAATGACAAAAGGAACGCTTATGTTAGTCTCCTCTGAGAGATTTTATCAAGGCAAATCTTGCAAATACATTTTATAAATATTCAGAAATCATTTATTTCTTAGATATATTTTGCCCATTTCCACAATCTTCCTATAAAATATTCATTTCATCTTTTTCAGAGCCACTTTTTTACGATGAAGATAGAGGCATTTTTTACGGCGATTTTAGGCAAGCTAGTATTCGATTCAGTGTCAACGGACAACATTTTAACACGAGAGATTTGACGTAACGCAATCCGAGAAAACAAATTAAGTAGGCGTCTATTGACACTACTTCGCTTCTCCAGAAAAATGAACGACTTATTTCTTAGCGCATTCCTATCCCAATTCTGAGACGCGGCCGTATTTCTCATCCGCCTACCTCACAAGATTTTCCATTAACAACTTATTCGCCTCTCACGTGTGTTTAAATTTCTCTTCTATAGACCATTGTTAACATTCCTTATATTTTTTTTCTTTTTTCGTCTCCCACCTTCATGATTTATTTTCGTATCTACTGATGCTGTGTGCTGGCATAGCTATGACCAATATCTTAGATAGAAACTATGCTTATATGATAAAACATTCACTTAACACAATTTATTCCCAACCATCTACCATGCAATTATCACACTTATATAGATAAGGTCAATAACTATGGTTAATTGAAAGAAAATTCTTCTAATACACCAAACTACTTACTGGTCACATGGTTAGTAAAATATTACAGCATACCTATTTTTAGTGTGTTCGAGCCTCAGTTTGAGCCACAGGAGTTTAGCAATACACTTCGAACTTAGATATTTGGACACTTATATAATACCATCTATACTTTTGTTAAAGTTACCATTAGAAATTACTGTATAAGACAGGCAGTAGGAATATGTCCCTTGATATTATGAAACATGGGTTACGATGAAGTAGTCATATGCTGAAGATTTTCAATGAAGGAATACCTAAAGTTGCCTTGAGGTGGACTCGAAATGAGAAGAGATGGAAGGCAGGCCAAAAACAATTTGGTCGAAGAGGACATGGTGACAGAAATGAAAGGAATCCATTTCTCGTGGAGTGAAGAACCAGGCAGGGTTCAATAGGGAGGTATGATTGTGAGGAGGTAAGATTTTCAATATTTTCACAATAAAACACTTATTAATCAACCAATATTGGCAGAATTTCCATGATATATATGATAAATATAGCATATAAAATTAAACTTACCGTATCTATCCTTTGAACTATTTACTTTATTGAGTGTTGTGAGAGTTGTTTATCTATCTATCTATCTATCTATCTATCTATCTATCTATCTATCTGTGTTAAAACAGGTTTGGTTAAATAATTTAGACATATCATGTCGATTTATTTTGGTTGTGATCTTTTTAAGTTCACGGATCCATTTCTTGGTAGTTTTAGAAAACTGATTAAGAAAAATAACAAAATTTCCTTTCAAATAGTTTTTATTTTCACAAGTACTTCTAATCTCATCTGAGATCATCTTCAGGGTGTTAAATTGTCTGTGAATGTATACATGTATTTACGTACATTTAAAACATTGTAGCTGTTTGGTTTACTGTGTTATGCAGCGTTCTAGATTTCAAAAATCCAAATTCACTTGTTTTTCCACAGTATAAGTGAGGTAACTCTTTTTATTTATTTATTTATTTATTTTTCACACACACAAACACACACACATACATATATATATATATCTTTTAAATTTAAATTTAATTTAGGTCAACGAAAAGGATGTCGATTTATGTAACTGACAATAACTCGTATTTATTGAGTCTCACGCCTTAAAACCGTTATTTAACTTTTCTCTTTAAAATTTTATTCCTGAACCTCACTTTAGGCCCTTTCCTGTTCTTCATTTTTTACACCCCTCTCTAGATCTTTAATACATTTCTCTCTCACCTTTGTTTTTCACTCCCAATATACAATATCACTGAAATTTTGTTCTGTTTTCTTTTTGAATTTGTAGGTCTGATGAATTGGGTCGTGGTTATGATCCCAATGTAACAAATTATAACCATGAAATATTAGTGTTTGAGCCTTATATATATATATATATATATATATATATATATATATATATATATATATATATAATATTTTAATGCTAAAACATTTAAGGACTTTGTTATTATAATCATAGTTGACTTTATTTATTTTGGGCTTTAATTCTCTTATATAAAGGGCTTCTAGGATTTTTAGTTTTGCTTATTACTATTTTTATGTAATATACATGCATTTTCAATTAATATCTGTCTAAACTGTGAGTGTGGGCATGAGTGTTCCTTTAAATGCAGTGATATTGAACTATGCTCATCCAAATGGAACGTAAGCCTTTTTGTTAGCATCATCGTAGTAAAACCAAAATACGTATAAACATTTTTAGCAGACGTACAGTCACCTAAAGGACATTTAAATTGATATACAATGTTAGCCTTTTGTAAGATGCTATTTGACAGAGAAGAATTATTTTGGAAAGTTAGGTTGGTTGTATTAAATTTATTATAGTATATAATTAAGTTTATATTTTTAATTGGCTCAGTTATTAATGTTTAGAAATTTTTCCTTCTGTCTATAGTTAGAATACATTTGATTACAGTATAGTAATATGATTTGTTTAGAGTTTTTTCATGATGCATTCATTTTATTTTTGTTTATATTTCAAATGACTCGTCGAATTTGTTGATTCACAATGTAATTAGGAAAGCCATTATTAATGAGGGTTTGTTTAATATTTTTTTTAATTCAATGAAGAAAATCTTTCGTGCTGAAGAATTTGATTTTGCACAGTTTATAAAGTTTCGTATAATAGTTACATTGCAATAGTTAGGACATTCACTTTTATAGTTGAGAGTGCACGTGTTTATGCTACCAAGAAATTAATCAGTGAACTTGAAGGGATCACAACCAAAAGAAATCGACATGATATGTCTAAATTATTTAATCAAACCTGTTTGAATGAAAATATGCTGCCTAAACACACACACACACACACACACACACACACACACACACACACACACACACACACATATATATATATATATATATTTATTTTTATTTATTTATTATAATTTTATCATATAGACAAAACCATTTTACTCACTACAAAGATGCAACTTGGTTTCAGTGCATTTCACTGTGCATTTTCACATTTCATTGCGTTTTCCATCCGGCTTGCCTACAAACAGGATTGTTCATAACCATTTTCGACCCTCACCCGTAGATGTGCAGTTGAAATGCACTGAAACCAAGTTGCATCTTTGTAGTGAGTAAAATGGTTTTGTCTATATGATAAAATTATAATAAATAAATAATTATCGCTCTACTATCTGTATCAAGCTCTTTTTTGAATTAACGCTGCGAACGTTGGAATTTATATATTACTTTCGTTCTCATCGCATCGGATATATATATATATATATATATATATATATATATATATATATATATATATATATATATATATATATATATATATATATATATATGTGTGTGTGTGTGTGTGTGTGTGTGTGTGTGTGCATATTGAAGACAATACCCAGAGGTGACAGTCTGTTTTATGATAAACGCAATCGTCAGGTGATGTATGTAGTGTTTTTGCTCGACAATTTTTATATACAGGTTACTGATGCTTTGTGGGCAGTCTATTGCATTGTGGGTTGTTTATTGTATTATTCTAACGCTTATTTTGGTGGGCGTTAACGGTTTCGAATTATTCTGGGGGCGATTGACTGGGAAAATGCTGGATTCGAATGCAGTTTTGGGGATTATTTATAGTGTTGTTAGTTAACATTTTTATTTATTATTGATTATTTTATTATTGGTTGTTATTACTGCGTTTTCTTGCGTTTATTTGTGCTTACATGGTTTGAACCGATGCAGGTGCGTTGCGCACACACATCAGTCATAGCTCGAGTATTGGCGAGGAAACATGGCGCCAGGCATTGATTCCACATGCTCAATTCGAGGGATCAGTCGCTTTGTGATGAACCCCACAGTGGCCAAGAAACCTGATTACTTTGAAGACAAAAATATAGCTGTATAGCTTTTTTCTAATACATCAAACATGGTAATAAATCTTTTGGTTACTGATGTAACCTAGGGAAGGTTACTGAATAGAATAATCATACGAAGGTTGGTAATGAACGATAATATTTAGGACAAGAACAACACATATAAGATTCGCTAGCAGCGCGTAGAAGTAGTAGCCAACCGCTAGAAGTTAGTCATGTGAATTCCACAATGACTCTCCAACTGCAGGATATCCACCAACCGCCCTACGCGAACTGATATGGCACAAGGCCGAATTTAATGTGTGGTAACCGAGCCCGTATGCTCGGCCAAAAATTCCCCGTAGGGCCCGTATAAAATGGGCTGTTTTCCCCGAGACGAGACTCTGCCCTACGACATAGCCTCGTCTAGGGATCCTATCTGCCGGAGGCAGAGAGTTTGACCAGCACAGCTGAAGATGAATCTCCAACAGCAGGATATCTACCAAACCCCTCACGCGGTCAGATGTGGCACAAGGACAATTTTAATGTGGAGTATCCGAGCCCGTAGGCTCGGCCAAAAATTCCCTGTAGAGCTCGTATAAAATGGGGTCGAGTCGCTGTTTCCCCGAGATGTGACTCTGCCTTTCGACATAGCAACGTCTGGGAATCCTCTCTGCCTCCAGACAGAGAGTTTGACCCGCACAGCTGGAAACGAATCTACAACTGCAGACCAACATACAGTATTTACTACTGTATTTATGTGAATGGGGAAATATCCATTATCGTCTGTAGGTATGCTACAACAGTGACCTTATACATTCATCTTAATAAATATTATATTAATGCAATAAAGAGTATGTTATGAAATAAGAAGTATATTGATGCATTAAATCGTATATTTATGCAATAATGAGTATGTTGATGCGATAATGAGTATATGCATTCAATAAAGAGTATATTCATGCGATAAAGAGTAGATTTCCGCATTAATGAGTATAAGTTTATTAATGCAATAAAAATTATATTAATGCAATGTTCTTAGACATTTTTCGAAGTTGACTATTGCTCACGCAGTCAAAATAGGTTAAAAAAAACAAACTTGTAGTCCCTTATTAAAAGATATATATGCAAATTGAAAAAACTCTCAATAAAAACTGTTGCAAGAAATGTTAATTCTGAAACAGTAGATATATTAATAAAATGAATGCATGAAAGACTAATAAAAGTTATTGAATATCAAAGATATTGTGTTAAGATGCAAGGTAACAGAATAATAATTAATTCAGCTTTATGTGTTATTAGGTAGATTAATAATCTTTTAGGTTTGTATCTTTCGTATTCATTTATACTAAAATATATGCTGCATTATTCATAGTAAAATCTTTAATCCCATAAAAAAACTAGTGTAAACTTTTTAAATAAGTATAGATCCGGTAAGCAGTAGCTCACATGTTATCTTGTAAATATATATTGAAAAGTTTATTAGCATCAAATGGTTAATACTATTTTCACTGGAAAAATTGATTTGCCTAATAAAATGTGACATTACGCATATCGCATTCGGTACGAATAAGTCACCGATCATTGGTTTGTGAAGTTGGTTTAGGCTTCATAGGTAGCCACATTAATGTAAACTTTCGCTAGAGAAACTTAAGCATTGTTAATGCTTAAACATTGGTCGGATGTATTCGGTAAACTCGAGCCTCGCTGTCTGGAGAGAAACTACGACAATCTAATTAAACATCTGTCAACCTGTCAAATATGGCAGTAATACAAGATATTTATTAAAAGGTTTAATTAATTCATTGGAAAGCCAGCACGCATCCGTTTCATGTTCACCCCAAGCGATTCCGTTTTAATTCTTTTAATATATCTACTTTTTAAAAACATGTCTTGGTCATCGTGTCCAACTAATAGTAGTATTTGTGCTTAATGTTTTAAAATAATTATACGTTCATGAATGTGAAATAGCTAACAGTTGCATTTATCATTGACACCAGGATGGCGAAAAACTTTTAAAATTTAAACAGCCTAGCGTCTCTCGTTTGTGCGCATGTGCAGTCGCATAAACGTAAACAAACCTTGTCCGATGAAGTCCCAACGGACGAAACGCGTTTCCACTTTGTCATACATCTTTCCTCCAAAACTATTCTTGATATATAAAATAATATATATCGTTATCAGATAAATTTATAATATTTTCCTCGATTGAGCTCTGAAGAGCGAGGAATGATAACCGGTTAGCTATTTGTTGTTGTTTTTTCATTATAACTTTTGATTTACCATTTTACGATAAATATTTTTCCATCTTCCTCTATTTGTATATATTTTGTATTAATATATATATATTCTGGTATGTTCGTTTGTAAAGCTATAATAACATTTTGTACATCCCCATAAATTATTTAAAGAAATATTTATGAAAATGTTTTCATTTAACAGTGTTGATTATTCCACATATGATCAAACTGCTCAAATTTCGAGACCATTTGCAGAAAGCTATTCGGAAAAACAAAACAAAACAAAAATTAAAATTATCCTATTTCAATATAAAGAAAATTATAGCTACTTATTAAGCTTCATTAAATCTTGACACACAGCCAGAATTATTGGCACCAAGTGAGTTTTAAACTCCCTATTCAGTAATAGCAATCAGCCTTCTATTTATAAGTCATCCAAACTAAAACAATTAGAAATGTACTTTTGTTATCTTAAGAAAGCATATTACATATCAAATCGTTTACTTTGGCGTCAACTGAACTGTTTGTGTCTTTCCTGAAGATGCTGAGGGAACGAGATATTTTTTATGCTTTTTCCGCGCATACGCAATGGCTTCGCTGTATAGAAAATGCCATATGCCATATTCAGCCTGCTAGAAGACGAATAAATACTCATTTCCTGAATACTGTCAAAACAAGTGCCGAGCAGTGCCATCAAAAATGCGCTTGTTTTGTTAACATGACCTTGGATGAGATTTAACTTGACGTAAACGCAACAAGTACCTCGGACTTGTATTCTGTTATTGGCATTCGAGAGTCGCCAGAGTGGGAACAGAATTTATTTTCAATAAAGTGCACTCAAATAACCCGTTTTATAACACGTGCCCCTTGTTCCCGCTGAGAAAAACACTAATGACAAGACCCATTTAAACAGGTTTTTACTCCAAAGTCTGATGCCAAATTATACTAGATAAAACAAAATAAGGCCAAAATAGACATACTGTTCCTTCTTGACAAAATAACTAACTGAACTGTAGACATATAAAATCGATCTAATAGTATCTATTTTAACAATCACCATTTGGCTCTTACTCTCCATAGCACAAGCGAACACAGCTGCGGCTTGGGATTTAAAAAAAAATTGAATTCAAACGAGTTGTATTAAAATTACATAACTGATTCAATAAATGGAACAGTAAATTGAAAACAAATTTAATATCTTCAAAGCAAAACTGCTCAAAACATTTCCTTAAATGACTATTCAATTTTTCGAAAAATTAAATTAAACACATTCTTTTTTGTCTCTCGATAAGCGAATTGGAAATTTCCCAATGTAAATCTATTTCAAATCCCCCACCTTACCTTTTTTTCAAGCTTAATTTTTCTTTAGGAATATTTATTAAAAAAAGATGTCAGTTTATTAGGCTATAAAACGAATTATATACAAATTGGATTTATATTGATTTTGATTGGCATTCGCGGATTGTGTACTGAATGTCTGTTTGCAGTTTTTATTAAATTTTACCGGAAAATCAGTTGAACGAAGATAATAACAATATTTCGGGACGAATTTGTTCGGATTGGTAGCTTAGCAGTTAACATATTGAACTCGGCAAATATAGCAGACAAAAGCTTATAAATACTCGAAGAGGGAGTAATATAAAAGGCGTGGTATATTTAGTGTATAAGGTAATTGTATAATTTCTTTTAAAATCCAAGGATCAGTGATCGAACTCAACTAAAATACTAAAATCTAGAATACCGACTTTCGAAGACCGTAGGCTCTCTTTATTTGGAAGATTGGTGTAACAAATTCTTAAAAAATAATTTCCTCCATTTGGCCTTTTGTAATATTAAGCTACGTCGATTTGGATATATTTTTTTCAAGTTATGGAATTTCCTTCTATCTCTGAGCACGAGCGTTTTTTAAATGTACAATATTGTGAAGACGGAAATGAGTAACCGGGAAGACAGATCTTTGTCGTTGTTGATGTTACTGTTGTGGAAGTTAATTACCTCTCCACCTCGGCAAACGTAAAACCAAGCGTCAAACAAAAGAGGACATTGAGTAAAGGTAAATAAATGCATAAATTATTTACATATATATAAGGACTAGTAACTTCTATCTGTTGCCGTCGTCGTCGGTGGTGTCTCTCTCTCTCTCTCTCTCTCAGCGTTCTGTGGTGGACATCAAACGCTGGTCTATTGCTTCTTTCTCTTAATGTGTCGGTGTTGACATCAAACGCTGGTCTGTATCGGGTTTGTTTGAATTTGGGTACATATAGTTTTTAGTCGGCTCGAAAATACGGTTTTGGATTTTTTTGAGTGAAAGTGGCTCTGACTGGTCATAAAATATTATTATTTTATTTTAGTTAAAGCGGATGTATGTATGGAGACGTTATGCAGAAAACGTATTAACGCCATCTGCTTTGGGTTGTCGAACGATCAACATTCGGTTTGTTTAGAAAATATAAGGGGCGCAACAACAGTCAAAGAATTTTAAACTGAATGTTTTCGTAAAAGAAATTGATTTTTCTGATAAATGTTTCCATGAGTTTCCATGTTTCCAATTTTTAATAGCTTAACTATCGAACAGGCAGGTTAAATTTGGTTTTAAGCATAGAAAAGTATTTTATGAAAATTTGAAATGAGTTTTAACTTCATTAAATATGGACAGTCGTTTTTTTTAATGTATTCATTTATAATTTATTGAATCAGTAGAACCAAACGATTCTAAGGGGGCTACGATCTATTAGTGGTGAATGTAAGCTAAACATGAAATAATCAGCAAATGCTGTTTACCCCAAAACTGCTTTCACTGAAACCGTGAAATCGTCGAATAATTTATTTCAGCGAAAAATCAAAGATAGAAAATTAAATGAAGATAATTTTTAAACGTCTGGATAATGTTTTTTTTTTTTTTTTTTAATTATGTGTCATTTAAAAATGTTGCTTATTTAAAATAAGAAATACATTTTTCTCCATAAATTCATCATTGAAGTCTTCTTTCACGTAATAATGTTGTTTAATATTTATGTTTTATTCTATGAATTTTAAAAACGAATAAAAATGACTAGAAACAAACCAATTTAAATATACCTCCTATCCAAAATACATGCGTAAATAAAATAAGTATTTTTAAATGTCTTCGGTATTAATTCATATATACTCTTTTTATTTATTCATTTTAATATTTATATTTTAATCGTTTTTTGTGAAGTCCTATGTCCTTCGTGTTACTACTCAATGCTCATGCGTAGTAGTTTACTTCCTCCTAATCGGAGTAGTTATATAGCCTGGGTATTTCGGCTATGTTCATTGGTTAATCTACATATCACTACACGTTTTTTTATTTATATTTTATTTTCATTAACCCTCCCCGGCACCGCACAAAAAAGACAATCAATTTCTTGGCTTTAACCGATTCCAACATTATATATTCCTCTAAAACAAACCAACTGACTTGTTGCCAATCAAATATCGTAAATAAGCAACAATCAAATTAACGAGTGGAATTTTTGAAATGATACATAATTTAAGAAAAGTATCATTCAGATATAACAGTTATCTCCCTTTGATTTTCTAGGTTTGGATTTTTCGATGAAGTGAATCATTCAATGAAGTGAAGATTCTGTTTAACGTTTTCGGTGAAGCCAGGTTTCGGACAAATGACATTCATTGTTATAAACGAGGTCCAAGCTAACCCGCATATTTTATGAAGAGTTCACTGTGATCAGAATTGCCAGTTTATCTCTTTTCGATGTCTAACTTCCTTTTGTCTGTGGATTTAGCTCCTATAAATCAGCATCTAGCAGTTTTTCCTGTTTATGAAATAGTAAATATTAATAAGAAAAAGAGCCAAATGCAATAAAGCTAAACTAGCAAATCTGACTGTGATGTTAGATTCAAAAGGAAATATTAGCGAAAGCAGCCGATAAAAATAACATGAAAGGACTAATTATTAACTGTAAGAAGACAGAATGCATGGTTATCAGGAGAAAAAAAAAAACAATTTAAAGTGAAAGAGACGTTAAAATCAAACTGGGAGCGGAAATTTAACTATTTGGGTAACAGATGACGGGAAGCAGGAAATTTGAAGGTGTACAGGAGTAACAAAAGAAACCTTTCAGAAACCTAGTCAAATATTAAGAGATTAATCTCCTAAGAAGCAAAGAAAAACTGATGGACTGCTATGTAATATGTAAACTCGTACTTGCAAAATTCACCGGAGATGAAGAAGAGACTTGAAGCAACAGAGATGTGGCTCTGCCGTCATATTCTGAGAATATCATAGAATATAGGATAAATTAGGAAGATTTAAGGAGAACAGGAACTATAAAGGAACTGCTGCTGAAAATCAGAAAGAGCTGAAACGTTTAGCACAAGTATCGAACAAAGAAGTCTTGGAAAATCTAACACTCAAGACACACTGAAGGCAAGAGAGGCTGCATAAAACTCCTTGCAACCAATTAGCCAAGTTTGGGTAAATAGATGGCGGAACACATAACAGAGAGATACAGACGGTAGTATGAATTAGAGTAAAAAAAAAAACCAGGAAGTTGTGGTAAGTCATGGTCGCCCACATTCTGAAGAGATATCACACACATACACAAACAAAATCACTGCCGACCAGACCCTGAACTACCCCCAGTTACGATGAACGAAAGTCTCCTCGAGGAGACTCCGTGCCTTGAGAGAATATTGGGCCTTAAACTCACACACGATCTCAAGTGGAACTCTTATATACGATTCATCGCTAAAGGTGTAGGTAAAATGATCGGCTCTCAGTAAGTAATTACCTGACACTTCATGCTATCCTATACTATTATGAGAGTCAGATCAGGCCGAAAATGGAATACTGTTGCCATATTTGGGCGGAAATTTCCCAGTCCTGATTTTCCAGTCTTGATAGAGTTCAAAAGCGTCTCCGAATCCTTGTTGGAAGAAGAATTATTTTCCATCGTCCAACCTCTCCCTCACAGGCGGGATGTGGCCAGCCTCTCACTGCTCTGCCGTTATTCTATGGAAAGTTCTCAGACAAAGCACATTCCTTGGTTCATCCAGATGTAACATTTAAGTCTAGAACCCGCCATGCTATTTGCATAGTAGAAAACCACCCATGTTTTCTCCGTATTCAATCGGCAAGAAGTTCCAATCAAACAGCTTCGTCGCGCGAACCACTGCCCTGTGGAACAGACTCCCAAGAGGATGTTTCCCCAATCGCTACAATTTTAATCTGTTCGAGTCTAGAGTTAACTGTTATCTTCCCCTCCTATCCATATAAACTACTCCTTAATATAGTCCTCTACCTCGAATAGCCTTGTACAGAGTGAACCTTACTGTAAAAAAAAATAAATCGACACCACTGAACTATTTGATTTTGGTTCAACTGGAAGAGTAAGGAGTGTAATCGATTATTGGTGAGTTTTCTGTTGATTGCTCTTCAATGAAATCCATCAGATATGACTAGCATGAAGTCTCTGTGAGTACGAATAATATTAATAATAATAATAATAATAACAATAATAATAAAAACTATTTTGGCGAGGATAATGATACTATATTCTAAACAATTATTACAATGACTTGATTTCTTCAGGGCGATCCTAGGAATTTTGTTGAAGATTGGTTAATAAGAGTAAAACATAATTCGCTGTTATTATTGATGATAACAATTACATTACAGCAATAACAATAATAGTTGCAGTAGCTGAACGTTGAAAGTGAAAGAAAACTGAAAAAAAACCCCAACCTCCCCGCAAAAAAAACTGGGAATACTGGACACAGATTCAATAAAGCAGAATAAAATGAAGGAAAAAGTCAACACAGAAAATCTCGGAACAAAGAAATATTGAAAACTTGACTGAACAACAAAAAAATGTGATCAAAAAAATAAATACTTCTGGGCAGTAGACATTGTGAGATATACAAAACTCTTCATGAACTTGATAAAAAAAACTGAGGAATTTGGATCAGAAGACAAGGGAAATTATGATAAAAATACAAAGTTTTACACCCGAGAAATAATGTCGATAGACTATATGTGGAAAGGAACGCGAAAGGAAAAAAAAGCGTTTGTATTTAAGATTCTGTCGACTCTGCTAAAGAGAGTTGTGTACTATATGCGACAGGCTAATAAACAGTTACAAGAAACTTACAATAGAACAGAAAGAGGGGAAAATAAAAGATCGTTAATATCCAAAAAGAGAGGCTCATTACGGGAAGAAAAACAATTGCACAGATATTTCAGGAGACAGGCAAGAGGAATTACAATTAAAACAGTTGCGAAAAGGGCATTTAGCGAAAATAACTTCCATCCATTAATAGAAAACTAGGAAAATTCTATTAGAACCAACAATATTTATCCCCAAATAGATCACAGTAAAATATATGTCAGACTGTGCGAATATATATATATATATATATATATATATATATATATATATATATATATATATATATATATATATATATATATATTAAGACAGCAACCTTTCTTTTAAACATGTTTCGTTGTATATGAAAGACAAGGAAAATTTCTTTACTTTTTATGTAATTTTTTCAATATTCTTTCATTCTTCCGTTTCGTGGGTGTGAGTTGCCCATATTGTCCATTGTCCCATCAGCTTTCGGCTACTTTTTAAAACCATTTTCATGGGGTTTGTTTCCGGGTGTTGTTAATTTCTATTACTGTTTGGCAGTTTAAGATAAAATTTAAGATGTATATTTTGTTTTGATTTACTAGTAGGAGCGTTTATTCGGAGCTTCGAGAGTTGAGTGCGACTGGACTTCGATTGGGCGTCTTCATATTTAAAAACAAGATACCAAGAAAAAAAATAAAAGCTTTAACACACCCTTTCCTATACTGAATAAGGTGAGATTTATACTGGATGCGAGATGTTTTATATAAAGGGTCTTTTTCACAGCGAGGTGTTTTCAGTAATGTGATTTATATAAAATGCTAGTGTTTTCGACCAGAATCTTCCTTAAGTGTTCTTGTAAGTTGTAGGTGGCTATGTACATTTTTATAGCACTTTGATCAGATAAGAGACATCAACAAAATCTCCAGAATCCATGATGCAAGATCTCTCAAAGAAATCCAAAAAATAGTTCTAACAAGCACATCCCATATATTGCGAAGAGCTTTTGCTTAAGTGAAAACAACAAAAAATACTTCCTTTGATTGTCCTAGGTTATAATCCGGCATGTGATTATGAAACAAATGCAGGTCAACAAGAAATTAAACAGAACAATTATTGTGATTATAAAATGTTGACCAGACAATTTTGAAATTTCATGAACGAAAAGGACTGTCAAAAATATACGTCTGCATAATTACTATTTGCGTTCTGAGAATACAAAACAATATTTTTTAAAAAGGAAGAAATGGAAAATAAATATTTAAGAATAACTTGCCTAGTTCGACCATTTTTCATTTTTTTTTTTTGCTTTTGGTTTTGTTTTTTCTTTTACACAATTTCTATTTTGCATTATACAGTCTGCTTTCGTTTGTTTAATTTAATTTCTTGTCTTTTAGTCTATCTGGGCGGCCATCAATTGCCGTTAGATAATTTATTTTATCCCAAGGATTTCATTGAAGCACAATTCGTTTGTTTCAATACAGCAAATAAATTTACAAACCAGAAAAATGAAGCCCTCAAATTGTTTTCTTTCCTAAAGAGAACGATCTGGATTAGAAAGATTTGCAGTTATTTTCGTTAGAGTTTTGTCATAGTTTCAAAAAATGGCGTCTCACTATTCCAAACATTTTGTTCTAATCAACAAATGGGATTGTAATCAATGGTTTTAAGATTTGGATTAAAAAAAGTGATTACGCAAAAATAGTATGAATGTTAAGAAAGGCATTTTCTGGATGAATCCATCTTCCACACAAGGATTGGTTTATGGAATTCCCGATGACAAAGCAAGTTATTTGGAGTTACTTGCGAGACAAAAACCTTAGATATAATTTTATGTCAGTTGATCTCAAGGAAGAGAGTGGGTTGAGATGTGCAAATATGTATTTCATGTGGGTCACCTAACAAAGCGCAACTACCATAAACAATTCGGGTTACATTTCATACGTGCTAAAAATCAAATCTTCATAAAGAAATACAATCAGCCTACCTCTGAGCTGAGTTGTGCATATGTCACAATCAATGCAGGATTTTGGTGCATGTCTAATGCTGAATTTCGAGGTAGGTAAACTTACCCACATAAAATACCAAGGCCTCAAAATCTCCCAATTAAAATCTCTTCTCATCGGACCTTGTGCCTGACAAAGCTCTGCTTCGCAAACATCATAAACAAGGAAAGGTTACTGTAAATGAAAATCGCATTGAAATAGCATTGAAAAAAACAAACTTGTGTATTAAAAGCAATAAAACAAATGAATCACAAATCTTAACGCAAAAATTGACATTTCTCTCTGATTTGTTACTATCCAATCAAATATTCCTTCTGATTTAGGAGAAAAAGTAGCATTGCATACATTGTGTGATTTTTATTCACCATAAGATGATTAAAAAACAAAACAAAGCATTGTTATCGATTCCTCATCTGTTTAGTGTTTATGAAGTTCCTCTGATATTCTTTCCAAAACTGTATTTGAACAAAATACACGAACATTATTATGCATTTTATTCGCCTTTTCTCGTTTCTAATTCATTATTTTAACTCAATTAATTTACAGCTTTTTTCAAAGAAATTAACTTCATATCTTTACCAAATATAAATTAATGTTGACAGTTCAATGCCCAAAACAGTGTCAGATTTTATTATGCAAGTTAACGTTTTTACAATAAAATTGGTATTAATAAATCTATGTTAGTTGAAATGTCCAGGATGTACTCATATTCATATGATAAATCTACCAGATCAATTACAGTTTGTTTTTATTAGAAATATCCAATGATATTTCATTTTAAAATTAAAAGGTTGTTAATCATATTTTAAATACATATGTATAATTGTACCCTGACGTGCCAAAAGTCATGGGATAGCAGTATGTAAAAGTAATGGTATGTGACACCACCTAACATTGACGTCATAGAAATGGTCAGCCCTATATAATTTGTACGCTGGCATCTGTAAAGTCAATGTGAATACTTGAAAACCTACTCGTGCCAGAGCGATGTGAATTATCGGTGTTCGAACAGCGTATAAGAGTGGGTTTCTATTTCTGAAATTGTAGGGATGGTCACATATGTGTATCAGGAATCCCTGATGGAAGGCATCACCGTAGACAGCACATTGGCCTACCAGGGTCCTTAATAATCGAAATTAGAGGCTTATGCCTAGAATCTTTCGTGGTAGCAAGCAGCATAGTTTCAAATTCTATAAGTATTCAACTGGGCTTGATTGTCGTTAACAGGACCCTGAAAAGCTAGCAACAGCACGATGAGTCAATGTTCTAGTTGTTTCGGATTTTGAGCAGATCAATGAGATCATGGATTTCAACTGTCAACAAGGCATCATGCAGACTGGTTGCGGTTCAATATTAGTGCGGAATCTTTTCTTATAGCATCGGTTGACAGCTAAATTACGTTGCTACCTAAGCATTTACTACTATTCCTGGACTCCATAAACCGTAACAACGATAAATTATTCCAGCAGGATAAGCAATGTGTCATTGGGCCTAAGTTACCCACAATTAGTTTAAGCATAATCGAGACTTTCAACGAAATCTGTGGTCACTATATTCTCCCGGCACGAGCTCAATATATCATCTACGTGATATGAAGAGATATCTATTCGTACGTAAAATCCTGTGCAAAAGTATCAGGATTCTGCGGACAGCTATTGAGACGGCACGGCTTAACATGTCTCCATTGATCTTCCGACAAATTGGGGAAATGATACTACATCTTGTTGCTGCAATTCACCGGGCTAAAGGTGTTTTCGGGATGTCAGTGTATAGTTACTGATATTTAGTTCGAATACCATATATATAAAGTTTACCATGGGAGGTAGGGAATGTATACTTGATGTAATTGTGAATGATCTTTAACAGAACTTACAGAAAAAGAAATTGAAAAACATTGGTAAGATACGAGTAAGAAAAAACTCGCTTGAAAAATGGCTTAGAGATTTGAGAAAGGCTAATAAACAAGAAAAAACAGCTGAACCAGTAAGAAAATATTTGAAGACGATAGTATTGCGAATCTTACCAGAGAGAAAAGAGGGATGATGTTAAAACTATTGTCCACATACAATGAAGGCAAGAATGAATGCGATAAACATCGAGCAAGCTACCGATCGAGTCAATGTAAATGGATGACAGAACAGTCTTGTGAGGGATAGAAAGGGTACAGACAGTGTTTTAGAGTCACAGACGATAGGAAATTGTGGAGAGTCATGATCTTCCACGTCCTGAAGTTACACGGCACATGAAAGAAGAAAGTAGGTTAAAGACATAATACCATACTACCACCTTTAAATAAACGTCACACAAAGAAACAATTAGGGTAAAGAAGTGCATGGAAACTGATTACGCTATAGTATCGTAAACTAATGAATCTAGAGCTCCACAGTGTGTACTTGATGGCTGGGATAAATGTTGTTTCTTTTGCAGAAATAATAAACCAACACAACAAAAGAAAAGGAAGGGTGGTGGGGTAATGTTTGCGGGTTAGTATTCTGCATAGTTGGCTATAACCCATCCATGTTGAAAAGGTTTAACAGAGACTAAATTATTGAAATTAATTCGCTAGATATTAAAAATTAGTTGTCTATCATTAAAAGTGATGTATATAAGAATTGAAAACAATATTCAAGTAAAGGTAATTAGTGGGAAAAATAAAAGCTGTAGTTTGTAAGTTGAAATGAGAGAAAAGTTATATTGTAAAATCATAAAATAATAATCTATTCAAGTATATCGGATATCGTGTTAATTTGATTCTGTGTTCCGTATTTGAAATCTTGTGCAGTAATCAGCTAAATAAATATTAATACATAGAAATATATTTAATATAATTTGTTATGGGTAAAAAGACATTCACGGGAAAATGTTTTTCTTTATAATTTGTTCACGTCTCTTGGATTTGTTGGTATATAATGGAATTTATATAGAAAGTATTTCCATAAATATGGAATTGAATTATTGCTGCAATGCGAAGTTTCTCCTGCAGAAAGGTGCGAAAAATAAATTAATGAAGGAACAATATCCAAAAAGCGCTTAAAATATCTCCATAAATTTGCTTTGACAATAACACATCTGTAAAAGTTATTCTGGGGTATAAATTATTTATTAATATTGATATTTACTGAGCTGATCACCGGCTAACCAAACCACAATGGTATGGAATCTCATGACGATCGAATTCATTGGTATTGTATAAGTCTTGTTTGTTGTTGCTCCACGGAACAATGTTAAAATATTGATTAATATTAAAAAGATTTTATTTAAAAAGCAACTGTATTTATAAAAGAATTTCAAAGTAAATTTTCTTCCGAGAAACATTTAAAAATCTGTTGAATTATAACACTAAATGGCTTAATCTATTATTATAAAAAAGTGTTTTATGTTCTGAAAAAACTGTTGCTAGCTGGACTTCCTGAAGACCAAAAACAACAAGAGATATATAAAGAAGATATTAAAAATGAATTGCGTCTTTTGCCAAGAGAAAATTAATAAAAACAAAGCACTTGTGGCAAGCTAGTTAGCAAAAGTCCATCGAAATTAATTCATACAACAATATATATACTGTTCAATAAAGAGACATATGCACATAGTAAATTATATATATATATATATATATATATATATATATATATATATTTAGTTTACGAAAAACTAGGTAATCCGTATGTGTAGACCCAAGGAGGATAAAATCCAGAGAGCTCAATGTACATCAGAGCTAATAATTTAAATAAAAACAGACCGCTTTAAGGTTCCATGTAATAAATTAATTTATTACATGGAACCTAAAAGTGCTCTGTTTTTATTTAATATATATATATATATATATATATATATATATATATATATATAGGTAACTATACTCGTTGCGAAAAACCTTCGTACTCTTGATTTAACAATAGCCAAATCAATCACGAAGGGAAAAAAGGGTTTTATATATATATATAAATATATATATATATATATATACAGGGTGCGATGGATAAATTTCCATCTAAATTACGTAAAAATGAAAATAACGCTAACATATTATTTTAGCAGATATATTTACCAAAATTACACAAAATATCTTGAAATATAAAAGAGTAAATTTATTCAATAAAATCTCCACTGACTTTCACCACGGCCTCCCGACGACTTCTGAATCTCCTGTTAGGGTCTCTTTGTTTAAATTGGTGAATGCTGCCATAATCCTTACCTTCTTTGGTGTTACAACGATTTTTGTTGGTCTCTCGCTCAACCGCGCCTCACAAATAATAATCAAGTATGTTGCAGTCTAGGGAGTTAGGTGGGCAGATTTAAAGGGTGATGTGGTCGCAAAAATTGCCTGACAGCCATGAATGTGTTCTCCTGTTTGTGTGGCGCAGAGCAATTCTGTTTCCCAATCTTTCTGCAGCCACCCTCTTCACCCAGGGCAGTACTATCTCCTCAAGGCACTTGATGTAGGACTCTGTGTTGAACATGAGGCCCTCACCAACAAATTAGGTAGTTCTTTTCTTATCAGAGTGAGTTTTCCGATCTGCTGTTCCTTCGTAATTACCATTAGACTCATCCAACTCTTTTCGAATCCTTTGCACTTCTTCAGATCGACATCCAAACACTTTGGAATGTTCGTATTGAATCTTCCTGCGGAATGCCAAGCAGTACAGCATGTCGTTTCCAAATTTCTGGCGGAGTGAAATGCGTCATGGTGCTCTTTTTCTCACAGACGGTGCCCAACTGACCCCACTATACTGCGCAATTGACAGAATAAAAAAACAACGTGCATGCGTGAAATTAAAAATATAAAATGGTGATGATTTACTCATTGCACCCTGTTGTTAATCTTGTAGAACACCTGTGTAGTATAGGACTTCAAACCTATCACGTAAAGATGTTGCTGTAGTTTCAGTACGAAGTAAGTTTAAGGTTATACGAAATTGTGCTGCTAGTCCCACACTCAACCAGTTTTGAATTTAGAGTTTTCTTTCTCCTAGATTGGTTGTCAATAAATTTTGTCCACATGTAGAACATCAAAACGGAATATAACAGAGAAAATTTATTCAGTGCTTTTGTTCGGATTCAAAGAGAATATTTTATTCGAAATAGCTGGAACCATCACAAACTATTCATACTGTAGGCAACCGTAACGCAATGAATCAGAAAATAGTTTTACTCTGGGAAAAGAACACGACTGAGGATTTTGCCCGTATTCTAGTTACAGATACGACGCTGCAAATAAACAAATGGCTGGGATAGACATTTCTACCTCATATTTTGCAATTCCAAAAATCATTTATGTTCAGTCTATCATTTGCTTCGTTTTTTCAAGTACATATTACGACATCGAAGAATCAATTTAATCAAAGTAAGAATTGCTATTTAATGGTGGAACAAGGAAGATGAAGTGTAGAACAAAGGAATAAAAGCCTTGAAGACTGAATAATGATGGCATGAATTTATAATTTGTGAAAGAAGCGTCGAAAAATCTTCCGATCATTCTAATATATTTTCAGATTTTATTATGCAACTAGCCAAGAAGCCGCCATTCAGGCGGACTTTAGGCTAGATACTGTAGAGGGCTTTTTAACATTTGGCCTTTTACCTTCAGCGCCCTGTGTATGTAAAAGTTATAAGAATTTAGAAATAATAAAATTATTTTATATTTGTTCGACACCTAGAGTCAGCATAATCTTTCTTCGTATGCGAAACCGATCTCCGTAGTTTGTTTACATTTATTTTGAACGCAATTTATTTTTTTAGAATCACCATTCTTTATGATCCCTTCACATAAAGTTTGCTCTTAAAAGACATTAGGGAACCCAAAATATGTAATATTTCGAATACGTCGCAGTATGCGTGCTCGAAAAAAAAAACATATGAGTAACGTACTCTGCCCCGCTTAAGTTTTAATTACTGTTTAATTAGACAATATCAATTGCAATTGCGACGAAAAGCGAAATTAAAGTTAAATTTTTAAGAAAGAAATGTTTTTTTTTAAAACTTTCACTCTGTTCGATATTTAAATTTAACTTTAAATGAGTCATTTATTTAATTTTTAATCGCGTGTAACTACAGTAGTTACTCCCTGTTACTTCAGGTTGTTTATGATTTACCGCGATCGAAAAAAGGACGGACACACGTACACTGCACTTTATTTATATAGATTTAATATTTTCACAATAAATATAGCATTAACTATTTGATGTTAGACAATTTTTCAGAATATACTTATATAGTAAATATACCATTTGAATTTTAACTCATATATCTTTATTAAATTATTATCAGTTCATTATAAAATACTTTATTCTGAAAATTACAACATAAATCTTTATATATAAAATCAATTTACTAGAATAATTTTCAATTACAAAAATTTAAATGCAACGTCAATTGTCATCTTATGTCGTTCTGAATCTCGTTTGTTATTGTACTTTATCGTCGATATCAAACCTTACTTGGGGGAAAATAAAAAGTGTCGTTTTATGTGACACATTTAACCGTCTGTTGTTTTTTTAATTCCAAAAGAGTCTAATTGTTATTCCAAATAACTTTTCATATCTTTAGAGATAACAAGAATTCCATTACATTAGTTAATCAAGATAACAGCATTTTTATTGTTAAGAATTTTAATGATTGGCTTATAATATTATTGTATAGAGATATGATAATAGTACACAGAAGCTTTTTCGATTTTCAATTATAGGTTTTTCTCTAATGACCTAAATACTTTAAGAAAGCTTTTTCCAGATTCAAATTTACTGGGTTTGCTATGATTATATTCGAATGTTTTACTCTTTCAGGTGCTGAATTTATTATATCTTCTCTGATCAGGTTGCATTCAAAACACGAAAGAAATCCATTTTTTCAATAGTTTTTCAGGACATTTTTCTTATTCCATTATAAATACCAGACATATTTAGTAGTACATTATTTACATTAGTCGGACTATTGTCCTCATCTTTGTCGCCATATTTATTACAATGTTTCGGCCGTTGTACGCTCCGGCTTTCTTCAGGTGGTTGGAATGTCGAACTGAAGCCTTTATTTCGCTCACTGGGGTGGACTGTTCTAGTTCTACGTGCCATGTTTAATGGATGTCAGTTATCAGTTATCTCCTGTTAATTTTTCCCTCTGAAAGTTCTCCACTGCCTTAACCGGGTATTGAACTCACACTCTTTGGGTCCTGTCACTGGATCTGGCCAACGCCTTTATCCACTGTGCCATGTGTACTGGATCTGACCAACGCCTTTATCCACTGTGCCATGTGTCCTTAACAGGAGATAACTGATAACTGACATCCATTAAACATGGCACGTCGAACTAGAACAGTCTACCCCAGTGAGCGAAATAAAGGATTCAGTTCGATATTCCAACCACCTGAAGAAGGCCGGAGCGTACAACAGCCGAAACGTTGTAATAAATATGGTGACAAAGATGAGGACAATAGTCCGAATAATGTAAATAATGTACATAATACCTCATCTCAGAAATATAGACAGATATATTTAGTAGTGTTGATTTAAATGATTTAGTATTAAGAATTATTTAGCTCGTCTTTGAAACTGGTATTCCCATGTGCATTTTACTGCATGGCATGGAGTCCTGTAGTTTCTGAAAAGTGTACTGTTATTGTTTTATCAATCGCCTGTGAGTCTTCATGAAGAATAGGTATGTATTGTTCAACACTTAATCTTTCTTTGTACTCAACAAACTTTAAACTATCGTGTTATATTAAGCGTTTGGTTACGAGAGGAAAGGAATAACGAGGATTAGGTTTTTGAACAACGTTTATTGTTTAGTATATAGGTTGTCGTACAATGATGTCAAAATCGGTGGAAAGGCAATTTTTTTCTGATTGTCAGGATAGTGATCAGGTATAAGGGTAGCGGCAGGAGCTGACCTATTGTATGGGTTTGAACGTGGTTCCGGGATATGGTCGGTGCACGTGTTGGTTGATTCGAGATCAAGGTAGTGGGTCGATTCGTTGGTTGGTAGGTCTGTTCTGTGAAAGGGGCCGCGATGACGACTACAAAGGAATGCCTGTAGCAAGTTGGGTACGTCGAGGCGACGGCGATGTGTTGCCGAGGTGAGGAGGTGGTGTCGAATTGATGTGGCTGGTAGGCTTGTTCTATGAAACGTGGCCGCGGTGACGACTGCAATGGGAATGTCTATAGCGAGTTGTATATTCCAAGGTGACGACGGTGGGTTGCTGAGGTGCTGTCGAAGCTGGATAGTCGGTCGCTGTAGTTGGTCGATTTTACCGAGGTAACAGCGTCTGCGACGATGAAGGCTTGTAGCTGGCTGATGTAGGCGTGGAGATGTTATCATGTCAAAGCTGGATAGCTGAGGTGTCTCGTCAAGCTTGGGAGTGGTAACGGTCGTTGAGAGGAGCGGTCATGTTGAGTGGCAACGGTGGTGGCTGCAGTAGCAGCAATGCCCCGCGTATCGGTCGGTGGCTTCCTGGCCCTCAACTACATGGTTGTTATGGGAGACCTGCTTTTGAGCAGATCTGATAGTCCCCATGGGCATCTCTTTTTTTTCCGGCGGGAACGTTCGTAATTGGCCAGTGTCGCTTTCATTGCCGGAACTTGCTTCCTAGACCGGATGTGATGCTCGCAGCCTATGCACAGAGAACGATTTTTAAAAATTTCGTTCTCTGCTGTCATGACGTTCACATCCGGCCAGTATGCAGAATGAATCAGAAAGAGATCTAAATGCAACGGAGTATAACAATCAGTAATCTATATTGCTTCACACAACGACTGTTATATTGAATAATGAGTTACAGATAGTTAAAAAATCTTGATTAGGAAATATACAGACTGATGTTCGAATATTGAGCAGGAAGATAACATTGTACCAAAATATAAATGGTATGTTCATCTCAGTTGCTCCCGGTTTTCTCTTATTTTTTTCTTCTTTGCTGTCTGTTTGCTGATCTAACATAATAACTCTCGAAAGCACTCACTGCAGTTTTTTGGACAATACTTTATACACTCTGTGACATCAGTTTCATAGTACGCAGAAACCTTGAGCTATGTCGACTTGAAAGAGACACAATCACTTTCTTTATTAGTGACTTGTACGATTAGGCGGCTCATGGACGGAATTGAAATTTCTAAAATCAATGCCTTTTGATTCAGAGTCGTTTCAACTTCGAAGTGCACAACAGGACAACTTTTTAAATCTATTTCCGATTTGTTACAGTGTCAAGTAAATTTGACGCGATTGTGTGATAATGAGTTGTTATAGTAAAATATGTAATTGTAATGAGAATATATATTTAAAAGGTCAAGGATGAGTAAAAAGTAATAGTGTCTAATTGCTTATGTCATATAGCTGTAGCGTGGGGGAAAACTATATTCGTGGCGGAAATAACTGATTTTTCTTCACGTCGGCTGAACGAAGCCAGTGAAATGAAACACAAAATAGATGAACAGCCTGCTGTGCTTAGAGGATTTTCCTTCATCTGGAAAGAGAAAAGTGAGAGTGATGAGAGTGAGAGAGAGAGAGAGAGAGAGAGAGAGAGAGAGAGAGGATATTCTTAAAAATGTATGAGGTCTAAAACATAGTGTCGACTCGATATATTAGCGCCTATCTGTCTAAACAACTTATATGAAATATGAAAACAAATGAGACATGTCGTCAATAACAACAAGAAAAGATTTCAGATGTCTTATAGTTATTCCCGAAGCCATGATGGCACTCTCCCTCCTTCTCTCTCTCCCTATCTCTTCACACTCTTTGTATATATATATATATATATATATATATATATATATATATATATATATATATATATATATATATATATATCAATTATGTAGTGCGTATTCAATTTATATAATGTAAATCATTCATACGAAAAACAAATAATGAAGCTAATTATATGGCAAGAATCACTCTCGCAAACAATATTTAATAATAAAATACAATCAACTTCGAATCCGTTAATGAATGGTATGATCCTTGTTTATAAATTCCGGTTTTATCAGGTCTTATTTTTTCTACTAGCCGGGATTTCAATCGTTTCGAACGACCATCATCAGGTAGACATTTGTGGAATTTAACAAAAACACACTCAAATGTCTACCTGATGATGGTCGTTCGAAACGATTGAAAGCCCGGCTAGTAGAAAAAATAAGACCTGATAAAACCGGAATTTCTAAACATGGATCATGCCATTCATTAACGGATTCGAAGTTGATTGTATTTTATTATTAAATATTGTTTGCGAGAGTGATTCTTGGCATATAATTAGCTTCATTATTTGTTTCTCGTATGAATGATTTACGTTATATATATATATATGATACTCTCCCTCCTTCTCTCTCCCCCTCTCTGTATATATATATATATATATATATATATATATATATATATATATATATATATATATATATATATATATATATTACCCGTATCACCACAAAATTACGGTGTTATATTAGTAATTTTGCAGTTCCATTAGATATAGTTTCTACGTGAGTAATCTATATTTTTCTCCATACAATTAGTTTTATTGTCATATATAAAATATAATTCAAATTTTAATTCATTAAAATAAAAATATCCATATAATTATAAAACTCAAGCGCACAAAAGTAATGTATTACCAACCTGATTTCCAGAGTTTACTAATGAGGTATTCTATGGTTGGTGACGAGTAATTCCTACTGCTGTCAGAGCATCATAAGCAGAATCATAAATAATTTTCCTTATTGTTTATCAACAATATTCTTCAAAAGAATAAAGTGCAGTAACAGTTTATTAAATTATCATTGCATCGTTATTCACAAGAGTTTTATAACAATTATCAATGCAACGTTATTTGATGACATTTGATGCCACTTAACATTGCACCGTTATTTACAAGAGTTTAATGCGCATTATCGTTGCGCAGTTATTTGCAAGTGTTTGATGCCACTTATCATGCCGGTCTTCCATACCGTTTGAGTAAAATTCCGCACGTTTTATGCGAAAACGTTTTCGACGATCTCTGATTTTGATTAGAGAACGATTCGTCATCAAAGCGTTTTGTATCGATCAAGAAAGGTAATAATCGGTTTTTGCATGGTCAGTTGAATATGGCGTGTGCGGTAGAACAGACCAACCAAATCTTTCTTTTATTTCTTACTGTATGCGGCCATAGGTTGTCATCGAGGAGAACAACATTTTCCTATTGACGAGTGCGGGAAGCTTTTCGCCCAAACTTTTATGGACACGTTGCAGCTGCTGAACGTATAAATGTGCACTTAGTGCTTCACTTCGTTTTTAAGAATTCTGTATGAATAAATAAATAATAACTCGGCGATTCCACCATACGCCCAACATCACCTTTCTTCCATTGACATTTTGACATTTTGACATCGATTGGGGAAATTTAGCCTTCTGCCTTTTTGTGTTGAACATTGTCGTATATCAGTCTACTTCAAATTTATTGTCAATTTCATGTATGATTAGTATTAGGTTGATACATTCGACATAATCGGTTCTCCAAAACATAAATTACTTATGACACAAACCAGTATCCACACACACACACACACACACCAGGACGTATCGACATATAGCCTGACGATTGCCTATAAGCATGAAACAGATTGTCGGCATTATGTGTTGAGTTCAATGCCCATTTCGTATATATATATATATATATATATATATATATATATATATATATATATATATATATATATATATGCAGGGTGCATTAAAAATACTTTTACAAACTTAATCCGCAAATGTAGAAGACACATAAGAAATAACGGCAAACGGTTTTTAAGAAGTTATAGAATGACCTCTAACCCTAATACTGCATCGAGGATACCACCAACAGAACTAATATTTGCCAGGAAAATTAAATTAGTGTTTGACAACTGGTACAAAAATCAAAAGTTGGCATAGTACGAAATTAACTATAAAATCTTTCAAAGCTCGAGATAAGCTTTTCTTTAGGATTTACAAGGCAGGAAAGGAGATTTGGGAGAATGGTGAAATAGTAAATTGCATTGGCAAGATGATTCATGAGGTACAAGTTTTGAAATTTGCAACATAAACAGCATTTAAACCAATTAAAACTAAGATATGCGAATGAAATAAAAAGAAAACAACAACAAAGGGATTTACATATGGAAGTCTGTACGATACCCCCGCTGATACGAAGACGGAAGTGGTTAATGCATGATGGGACTCCAGCACATTTTAGTCACCTTGTTCGCGATGCACTGGCTGACATCTACTATGAAAGATGGATAAGTAGGTAAGGACCAATTCCATGGCCTGCATGTTCCCCAGCCTTTAGTCCTTTGGTCCTTTGGATTTTTATATGTGGGGCCTCCTAAAACAATTGGCTTATGAAGAAGACATTAATGATGAAGAGACGCTTCATCAATGTGTCATGGGGGCCTGCGAAACCAGTCGATACGGTATGGGAGTATTTGAAAGGATCCGCTAGTCAATGATCCGACGGGTTCATGCGTGTATAGAAGCAAGAGGAGATCATTTGTTATGAGTTGTTTTGTTGAGGTATAACGATGTTCTTTAGGACATATATTTATATGAACATTTTACTCTGTTTTCGTGTCAGGAAACTGCCCCAAAGTTTGTAAAAGTATTTTTGACATACTCAATATATATATATATATATATATATATATATATATATATATATATATATATATATATATATAACGGTCACTTTATTAGGAAAAATCTCCTAATACCTGGTAGGAAACTCTTTCGACTTTAGCACAGATTCACTTTTTGTGGGATGGTTTGGAAGATATTCTGGAAGAACTCTTTCGAAATTTTGGTCAATACCTTTGTGATGGCATCCCGTAATTCTTATTATGTCGTCCGGTAATTGGCTGAATGCATATCAAGACTGGAATCTCCCTATTCCAACAGATCCCCAGCTGATCAATGACATTGGTGTCCGGGAACTGCCATGGCCACCTTTTTCACAGAAAACTAATTTAACCAAAATTGGCAAATAGCATAACACTTTAAAGCATATATAGAAACGAAAAAACTCAAAACATAACAAACCAGATATAACGTATAAAATCCGGGAGACAGTAAGTGTTTACAGCAACAATTAAAAGCAATGTAAACTTTGCCTAGAAAAGTAGGTTCGCCTATTGTCAGATTTATCCCTTATTTCCAGTTTAGGATTGGGATTCCAATTCCTTCTAAAATCTACTTCAATTCTATACTTCTAAAGTTTCTTCCTGAAAACTGAAAATTTATTTACTGTTTATCTTTTTTCTCCTCAATAGGAGTAGATAGGTTCGCCTAACAACCGGTTCACACCCCTCCTCACCCTTTTGAACAGGAGTCGATAGTTATCCCTTGTTTCCTGTTTAGGATTGGGTTTCCGATTCCTTCTAAAGTCTACTTCAATTCTATACTTTTAAAGTCTTCTCCTGAAAATTGAAAATTTATTTACTAATTATTTATCTTTGTCTCCTCAATAGGAGTAGATAGGTTCGACTATCGTCCGGTTCAGACCCCTCCTCACCCTTTTGAACAGGAGTAGATGTTTATCCCTTGTTTCCTGTTTAGGATTGGGTTTCCGATTCCTTCTAAAGTCTACCTCAACTCTATACTTCTAAAGTCTCCGCTTGCACTCTGAAAATCTTTTTACTAATTATTTATCTTTTTCTCCTCAATTGGAGTAGATAGGTTCCCCTATCATCCGGTTCACACCTGAACTAGATCTTTTGAACAGAAGTAGAGGTTTATCCCTTTTTTTCTAATCAGAATTGGTTTTCCGGTTCCTTTTATGGTCTTTTCAATCTCTTTTACTCCCAGTAGCCCATTGTGTCTTCGTGACATTTTTGCCTTGCTTGAGGTGAATTGATTTAAAAAAAAGAAGAGCAAATTGTAGTATTCACCTTTCTAAGATAAGGTAAACTCTTAAACAAAGGCAGACACGAAAACAAATTCCTACTATACTGCCGAAAGACGCATCACGGCAAAAATAGACTAAAGAAAATCTCATATCATAAACCTAATGCACTTTATTTGAAATACCAAACTTCATAACTAAAATAATATGAAATACTTATAGATAAATGAAATATATAAAACAATAAATTCAAAATATATAAAATAACCTTTAAACTGGGAAGGACCGGTTTCCTCCTTCCCTCGCTTCGTTTAATACTCCAGTGGCTTATATAGGGAGCTTTGAAAGGCGTATTGGCATATTGTCTGAAGATGTCTTGAGACGTGGAACTAACAATCACTATCTAGCGATGATTTCTGTCAACACTATCTATCTATCTATCTATCTATCTATCTATCTATCTATCTATCTATCTATCTATCTATCTATCTATCTATCTATCTATCTATCTCAGTCTGTTTCTATCTATCTATCTATCTATCTATCTATCTATCTATCTATCTATGTCAGTTTGTTCATTATCTATCTATCTATCTATCTATCTATCTATCTATCTATCTATCTATCTATCTATCTATCTATCCCAGTGTGTTTCTATCTATCTATCTATCTATCTATCTATCTATCTATCTATCTATCTATCTATCTATCTATCTATCTATGTCAGTTTGTTCATTATCTATCTATCTATCTATCTAACTATCTATCTATCTATCTATCTAGCATTTATCCAAATCTATGGTAACGAACGCAGTAGAAGTAGGATTGATATTAGAATAAGAAAAGTGTGAAAAGTCTTTGTCATTTTCTAAAACGAGTAATAAGAGATAAAATGATTTAGGATTCTGTGTCTAAGTAATTTAAGTACAAAGATATATTTTGTCTGTAAACATGATTTAGTCAATGTCTAAAAATGTCTAAGTGCTATTAATCGAACGTTCTTTACAGACTCGAGATTGTAGCACTTAAGAAACCGAAGCTTATATTGTGAGACGCACGAAAGCGAACTGCGTGATTTGTCATTAGACTTTTATTTCCTCCACATAATTTCTTCCTAATACGGTTTTTATTTTGATTTTTTGATTTTTTTTAATGCTCAGTGCAGCTGCAGAATAAAATGCCATATGAGTTATTGCTTATAGGTTCTATAAATATCATTGCCTTTTTTCATCTCGGTAATTGTTTATCTCCATAATTGTATAAATTCATTGATTCCAATTACCTTAATATGTGCTGCTTTTATGTGGTTTCTTTCCATCATCATAAAACTTTATTTCTTTTTTACTCAAGAGTTATCTTCCCCTTTCTTACGTTTATTGGATTTTAAGTCATTCGACGGAATCAATTTAAGATAATATGCATCTGACTATGAAAACGAATTATTTTCTTTTTGGCAATTTTTAAATATGAACTTAAAAAAAAAAATTTAAAGACAACGTATTTCTGAAGCTTTTGGGATTTATCCCTTAATTAAAAATGCTTCATTTTTGTCTTTTTTCATGTTAGGTTTCAACTCATATACATTCACAAGTAAAATTACAGTAACGTCCACCTACTTTCTTTTCTGCGGTGAATATGTTCCAGACCCTCAGAGAACACCTGAAATTGTAGATAGTACCGGACCCTAGAAATAATTTGTTTCGATAAATATGAAGTTTAATTTATAAATTAAATACGTGTTGTCACCAAGTAAATGGTTAAGTAATAACAAAAACCAGGTTTGCATATATATCGTATATTAAACAGTAAGTACACCAGAAGAGTATTACACGATTAGTGAGAGTGTATCGAATGAACTAGAGCTCAATCTATTCACATTTCACTGTTCACTCTTCCTTCTCTCCTACTAAACTTATAGTAGGTGGAAGAGGTTTAGAGGGAGGACACCATAACAATACGACAGGAGATTAAAGACAATAAATAGTAATAGAATAAAATGTTTTTCGATATACTTTAATAATGTTTTGTGACAGAATGTCCTCTTATTTCCTTAGTCTTTAGTAACATCAGCGTGTTTTTTTTCAAAATTGATATTTTACATAAAATCGGAACTTTAGCACCTGTCTTTGACATATCTAAATTGCCAGCATCAATACCCTTGTAGTTAGAGAACATTATTATATAAAACGTATTAATTTCTAGGATTCATCACAGAAAAATAAAAACCGAAATAAAGTAACTATTCTGTGAACAAAATGATAGTACTAGAACGTGCACTTTTATTCATCTTTGTTTTTTTCTTCCATAATGATTCGGCGGTCTAATCCAAATCACCACGCGTTCAGAGAATAATCTTAAATATTTGCTTAAAGCAGTCATGGGCAAAATTCAACTCCCCGGCCACACCCGACCCGATTGGCACATATAATTTCATGAGGAATATAACGTTTATAAAAATGTTGTTTGTTCCTTTTCGTTCTCACTTGTTCACCCACATATTCTCATGCATAGCCACATGCATAAAAAATGATTAAATACAATATTTATTAAATTTTGTAACATTTCGTTGAAGGTAACGTTGTCATCCTTTTAAACTATTGGCAATTTTCACTAAGGAAGATCACAAGTGTAAATATCTTTTGCTTCAGAAACAGGCAACGTCAATGATAATTATTCTTCTTTTACAAATATTTTTTGTTTACTCAAATGAATAAATTAGAAACAAATCATATCCAGTAATGTGTGTTAATCACGCTGTCATCAGTAAAAATAATATACACAAGACTTCAAGTTTTTAATTATTCAAGGAATCTTTTCTCCAAAGAAAAAAAAATCAACTTTACCCATTTCTAAGACAGATGGTTTTATTGGGAAAATGACCGGGGTAGCTTTAATAAAAAAAAACAAAAAAACCCCTTAATTCTTTTAGTAGTGCGGCCCGCCTTATGTGGTTCTCTACCTCGTGCGGCTCACTGCCCGAAAAAAGTTCCTTATTCCTGAGTTAAAGCATCAACTGTGCTCATGCTCTTTTAGCCAAATTCAAATTGACTCATTTTTAACTTTCATTTCGAGTTGGCCTTTAAGTAGAACGAGAAACAAATTAACTTTAACCCCCTCCTCTCCTCTCAGTAAGTTGATTAACCAGCGATTTAATACGGAACACAATAGGCTCTTACACGAAAAAATGTGTACATTTGAATTTAAAAAGCATGGCGATATAAAGAAAAGCATAAACATGTTTCATCTAATAAATTCGAACAATTAACACTAGTGTCTCGTCCGTTATAAGGATCATTTTGATAGTGTTTCTTTATTATCAAACATTCTCAGTGCTTCTAAGACCAGAACTTATAATTAATATGTCTGGAATAAACACGTTAAAGACACACTTAGTTATGTACATTCACAAGGCATCAAACCCAGATATAAGAGAAACCCTTATATAAGAGAGATTTTCTCTGGTCCCAAATTAGAGCCTGTGTTAATGTATATATAACAGACCAAACCCGGATATAAGAGAAACCCGGATATAAGATACTTATTCTCCGGTCCCGACAACTCTCTTATATCCGGGTTAGACTGTATTATAGACTTAAAAAAAAATTTTGCTTGAGAACGTTCATAGCCTTGGGTTTGCCTTTTTACGGTTTATCAACCCTTTCTGGGTTATTTAAAAGACATTTCACATTGTAGAATTTTGTTTACAGTACTCACTACATACCAATAACCGTGAAGCAGAATAGCTCATCAACCATTACACAACACCTCGGTGTCTATCAGTAAAATGAGAAAAAAGATAAAAAAATTATTTTACTACCAAAAAAGTAAACTGTAATATTTTAAAATCAAATGGCAAATATTATTGAATAATTGTTTTGGCATTTCGAGAATCATTTTTTTCTTTGCATTGGTTTTGTTTAATGATAAAACAATCGAAAAATAATCGCTGGTTTAATATTAATTTATAGCTGGTGTTTATTTTATTTTAATTTACTTTTTATTGCAGCTCACCGAAACCCATTAGTAAAAAAACACGAAACGAATTCGTTTCTCTTTTTCTTTAGAGTGCAAGCCTCGACTCTAAAATTACTCTCCTGTTTATAAACATAACCATATACCCATTGCTTAGCAAAATATCTTATATAGTTTGATTTTAGTGAAAGTCCCCCCCAGTTATCAGTAGTAAACTCATTAAGATAGCTATCGCGCTAATGCCAGTATGTCGAGAAAAAGGGTCTGAGTGAGACTATCGAAGGAGAATTTTTAAAAATTTCGTTCTGCTTCATCATCATCATCATCATCATCATCATCATCTTCTTCTTCTTCTTCTTCTTCTTCTTCTTCTTCTTCTTCTTCTTCTTCTTCTTCTTCCTCCCCCTCCTCCTCCTCCTCCTTTGATTTCTGGTGTATACTCATTTCTTTCCTGGTCCTACCCAGAAACCTAAGGTCAGAAATGTCATCATGACATTTACGACTGAGCATTTTTTGAGGGAAAAATATTATTATTGTTTTAATTTCCTTTGATTTCTGGCGTGTGTACATTTCTTTCAGGGTCCTGCCCAGAGACCTAAGGTTAGAAATGGCATCATGACACTTTCCACTGGCAAAAAAAAAAAAAATTACATAGATAAAGCCCTTCGTAAAGTGTGTGCTGTACTTGTGAGAACCATTTTTTGTATTTCTTTGAGGCATGGGCTTCCAGGAATCCCTTCAATTAGTCTACTGGAATCTTTTCAAACCAATCCGAGGGCTCCAACTACAACAGGGATTGCTGATGTTACCATCTGCCACATTATTATTATTATTTCTTGAGTTTTCGTTGTATATACATTTCCGGGTCCCAACCAGATACGTAAGGCCAGAAACTGCTTCATGACATTTTTAATCGATCATTTTTGTAAAACAAAACAAAACCTAAGATCACACACATTTTACGTAGAAAAAGCTCTTCACAATGTGCGGGCTTTACTTGTAAGTACAACTTTTGTACACACAAGTATAGCTCACACATTACAAAGAGCTCTACGGAATCACTTCAATGAGTCTATCGGAACCTTTTTCAATGAATCCGAGCGGTCCAACTACAACTGGAATTATTGATGTCTTCATATGCCACATTTTTTAGATTTCCACTTCAATATCCGTGTATTTTGATAATTATTATTATTATTATTATTATTATTATTATTATTATTATTATTATTATTATTATTATTATTATTATTATTCCACTTTATTTATTAATGGCCATGGAATACCAATCTGAGAATAGCAATAAAATGCAACTGTAGTTAAGATGAAAGAAATACTAGACTAAAAATTAATAATATTGACCATACTACATTTAATAAATAAATCAATTTCATTACAAAAAAAAAGAAAAGATTTTCAAAGGCTCTTTTAAAATAAACTTTTTATGAAGCTTCCAGATCGATGATTCTGTTTGACACCCTCATTTGATTGTTTAGACTAGAGGTCACGAAAGGACAACGAAAAGATCTGCACATAAAAAGTTAACTTCCACTGTCCAAAAGAAATCAATATTCATTTTGAAAGGGAAATATAAAAGTAAATAAAAAAGAAAAATAAATTCATTTGCGTTCAGTTCGTAACTAAAAAGGAAGCAAGTAAAATATTTTGTTTCATTTCTTTAATTTAAACATTTTTTTTTTCCAAAACCCATCTAATTTCAACTTCAACAATTTCTGGTTCGACTCAAGTGATAGCCTAGGGATTTATGACTGGAAGAGTCTAAATCAGGATTTCGTGGACACAGCTACGAGAAAAACAAAAAGCAAAAACACGGGTGCTATTTTAATAAGGCATCTTTTCTCATTTGCTTTTTTTTTTTTTTTTTTTTTTTTTTACTTTTTTGTTTTAAACACGTTCCAACGACGTGACACAAGCGTGAATAGCACAACACCAAAGATGTCAAATTCAAATGCGAGTTTTATCACAAATGAAAAGAATATTCTCGGAAATCGATAAAATGTTTATTATTCGCAATTGCTTCGAGGGCAAAAAGAATTCCAAATAATGTATCATCTGAAGCAAAATTAAAATTATATTTCTTTGATACGTTATTATTATGTCCGCTTGAACTTCAAAATGCCCACTGTGGAGTCGCGATAAGAGAGCTGACATATCAGAAAATTGTAAAGAAATGGATCTTCACTAGGTGATATAAACGTTTGGACTTCTGACAGACATAGTTATGCTTAGTAAAAAGCTAGTGCATCTGTACCTTCAATAGATTTAATTATTGTTATCGGTTTTATTATATTTGATTCGATTAACTATACGAGAAATGCTTCTATATTTTGAAAAGAGTAATCTGTTTTAGTGTGTTATTTCGAAACGCCAATTGCTCAGTTTCGTTGCGCAGTAATGGTTTGTTCTAGTTCAAGCAATTTGAAATAGTAATCGCTTTGTTTAATCATATCTTACTACGTTTAAGTCGATATGTTGAGACTGCGTTGAAGTTAATGATAAATCTTGATTTGAATTCTTGAAATAGAAACATTTTTCATCGTCAGTGGTTATCTTGTTGAGAAATGACTGTGTTAATAAACAAAGAAAACGACAAGGGTTTAAAGGCTGCCCACTGGTTATTTTCGTCAATTTATGTTGAACCCATTTTCCCAGTTTACGATTGTTTCTTAGGAACAGTAAACGACATGTTAGATTTGAATAATTTCTGAAGCAATAACAAACTGAAACTGGTTAGACACTTGAAAGATTATCCTAAACGCTGGACAAATGATGGTCTCAGTAACTTTTGCCTCAAACTCGTATTTATAAGTTAAAAAAATAAAATAAAACAAAATTTAAACAATTATGATTAATAATAGTTTTATTTACACTATTTACATTTGGATTATTATTCTCATCTTTACTGTTATTTTCACAAAGTTTCGGTCGTTGTGCCTGTCCCTCGGCCTTCATCAGGTGCACATTGATCTAGGTAACTGATATGGACCCAAAGTAGGGGCCACGGAAGGAAAACACGGAACACGGGTTAGAGGTAAGTAAGATATATTAAACAGAAAAGTTACAAAGAATAGTGTAAGCAGAGCTTACCATCCAGTGGTGTCCGGTATTGGTATCGTACGCGGCTGCGCATTACTGTATTTACTGCCCCCCCCACGAAGGATAGATGTGGCACAAGGCCGGGTTTAAAGTGGGGTATTCCCGAGCCCGTAGGATCGGCCAAAAAATGCCCGTAGAAACTGTAAAAACAGAATCGGGTTGGTCAACCACCCCGAACGAGACTCTGCCCTTCGTCAACACGCAGCTGCGAATTACTCGTGCTCCTCCCATGATTCACATAATAATATAGTACTGGGAGAGTCCATGATGTATTGGTCTCACAACAGTAACCTATAGGGAATTCTGAACAGAGCTCTTTATTTAATCTACGGGGATAGATTGATTTCGTTTCACTAGACATTACTTTCACTTACGTGCTAATACCCTTAGGAAAGGTATGAATCCTCTTCTTCTCTCCTCACCTATGGGTAAATAGCAGAACAGTCCGGGTTCTATAGCCTTGGATGGCAACTGGTTTACCGCAGAAAGAAATGGCGACCTACTGCGGGAAAAAATCTGCCTCGTCAGATACATGAAAGATACATGATCGCCTATGCGTTTATCACGCACGGCACATTACTGACTGACCCATGTCTAGGTAAATCTCGTCTAGTTCTACGGGAAAATACCATAGTAGATTGAATTTTGGTGACATATTATTTGTGTGTTAAATCCCTGAGCGAACAGTGTGTACTTAGCCTCTGGAAATAGGGTGAGGAATAAGTGAGCAGTGCTAAAAATAAGAACTAGACGTGATATCTCTGGACATGGGTAGTGTAAAGTGAAGAATCTACCCCGTAGATAAAATAAATGGTTCATTTCGGAATGCCCTATAAATTACCCGGGTCGATATACACCTGATGAAGACAAGAGGCACAACGGCCGAAACATTCTGATAACAACAACAAAGTGTAAATAATGATAACTCCTCATCACAGAAATTCAGACAGAAATAATACTTTTGTAAATATATATTGCCGGTGCATTACTACATAGAGATGCAAAGTCGAATGTGACCTTTAGGTCAATTATATTCATGGTTGAAATGGAAGTTTCTTAGATAAATTATTGATTCATAACAATATATGGAAGCACGAGCAATTCTTTTGTTTTCCATTAAAATTTCAGTTTTTATATTTGATTATCTTGAATAACATCTCAAAAACAAAATGTATAAAATAGTAATATTGAAATCTTTTTTATATTAAATGAGATGTTTCAAAACTATTTACTATTGATCATGTTATATATAAAACAATAAAGAGAATGCTATTATATAGCATGCTATATATGAGAATGTTATTCAATAAAGATAATGCTATTATATATAAAACAAATAATGATAATATTTCGTAATTATAAGAACATACGATAATTTTGAAATGAAAAAAACATTACGGTCTCTTGCAAAAATAAGACTATTAACCTCTCAACTTGCGATCTTATGTTGGAAAATGTTCTGTATTTAGATGTAATAAGTATTGACTCAAAGTTCTTCCGGAATTTTGTCCGAAGGTTACGATTATTTGTTCAAATAATTGCCTGTGGCAATTAATCTTTTATCTGAATTCATAAGACGAATTGTTAATTTTGAAAAAATCATTTAGACTATCCTAAACGTTTTGATAAAGTTATCTCAGGGAATGTACCTATTGTGAATTTTATTTTATCTTATTCGGGTAATAGTCCAGACGGCATAGAATATCATCTTACGGGTTGAATATTGTGGGTGGATTGTATATACAAACACGAACCCACAGACACACATGTGCACACCTATATATATATATATATATATATATATATATATATATATATATATATATATATATATTCACAACTGCATGTTATGGATCCAAGTCACAAGTGTGACTTGGATCCATAACATGCAAGTCACACTTCGCCACTGATATATATATATATATATATATATATATATATATATATATATATATATATATATATATATCAGTGGCGAAGTGTGAATTGGATCCATAACATGCAGTTGTGAATATTTTGTCATATACGATCTATCGTGATATTTCATCACTTACTGTTTGTCTGTTAACAACTCTACCAGCTTCTTGCCACTTCAACGGCTGCGTAAGAAAATCCCTCGTAAAAAGCTGTTTTTCATTGCTTTTTAAGAAAAAAAAGAAATTGGTTTAATCTTGTTCACAATTCATCAGATTAACAGTTTCTGTTTTAACGAGACGGAAACATTTTTCTTCATTTTTTTTAAAAATGTTTAGATATTTTTCTTATCGCTTGATGGCAGGTGTCAAAAAATGGCGTTGATTGATGACTGCAAAAGTGAAAATTCATAATTTTGACGTAAAGTAAATAAATATTGTTTTAATTTAAATTGTTTTAATTACCCAAATTTCCCTTTAAGATAAAGGTCAACCTTTCTTCTTTAAAATAACACCAACTTTAATACATGAAATTTGAATTCAAATACTTTGAATTGAATTTTAATATTAGGTTTTGCAATAATATTTTTAAAAGCCACCGAAAATCAGAAATTCTTTTGCTTGCTTTCTAGCTGTATTAAGCCAGCAGACACTCTCTACTGAAGTGATAATGTTTTTATTGCGTGCGGTTGAAATCAAGGCTTGCTTATTTAAAGGACTTATAGTCGGACAGATTTAGACAAAAATTGTATTATTTGGTTTTATAGAGTATATAGGGAACCTCTGACGACTTTAGTGTCACATCAAAAGTTCTTTTTTACTGACTTTTAAAAAGTTTTGATCCATGGAGAGTATTTTAACCCCGTCTTAAAACCCGAATTCAGTTATGTGACCATTACCTAGAAAAATATTGACCAGTTCATAGGTGAAGCGAAAAGAAGCAACGAGCAAAGTCTATTTTTTGTGATTAAAAGGCGAGTTTTCATCCGGTTCAGTGCCTTAAGATTTAATTTTAAATGTTCAAAATTATTTTTTAAAGTTATGTAAAAGCTTTCTTGATGATATTTTATATTATTTCATTAAAAATGTTAAATTTTTGTTAGACAACAAATATTAGTTCTGAAAACCCGTTCCATATTTTTGAGCAGGTGGGCCTTAATGGGGTGAAGGTATAAATCTATAACTAATACAGGATCAGTATACACCTATATATAAGACCGGGTTAGTTTTATAAACCTGTAATTAATACTGGATTTTTATTTTTTTTTATTATTAATGTTGGATTTTACGGTGATCAGTAATAGATTAAAAAAATAAATAAATACGACAAAATAATGTGCCGTAATCAGTTTGATTATACTATTAATTTTGCAAATATTTCCATGTTAAAAAATAAAGATAAACTTTCAGGATTTTCTTAAACAATTTTTTCAAGGATTTAAAATTCTCAAAGTATCGTGATAGAAATAATTTTTTTTCTTAATTCAACAGAAAGGCAAACGGATGTAGAGAAACAATGCTGCCCCCACCGAATGAATACAGCCTAATTGCCGTAAAAGTCATCATTTAAAACGCGGTCATTTTACCTGTTCTCAGTTAACCTGCGCTGAGATTGTATGGAAAATCGCAACTATTTCATTCACGAGGCTGACCCGATACCATACTTATTTATCGATAAACGGATTGATAATTGTTAAAATTAGAGAACGAGTTCAAATTAGCAATGAATAAAAGTCGGAAGAGTATTCGGCGCCAATTTTTCGCCTCGACTATTAGCAACTGAACATTAAAATTTTACCTGAACTCGGAAACTGATTTCTAGTTAAAAATACGGAGCTATAGCATCTAAAAAGTTCGCCTAAAATTCTTGAACTATCTTATCTTGATCGTTTTATTTTGTCCATTAAATGCATTCAAATTAAATACGTCTTTCATATTAACGGTCGATCAGAAATATATTGTCTTCAGAGTTGCTGAGTGATTTAGGGTTCATAACATTTGGAAATTAAAACAAACATGCACGTGACTAGTTCTAAGTTAAAATCCGGATATTATTTGAGAGATGTTAGCACTTTCCTTTTTGTTAAATAATTTTCCTGTAGCCCAAACAGGAAGACATTATTTGTTCAAATAACGTCCTTTTCTATTTGTCTTTTGTCTCAGATGTTGATATAGACTATCAAATACAAACTGCACATTCGTGATTCTGCATAAGAAGTAGATAACTTCGCCTCTCTTTTTTATTTGATATAAGTTTCAGAAGTGAGTCGAAACTTTAATAATCTTTCTGATACTTATGATCTTAAAGCAGTATTTGCGGTAACATCATGCTTATGAATCCGACAAATGGTTGTAAGCCCCGTTCAATGGACATATCAAAGATTGTTGAAGGGTAAAGTGTTTCTGACAACTGATAAAGTACGGACGGTATCTAATGTATTTAAAGACAGTTCCGTGGCAAGGAACCAATTATATTATCAAATATTTAACTTGTGATTGTGTGAGAAAGAAAACTATCGAACAGACCAAGTTTCCAGTCGACTTTCCCTGTTGAAGCCGCAATGGGACGTAATAGACATGTTTAAAAATAAAAACGATATAAGAAGAGAAAAGTAGGAAACGTGGGACTATACTTATATTATTATGTGTCAAAAAAGGGTTGATTAAAAACGAAGGATTTTATGAGAGCTGTTGAAAATAAGAAAAAAATGAGGATATATTGAATATGGTATTAAAGTTTATACAATTTATATTTCCTTGATTTCTTCACCATCATTTTGCTTCACTTCCGCCTTGGAAGTGGAGCAAAATGATGGTGAAGAAATCAAGGAAAAGAGTGAAATATTACTGATGATGAGGAAGGAAAGATGGAAAATATAGAAGAAATTACGAAAAATGTAAGAGATAAAGAGGGGGAAATATTGAAAATGAAGATTGAGTTTAAAGTGTAAAAAAAAAAAAAAAAAAAAATCCAGAAATGAACAAAGAATAGATAAAAAATATTTGTACTGGAAAAATATATCTGCTAATGATTATGATAGAAAAAGTTATAAAAAGTTGTTGGAAAGTGTAAATGAAATGATAAAAAAAGCTCAAAGAAATTGTGACTCGCAATCTATCGATCATTAGCAATCGATCAGTGAAAGAAAAGAAATAAAAAAGAGAAAAAAACAAGAAATGATTTAAGATCAGAGAAACAAGCATTTCGAAAAAGTTGGCAAATCTAAAAAGAAAAAGTTTCTCATTCTCAGAAGCATTTGGCCAAGTTTATTTCATTTTTATGGTTATTCTCACAGCATTTCAGCCGATAAGTTCTTCGTAGTTTTTTGATATGTTACACCAGCCTTATAGAATACAGATATTTTATTTTTTTTCAAAGTCTTTTGAATAATCAATATAACTTATCATATTGTGACAAGGCGTGCAACAAATATTAAAATATTAATTATATGAAAATTAATTCCATTTTCCTTTATTGTTCATTTAATATTAATTCTGTATGTTTTAGCAACATCATTGTAATACTGGATATAGTCTATGGACATATTTTTTAAATAATGAATATGTTGGGTCTACGAAAAGTGTGTTTTGTGTTTGTCTTTAGATAGCATAAGGAGTATTTAGTTTTTACTTGCTTCAAAACGATTGACATTGTATTATGAAGCTGTCATATCAACGTGTATTTTGGTTTTGTTGTTGATAAAATTGAAAATACAATCAACTGATCGCAGCAATGGAAGAAAATCACCCTATATTAGTTAACAGAAAGATGCCAGTATAATAATGCTAACATTCAGGTATTTGCATAACCAAGCAAAACTATTTATCTGTTAAATTTCTTGTAGATGACCATTATGTAAAAAACAACAACAACAAAAAAACTGCTGATACGTGATCATGTATTTTTTTCATTTATGACAGACTAGAAAATTAAAAAAAGCATTTATTTCCCAGAAGTCTGTAAAATGTGTGGAGAACAGTTCTTGAAGGATGGCGCTAGCTGAAATAATACAGAATTGGGCGTGGTGGTGTAATGTATAAACGGCTTGGAATGAGAAATCAGAGAGCCGAGTTCGAATTCCAGTCTAGCTTCCTAGTCTGTCATAAATGAAAAGAAAAATGATTACGTATGGCATTTAAATGACAGAGTGAAACAAAATGCTCATCAAATATAGCATTCAAGCAAATTAATGTCGAAAAATGTATTTTATATTTTATTTTTATTTTTTATTTTTATATTTACTTAGTAAACAAAAATATGGTTACACTAGACGTTGGCTGCGCAATTTAGAAAACATTTTCTTATGTAATGAAAGTTAAGTTGTTGGGACTTGATAGAGAAATGTGTAAGACAAACAGAAGACAATATATATATATATATATATATATATATATATATATTCTGTTGTATGGATATTAGTTTGTAACCCTGGCTTTCATATTTTTGCGAGCTAATATCCATACATATAAATTTCTTAGCTCTATCACAGATATTATGCACTTTCCACTAAGTACTGCGCACACACACACACACACACACACACACACACACACACACATATATATATATATATATATATATATATATATATATATATATATATATATATATATATATTTTGTAATAAAGAGAAAGTACAGTAAGATCCGGTGTTCTTACTTATTAATATTTTTATTTTTTGTATTTTTTACAAAACAGTGCTAAATGCAAATCTGCAGAACATAAATATTATAAATTTACTTATTTAAAAATATGGTTCCATCGCTACACAGGAATTATTATGTTTCAAAAACAGAAACTGTTTTTGAAACATGGTAATTCCTGTGTAGCGATGGAACCATATTTTTAAATTAGTAAATTTATAATATTATATATATATGAAGAATTAATGAAGCTATTTTTAATCCAGCATATTTATTATTTCAAACGTTATTATAATAAACCCGCGTATTTGAAATAGACGCCCCATTTTTATTTTTACTTTAAACAGTGCTTATTATGTCTAACAGCGCGGTCTGAGTTCGACAGAGGAAAGAAAATGCGTTCTCCAGCACAAAACAAACATGCGTCCCCCTTTGTAGGAGAAACTCCGTTTGATCCGGCGTCCTATACAGCTCGGCTAAGAAGAGCTTCACAGCACACCAAGGCTCCATTTTCCCTATTTAGGAAGCTCCCCTTTCTCACTAAGATATTTTTCTCAAAATCCATATTCGCTCAGTTTCGTATCAGAAACGTAAATAAAGCAATGTCTAAAGAATTAATGGATTTGTTTATAATCCTCTATTTTTATTACTTGAAACGTTGTTATAGCGATAGCGGATAATTCTCATTTCTTTATTGAGATTTCATGAATGCGCAGTGCTTAAAGAGAAAATAAAAATAGGGCGAATATTTCAAATACAAGTATCCAATAATAATAATGTTTGAAGTAATCTATCTATCTATCTATCTATCTATCTATCTATCTATCTATCTATATATATATATATATATATATACACTCGACTCTCACGTCGAATTCTACGTATGAGGGTCAAGCAGATAAGTTCCTAGGAACCGACAGCCCAGCATTAGCACATATGATTTGAATATAGTGGTGAAGGTTTTTGCAGAACCATCCACGCTTTTTGAAGGGCCGAATACAAAGACCTGGTGCACTACGTTTCACAAGATCCCAAAACGACCCTCCGCAGGTTTTTAATTTGGAGTTGTCCTTCTCCTACACCAGTTGCCATCCAACGCTATAGAACCCAGTATATATATATATATATATATATATATATATATATATATATATATATATATATATATATATATATATATATATATGTATGCTTATATGTAAACAATGAATAATGCAAAGCAGGTGTGCAGATTCTTTGTGCTGAGACGGAAATGAATATTCATTAATCACCAGCGCATAAATAAATAAATGGATGAAAGAGAAAAAGGAAAACAGAAACAAAATACACTTCATTTCAATGTTTTCACACAAAAGCAGCCAAAATAAAACTACAATAATCGTTTATAGATTTTGTTCTGATAACATCTTCATGTCTATGATATAATCGGATTGCCCAAATATTTTTCAATTACTCATAGTAATAAACAACACAGTGTTTCTAGTTCGGATCAAGTGAGAATACGGAATAAAAACAACCATCTTTATTTTAAGCAAAATGATCGAACAAGCATCCTGGCGATAAATTATTGGTATTTATAGTATTCTTTATGGAGGTGCAGTGGGGAAATGATTAAGGGTAGTGATTGAGGAATGGGCAGGCCGAGTTCGAATTCTAGTCGAATTCGTTACATTCACATAAGAGAATGTAATGAAATTGGGAAAGGTATGAATCATGAACTTGGGAAAGGTATGAATCATACCTTTCCCAAGATACCTTGGAAAAGCTATGAAACCAGCCTTTCTCCACACCCCACCAGTTACGGGTAAATAGACGGACAGACTGGGTTCTATAACCTTGGGTGACATGCGCTCTAGGATAAACACAATTGAGCCAACTATGGAATAAATAGGCTCACCAACAAAAAAATGGCTCAGCGTGGGCTTACCCCTTGAAGACATTGAAACTCAGGGAGGTGTTCCTTCATGTGAGAAGGATGTAGATTTGGATTTGCATTATAGCAGAACTATTTGCTAACTTTGATGAAAAAAGTCATTATACCAAATACTGATTTTCGAGTTAAGCAGCATTTTACACTTGAAAAATTGGTGCAACACAATCTTCATTTCCTCATTCCCTGTATTTGTTTCTGAGTCGTAAAGTTTATAAGTAGCAAGAAATTGTTAGCCTGCTTCAAAATGTTTTCATATTGATATTTTTAAATCCACGGATTATTTTGCGATGATGTTATGATCATAAATATCACCAACCGGAAAAGAAAAAAAAACATTGAATCGTATTACGCCATGTTCGACTTTATTATTTTAGTCAATATTTCCACAATAAAATTGGCATAAACCGATGTTGGTCAAATATTCAGGATATACTTATATACATATAACTAGTATATCAGCTTATATCTATTCTTTAAATAAATATTGATAACTTTTTGGTGGTGTCAGGTTTATTATGCATTCCAAATGTAACTTAAAAAAAGACTTTACAAAAGTTCAATTCTGGATACCAATTTTCTTGTTCTTTAGGGGATTGTTTTGTTGTTGATAATAAAAATACATCGGAAGATATTGGTTATACAATAACATTTCTTTCGAAAAGTTTAACTTGTCCTCTCTCTGGGAAAATTACAGTACGCAAACATATAGCACAATTCTACGGCGCCCCTGCTAATATCTGTCATAGTTTATAATACAACATAACTTTGGCAGTCTAACGGTAAAAACTGATGATAAATTTTGGAGGCATTCCACCTTAAAAGAAACAAACCCATAATTGATAAAAAAAATAATGATTCAGGTACTCACATTTTAAAGTACCTTTAATCCTTAAAGTTATATTCACCACGTGAGACTAAAGCAATATTTATTTGAAAGTTTAGACTCACACCAATACAAATACCATAGTGACTATTTCTGGATTTGAATCATGTATCAAAGATAGCCGAAAGTTTTTTTTAACCATTTTAACCCAGGCAAGGCAGTAAAACCACTGAGATGCATATGTTTACTGAGTATGAAAGAATAAGAGAAAAATAAAACATTAAGGAGGGAGAAAAATTTTAACAGGGCACTGACCCTTTTTAAGTTTCATTACATTCTCTTATGTGAATGTAACGAATTCGACTAGAATTCGAACTCGGACTGCCCAATGCATTAGATTGCAGGAAGGTGATTTGGAAGAACTACTAATTGGATAAATGATTATTAACATTTCAGGAGAATAGGTTGAGTGCCCGAGAAGAAAATTATAAATGAAACGCGTCAAAATGTATGTTTTAAAATAATAAAATGCAATTAAGAACAGTACCAATGAGAAACCAAGATTCCCAACCCTGTCCACGACACTCCGACAAGAAAAAGAAATGATTAATGCATTGTCCGAATTTCTTGGGTCATGAGAAATTAGAATTCAGACGTTTGTTTGCACTACGCTATCTGTAGAAAATGTTTATGGCCACAGAAAATAATGATCTAAATTATTTTGGACAAAGAAACAAAACATCTGTTTTTTGTTAAGCGCTAACATTTAGGATTTGTTTACGTTGATCATCCAGGAACCCGATTATCTTTACAAAAAGATATCTAGGATGATTTTAGACATATAAAAGAAATACCATATGGTTAATTAGCAATATCGCTTAAGACTAACCGGGTGCTGATATTAGATATATCAATGTCAAATCTGGGGAAGAGATCTATATAAAAGAACCAGTTCTCTAGACGGAAAAATTGCTTGGTCATGAGATGTCAGAGAGGAGAAAGACACCACATTTCGGTGGCCTGAGCAAATACACAGACACACGTATGACAGAAGAATTGGTAGTTCCCTATAGGATGCTGGTTCGATTCCTACCTGAGAACGCATATTTTCTCCGCAGTTTCTCGAAAATTCAAGCCGGTAAATGTAATTAATACTGTTTAATTAAAGAACAGAACATTTACTCAAGTAAGTGTATATATAAAAATAAAGTATAAACAGAAAATATATTAAATATTTGTCTGATTTAATCCATTTCCTATGATATGTTGTCATTGTTTATGTTAGGTTACGAATTCAGAGCAGATATGATAGTTCGAGAAAGATCGGCGAAGGTGTACGTTTAAAATCAGTAATTCCAGCTTTGCTTAACAGGAAGTTCACTGTGGCTGAACGGCCATAGCGTGCCAAGATTAATGGTGATTACATATAAAATGCAGGTTCAATTCCTGCCGGAGAACGCATACTTCCTACGAAATTTCTCGAACATTCAGACCTGTAAATGTAATTAATACTGTTTAATTAAAGAACAGCATTTATTCAAATAATTGTATCCATAAAAAATAACGTATAAACAGTCTCTCTCTCTGTGTCTCTGTCTCTCTCTATATATATTCAAACGTCGATTATCATTATTAGAAAAATTATTAATATTAATTAAATAACAATTTACTGATATAAATCTTATTAAAAATTGCTATAAAAATTATTAAAAATTAAAATATATTAATACAAGTGCGTTAGAATATTGTTATGAGTTTATATGTGTTTGTGCGTATGTGTGAGTGCGTAGACGCACGCCTGTGGACACATCTATTAAGATCAAAAGATGAGGAGCATTGCAGTTAATTAGTTATCAACTGGATATCACTGCTTAACACATTTATTGAATACAAAATATTTATAGCATATTTAAACGCGATGACATACGCGCGTGCGCACGCACACACAAACATATATATGTGGAAATTTCAGATAGAATTTATCTGTAAGAGGACAATATAGATAAGATTTTCATTTGTATTTATTCATATATATATATATATATATATATATATATATATATACAGATACATATTAATATATACACACACACACACAGAAACATATATATATATATATATATATATATATATATATAGTCAAACCTAGAGAGCCAGACAAACTTACCAAGGTTTCACCTAAGCGGATCGTCGTATGGAGGTTTTTTTCTTTGGGCTTTGAACCTGTAAGCTGTACGGTTACTTTAGACAGACGTTCATGTTCCTAGCTCTTTCTTTTTTTAAAACCTTTTGTTGCTTCGATATTGATTTGATTATTGGCAAATCAAGAAACCGAAGGTTTTTCGAGACGAGTATAGTTACCTATATATATATATATATATATATATATATATATATATATATATATATATATACACTGCAACCCGGATATAAGAGAGTTGTCGGGACCGGAGAATAATTCTCTTATATCCGGGTTTCTCTTATATCCGTCTTTGGTCTATTTTATTTTATTAACACAGGCTCTAATTTGGGACCAGAGAAAATCTCTCTTATATCCGTTTTTTTCTTATATCAGGGTCTCTTATATCCGGGTCACACTATATATATATATATATATATATATATATATATATATAAGTGGACACTGAAATCAGCACCGAGCGGCGATAGTCTATTTCATGTTTAAACACAATTTTCAGGCCAGAAGAGTGCATTCAAGCATGAAACAGATTGTCACCGGTTGCATTATTATATATACAAACGCTGTATACCTGATATCGAGCAATCTTACCTATAATTACGAGTGTAACATACATTAAAATTATATTTTTATCATATATATATATATATATATATATATATATATATATATATATATATATATATATATATATGCGAGAGTTTGCTGAAAAGTTCTCGAACCGATCCAGTTCTGAAAAGCAGCATTTCAGCAACCACCTTATGCTAATGAGCTTAAAATGGCATGCCCGCTCTCTGGTACGGATCCTATAGAAACCACGTGAGTCACCGGATATTTATACAGACTTAACATCATGAATGATTTCGTTTGTGGGTCTTTAGAGGTAAAAGTTAAAGGACATCTGGAAATAGCTTTAGAAATCTGTTTAAGAATGATTATACGGATCCGCCTTGATTACTCATTCTTTTAAAAAGGCCGGTAGCAATAGGAAAAAGTCTGCATAAAGCAGTGTTGATCGAGAAATACAAAGTGACTTTGTATAATAATGCTACGTATATTTCTCTTTTGTTTTTATTTCTTATATCCTTAGATCATGGTTTCGTTTTATTTGTTGTTTTTACGTTCTTCCTTCTATAATAATGCTATGCATTTATCTTTTTGTTTTCCTTTCTTATAACCTTAGATCTCGTTTTCGTTTTATTTGTTGTCTGTTACGTTCTTTCTTTCTTGCTAGTTTGGTTTTGTTTGGTTTGGTTTGTTTTACGGCATATCAACCTCAATGGGTTATTTAATGCCGACAAGATTTTTATCGCTGGTAATATATTTTGTTCAAATATTTATTGCTGGTAATAATTTTTTTCGAAAAATTATTCCTGGTAGTAATTTTCTTTACAAGTATTTTTGGTAGTAAAACCTATTTTTACATTTTCATAGTATTTTGAGTCAGATTGGGGGGGGGGTGAACTAATTACCCATAGCTGGGATCCTGACAGGTGCTACCACCCCGGGTCAGGGTGGGCCTGGGAACACCAGCAGTTAAGAGGTAATTTCACGCTACTCAAAACCTCTTGATCAGAGGCCTTGTGTTGGCCGTAGTTGATCGTCTTAACCAGGACGGTTCTTGCTAGTGTCCATTTAACTTGCATGTTTTCTTTTCCCCATTCTTTTCCCCCTTTATATCTTAACCTTAAACAGATCTTCTTTTACTTGTTTTTTCTTTCTCCTTCACGACTTTCAGATTTCTCTTTTAATCTCTTGTATTTGCTCTTTCTTTATTTGCACCCCTTCTCTTCTTTTATTGCTTTTTTCTCTCCATTCACTAATGACTTTTAGAACTACTTTTACTTTCTGTCGTTTTGCAGTCATCGATTTCATAGTGTTTCGATGTTCAGTTCAGCTATATTACTCCCTTTGCTTATGTCCACTCATTTGGATTCCGGCCAAAGATACGTAGGCTATCTTAACGTCTACTTTCTACCTTTGTCTTCAAAGAACAACCTTTTCTCATAGAGTCGCTTCAATCATTGTACATTACAAACTCGCACGTCAATTTCCATCCAATCAGGCTTTGCTTATGTTGTCTTTCAGATGAGTGGACAATATGAGTTCATTCTAATTTTAACTACTTTAAAGTATACTCTTAATAAAAGTCAGCAAGTATGTTGACATGTTTATTGAAAAAACAAACCAAGTATCAAGTAGGGATATTGTATGTAATGGATAAGCTTAATTACTTTGGGTCAAGAACCTGACAGAGAGAGATGATACAGAAAGATAACGTTGAGAATGAAGAAAGGAGGTACTTACGTAGAAGGGACTCTACACAGAAATTTGTGAGAAGTTTGTAAGTGTAAGCAAAATCAGTAAAAATATTCTAATGTTGCCTTTTGTTTACATCTGTAATGAAATCTTTCGTCATTAGAATAACACGGTTTTTAGTAATATTTTCCATTAATTATCCGAACCTTCTTTGTTTCTATACCGTTAAAAGCAGTAATAATTTTATTCCAATTTAAAAAAAATAAATATAATTTTTAATTAATTCACCCGAAGCGAGACGATAATGCCACCAAGCCACAATCGGCTACTGTGAGTGAAAGACAATGAAAAGACTTTAGAAGAGAACGGGATCCCAGTCTTAAAGAGAAAACAAAGGATAAAATACCCCGGTTCAAAAGATCGGGGAGGAGTGTGAACCGGACATTGCAAAAATGTAGTATTTTCATAAAAGTGCTAAAATTCTCGATCATATAAGTATATAAACCGAAGCGTCAAAATAACAGCAACAAGCGCCATGTTTTCGTCCTCACTTCCGTGTACAAATGGGTTCATCCAGATGACATGTATAAAAAAATGGGAAAAAAAAGTGTGGCTATGATAGTGTCGGTGTAAAATCAATGGGACGTTAACAGGAACTAACATCGTTAGCCTGCAGAATACTTGTTGCGGGACAGAAAAACATGGCATACTATTTTTCAGGTGGGAACTGCTCTAGGTTTTTTTTTTCTCTCGGAAACACAGTATCAGCAGTATATAAAAAATATGGAAATTTTATATAGACACTTGATAATGGTGGGTACACACGGATGATGCAAGAACAAAACCGTTGGCCAATGACAAAGATGGTAACCGGCTACTAAAGACTAACACTGCATCAAATTACATTCCAATTCAATGAAGGAACCACTCAAGTTGTAAATATTTTATATGTGCTACCATAGTCATTATGGTGAACTCAAAATTTGAAGATCGCATAAGATTTAATGACGTAAAAAACACACCCGAAAATCCCACGTATATGTATGTATGTCCGTTTACTAGGGCGGCCAGACAATCCCTATTGCAGACGCTTACTCAGGCGCATTTTTGTTTATTCAACATCCACAGAGCCCATTTTTGGTTTATACTGCAATCATGCCGAGCAGACCTTAATTAAGTTTCTGAGAAAGAGCGTGTTATCTAGCGTGATCAACAATTTGAACAAGGCCAGCACGCTCAAGCCATCGATGACGCATGTCTTCGTACTAGCACAGCTATCGACGGCCCTCAAGTGTTCTGTCTATACAATTTCACTCACAAGGCTTGGGTCAACCCGTGTTATGGTTTTCAGACACTTTCCAAATGTACTACACGCTGGGATTGACCCCCTCCAATCCGATAACATCAGGAGATCTCCTTCCTGACAAATTGACAATGGTGAGATTCGAACCCGGGTCTCATAACTACTCAGCCACTTTAATGATGTCTAAACCCTCCTTAAAAAAGACACTTGTTAAAAACCATTAATACTAATGCATCCCATTTAACATCCTCAAAAGCCTTACAAAAACATTAATATAAATGTATTCCATTTAATAACATCAAAAGACTCGCCTTTAAAAAAAGTATTAATACAAACGCTTTCTATTGAATGACCAAAAAGACTTTCCTTAAAAGAAGACATTAATATAAATGTATTCCATTGTAACAGCCATGCACATTAAAACTCACTAATATTCATAAATTATCGCCTTTCTTGAACAGAACAGATGTAGATATATTATTAGATACTGAATGTGTGGGCTCTCTACATTATAACATTACTCAAACATTTGTGACAAGTTAAAGCGACGCTGTGAAGCCAGGGAGACGATAATACAGTGGAACAAATACAGACAAATGGTTTGATGTGTTTATGTGAACTACAGAAAAAGACAACAAAAGACATTCTCAAAACGTTAAACAAAGCACTGTCATGTAATAACTCTTTTCATCTTGTTTTTAAACGCAGCACACAGATTATTTTTTATATTCGACAACTGTTGAACTGTTGTATGGAGAGGAAATGAAAAAGTTATCTCTAACAAAATTTGAATTCTGCTGTGAGTTTAATTCTCCGCAGAGGTTATTTTCTTTATTTCTGATCTATAATTGTCTACTTAACGATCGTAGAATGAAAAAAAAAGTCGTTGCGATAAAACGTGGCAAAAATAAGTTGAAAATAAGATTTCGTTACAAATTAATAATGAAAATTCCTCATCTAAGAGACTGGGAAAATTTTAAATTATTACATTTACTACTATTATTGCTATTAGAATACGAGGAAAAGAAAAATCGGTTAATATGCAAAATGACAATGCTTCCTCTAAGAAACTCAGAGAAATAGAAATTATTATTTTTACTCGTACTATACAAAATAAAACGCTTCATCTAAGAAATAGGGACAACTAAATTCTTCTTCTTCTTATTATTATTAATAATAATAATTTCTAATAATTTTTTCCTATGAATTTTAGTTACTTTTCATTGGAATTATTCATTCCTTCCATCTATGACTATCTGCAGATAGTTTAAATATTTGTGATAAAGAGCAACTGAAATTTAGATGAAAGCTGTACTTTTTCGCTTGAATATTCGCGATGAGGAGTTTTTATTATTTGGATTGTTTACAGTCGGACTAATACACTAATCTTTTTATCATTATTATATTTTGGCCGTGTTGCCCTGTGTTCTTCTTTTGGTGTGTGTTCATCCAGGTAACCATCAAGGAATTTGAAACTGAATCCTTACGGATGTAGATTTTTCTCGTTCCGTTGTCCATATTGCTGGACCGGGTAGAATAGACACAATGGAAATAAAGGGTTGCAATAATTGAGTAGTTAATAAAATAAAACAGAACAAGACGAGACAGGCACGGAGAGCGTAACGAGAACGAAAACAGTCTACCCGTCGAGATTAAATCAAGTGTTCAGTTCGAAATTCTATAAAAATTACCCGGATAGAATCTGAAAGAGACGGCACAGCAACTGAAACCTCGTATATAAGTTGAAAAGAAAGCTATAAAATATAAATAATAAATGACAAAGCTTCATCAAAAAAAAAAAAAAAATTCGACCAACTGCAAATTATGAAGTGAGATTGTTTTGATAAAAACAGGCAAGTAATGTATCGCTTAAATCCAAGATTATATAGTCTATCTTTACAATACCTTATCCTCATAGTGAACTCGTTTCAAGATCAATAAGTGATATTGTAAAAAAATAAAAAACAGCGGTTAATTTTACCTTAATGAATATGAAGTAGCAGGTGTATAAGTTCTTATTAAAATTGGAAAACGTTCCAAGTCCAGCAGTCATAGATATCCAAGCGGAAAAACTAAAAAAAACTAAAAAAAACTTTGCATTCAGAAGAGATGTATTATTTTCAGAGTTAAGATTAAAACTGAGATCTATGTTTAGCAGATCGGAAATGTTTTCCCGAAGAATTAATCAGAAGATACAATTGAGCAGATACGAGTTGCAATAATCGATATTGATTTGCCAATGATTGAAATCTTCATCATTGTTTAAAACTATGGCTTTTTTTTATTACGTGGATACAGAAATAGAAGTTTTACTATTGAAGAAAAGAAGATGAAAAACAGAAAACGTTCTGTTCGATTCTTTTCTTATATTCTTTTCAGAATAATATATATATATATATATATATATATATATATATATATATATATATATATATATATATATATATATATATATATATATATATATATATAAAGATTTGTTTGAACCAGCACATATTTATCTATAAATAGGATAGAGTCAGCTGAAACGGAAGGTCTCAATTAGAGTTTAAATTTTTCACTTTTAATTTTTACTTTTACTCCCCAGATCTTTAAGCTTACGCTTTGATGTTTGCAGACGAACATAATAAGATCAATATAAAAAAATATTCTTTAATAGCTTTTTGTTGATTAAACGCTTCATGCAAATCAAATCCTGTTATCCACAATTTCAGTCAATAGAATCAGTCAGTCAGTCATGTGCCATGCGTGATACACGCTGAGGCGATCATGTATCTTTTGATACATGACCGACGAGACAGATTTTTTTACGCAGCAGGTTGTCATTTCTTTCTGTGGTAGACCAGTTGCCATCCAAGGCTATAGAACCCGGTCTGTCCTGCTATTTACCCATAGCTGGGGAGGGTGGAAGAAGAGGATTAATACATTTCCCAAGGATATTAGCACGTAAGTGAATGTAATGGATTCGACTGGAATTCGAACTCGGCTCTCCGATTCCTCAATTCAAGCTTCTATCCATTACTCCACAGTGAGAGTGTTTCTGAATGAGATGTGTGACAGGAATGAAAGGTTGGCAGGAAGGGGAAATTATGATAATAAGATTGATCCTTAATTTAAAGAGACTGTTGAAGGAAGCACTCCCGCGGGTGTATATTCCTTAAAGTTTCTTCTTACATTTAGTACGAGGGGGAAATGAATGTGTTTCGAATCTGTGGAAGTGACATGAAATGTTTTGGCTGTAAAATTTGACTAAAAATGTTTTTTTACAATGATGTTCACCCTGTGGAAGATCCGAAAGTCAAAGGAGGTAGAGGCTTACAGAGTAAGAGGCACATTTTGTGTAGATATGTGGGGAAGATAACGGTTAACCCAAGACTTAAACAGGTTAAGTTTGTTGAGAGTTGGTTCCACAAAGCACCAGTTTGTGAGATGAATCTGCATGAGTGCAACTTGCATCTCACCAATGGAATACAAAGGGAATGAGGGTGACTCGCTACAATATGCATAGCATGACGGATCTTAGCCGTGAAGGTTAGAACGGGTAGAACTGAGGAATGTAGTTCGTCTGAACACTTGCCATGGAAATAGCGATGGAGCAGCGAGTAGTTTCGTCCGTGAGAAAGGGTTTGTAGGTTGGAAAATAATTCGTCGCCCATAAGGACGCGGAGACGCTTTTGGATTCTATCGAGACTGGAAAGTGAAGACTGGTCAGCTCCTGTTCATATATGGCAGTAGTACTCCATTTTTGGCCTGATCTGGCTTTTGTAAAGGATAGTCAGGTACTAACTAGGGTGGTACAGGGAAACGACTATTTTCCCAGGATCTTTAGCAATGGATTGTATGTACGAGTTCCACTTAATGTCTGAGTTGATTTTTTTTCCCAATAAGTCTTCAAGTCACAGGGCCTCCCTGGGTTCTGGGTTCGCTCATCGATGATGGAATGTCACTATTTTGGTTGGAACTAAAAAATGGAGGTCATTTGTACATCCTTAATAATTTCGATTAATCTACGTTTAATAATCTAGTTTAATGTGGCGCAATGTTATAATAGACCACTCAGTGATAATCAGAATCAATTTAATAATAATGGTCTGCGAGAATAGCTTGCTGGCCTCTACTTCACAGCGAGACGATCAATTTGCTAAACTTATATTAGTGTGGTTTTCAAATATATACTATAAGACAAAATACGAACCTTGGCGCAAAAAGAACAAAAGAAGCAGATTTATTTTCCTGGGGCATGTAATGAGACTGTAAAGAAACAACAGTGAGAAAAATGCTGGAACAACGTGTCTGACATTGCAACAAAAAAGGTTTCGTTCAGAAATGTTATCGATAAAGACAAAGCTGACTTTGCTAATATCAATGTTCTGCTTGATTTATCTCTGAATGTTTGGAATGAAAAGTTATCATTATTCACGCTATTTACATTCGGATTATTGCCCTTATCTTTGTTGCTGTTATCAGAAAGTTTCTGTCGTTGTGACCTCCGGCCTTCACCAGGTATATCCCGGCCAGGGTAAACTACAAGGTAAACTATTTCGAACTGAACCCTTTATGTAATCTACAGGATTTTTAGATAATTGATCATCTGTTACCTCCTTTAATACAGACACAGTTCCAAGCAATGATTTTAATTTCACGAGATTGACAAACAAATTACAGTACGAATTTCCAGGGTTAAATCTACCCATGACACTATATCGCCGACATGTCTCACTCTGAAAAAAACAAACAACATTAAACTAATTACCGACAGATTTGTATGGCCATCCAATAAAAGGATTAGAACCGACAATGTATTCTATGCCAACGTACAAAAAGTATATTTGCATACAAGCCAAATTATCATTTTTTTCACTCATATTGGTATTTCCAAACCTTAATATCTAATATATCGTCGTCGGCATTGTAGTCTCGGAAGCTCATTGATTTATGGTTGAGGGACAGGTTCTCATGTAGCGGCTGATGTGTGAGTGGCAGACACGGCCACAGATGTTGCATATACCAGCCTATCCAAATGATTTTGATGAAGTGCTGGTGCCTTCTCTCTGTTTGTATTTACTGCTCATATATTACTTATATAGTAATAGATCGAATTACTCGGTCAACTTCTGCATTTCCTATTCAGATACATTCCAACAGAACTTGCAAAAAGCATCATAGAGATTTGGAAGGCTACTGTCGGTTTAATAACGACAATTACGACTGAGCGCGGTTCACAATTCCAGCCAATTTGTTTTCTTATTCTGCAGTTAGATGTCGTTCATATGAAGATTAGAGCTTATCTTCCTTGTAAGTTGAACAATTGCGTCGGCAGTTAAAACATCAACTGTTCAATAGAACGCTTTAAAATAGACTGAATATTTACCACTTTCTCTCTTCGGATTACGATCAAGAATTGAAAAAAAAATGCCGTTCTGCTATCTCTCATTGGTATACAGTACAACACTGTATCTATCGGGAGAATTTTTCACTCACGACTAAAATTCCCAATCAAAGTCGAGGAACATGTTTCGTGTTTAAAACAATATACGTCACATTTTTCGCTCGTACCAACCGCCGCTCTGTGGAACCAACTCCCAATCCTAAGCTGTTCAAGTTTAGGGTTAACCGTTATCTTTTCTATATATTCGCAGAAACTGTAAGACTCTACCTCGAGTGGCAGCCGGGCCTTATACAGGATGATCATCATTGTAAAAAAAATATCACGTCTACATTCATGCAAAACATATCAGTAACTTGATTTATCTAGCAGTGATTTTGATTTTGTGTGTCCGGATGCAAACTTTTATTATGGATCTTTCCATATTTTACAAAAAATGAAAAAAAAAAAGCTCTTTAATAGATAAAATGATTGCCAGTAGTTCCCATTGTCCATCTTAAACCGGCTTATATTAAACAAGCGCTCGGTCGGTACACAGGAACTTTATCAACAGCTGCAATAAGCAAGCAATAGTGACAAAAGACAAAATCTGTCAGTAAAGTACATTGGCCTCTATTTTATAAGCTTGCATTCTTTACTCGCAGCACTATTATTATTTTTCGATTTTACCATCAAAGAGGAGCACTTTGGTGTCGTGTAATGGCTCGCAAGCTTGTCTCGCTAGAAGAATTACAAGTGACTTCGCTGCTTACTGGGTGCTCCACACATTAGGCGTTGAGCCACATCTAAACTAAGCTCAGAAAATCACCATTCGACGATTAATGATTAACAAACTTGTCTCGCTTGATCAGTTGAGTCTGAGTAATGAGTTCGATCATCACTGCTTGCTCTGTTTTTTTGGCCTTGTACCTCGTCAATGCTACGCGTAAAAAACAGAATTTGGGTACTTCGACGTGGTGTAATGGTTAACAAGCTTGCCTCGCTTGATCCTCACTGAGTGCCCTGTACTTTCGGCCTTGTGCCACATCAAAGCTACATTTGAAAGTCACCATTCGACGTGGTATAATGGTTACAAACTTTCTCGCAATTACAGTTGAGTAGTAAGTTCAATACCCACTGAGTGCACCACACATTCGGCCATGTGCCACAATTAAGCTACGCCTACTCAGTCATGAATCATAAGACATAGGATTGCCCAAGCGTGTACTGATTTAAAGCATCAATATATGCTATATATTGATTTTGGTCGAGTATCCTGATGAGTGATTGAAAAATGTAAAAATCTCTGAGTTGGCCGTCGATAAGTATTGATCGTTATTATATCTAAATTGATTGAGTTCAAATTCTGTTGAATTTTTTCGTTTTTTACTTTTTGCTCCAATTAATAGATAGCATTATTATTTTATCTTATTACTTTTTTCAAAGATGCCCTGTCGGGCGGCATTTAAGCTAGCTCCCGTGGAGGGCTCTCGATTGGGCCCTTCATCACAATAAAGGTATAAAGGAGTAGATGCGTTAGGCAATAATAAACTACAGAAGAACTCAAAATTAATCGCTGCATTTAAGTATATTTAAACTTACCTTTTAAAAGTTCGACGATAATTCTTCTGCCACCACTTAGTTTAAAGAAAAATTGATGTACGTAGGTCCTTACTTTCTGCATAAACAATTATTTTTATTTCATGGGGGACTTTCCCTCTATTTCTCAATTAATTTCGATTATTCGCAAATTTATTTCCAAAGTTATAAAAATTGTTATCGTACAAAAAATCCGTAGCCAAAATCAGGTAAAGGAATCGACGTAAACAAGGGCAGTAATGAAAACTTGGGAATCCAAAATTTCAGGATTACGGATTCGAATCTGGCCTGGAATTTTTTAAATTTGCTCACAGAGTCCGCTTGATTCCAAAATGGTATGATATGTTGGACTACGGTCTCTAGGAGTAGTGGAAAAAGTGTAACACACTGATATTTGCATTTATTATATAAGATATAGTATAATATACTCATATTAATTACTATATTATATATATTAATATAACACATAATTAGTAAAAACTGTTGCTGCACCTTTATTAATGTAATGGTCCTTTAGGCCTAAGGCCATCATGATTCTCCACAGATTCTGTTTCTTTTATAATCTGAGAATTGTGCTTTCTTAGGTAAAAGAGTGCAGTGGTCTCCTGTTACCTTCTCCACGATTTAGAATTTAGAGTAGTCCTTCTCTTAGACTTCATACTGCCTAAGGTTAGGGAATATAGACTACTTTGTTATTTAATCCATAGCTGGTTGGGAGAAAATGTATTAGTGCGAAAATGAATGCAACAGGTTAAGCATGCAATTGAACTCAGCTCACCGATTCCGCTTTCCACATTTATACATACAGTACATTTCCACATACAGTTCAATACTTACAAGAAGGTATTTGACTATTAGACTTTTAGATTCAGTACACAATTTAGTTTGTATACAAAGCAATTTTCTGTTATTTTCTTGCCAGAAAGAGTATATAATGATAAGATAGAAAGAAAACATTTAAACCCGCACTTGGCTACAGATCACCGTTTGACCTAACTTTTGCTTTAACACCTCCGGACTTACTACAAAACCAAGGACTTGGATTACGATATACGAGTTCATTTATCCAAAGCGATTTTAATAGTAGACGCCAGTATGCGCACAAATACATACATACATTCACACAGACACACGCATACAAATTTATACACATAGAGACACATGCACACGCATAGAGACACATACTTATATTAAAAACCTCACATAATATTCTAATATACCATTTGAATTATTTTAAATAGAAGATTGCCACAAATCGAGAGTAAGCAGGATATTGGTAGTGAATTTCTTTTACACCAGCTGCCACATTATTGTAATATTTGACCAGGCGAAAACAAACTTATCGACAGCTTATCTAGCTGGTTTATTAATCATTACATTTTGGTTGCGTTCTTTTAATGGTGTAATGGTTAACAAGCTGATTTAATTTTGAGTTTAAAAAAAAAAATTAATCTTTCGGTTATGAGTATTGGGTTCGATATTCGCTGGCTGGCATTTGTACCAATACTAAACTAAGTTACTTCTTTTTTATATTATTTTTAATCATTTCACCCTAAGCATAACAATAAAGCTATTAAGATCCAAGGGGTTAATCAGTGTGAGAGAATATGAGAAAAATATTATTAAGGAGAAAAAAACAATTAAAACAACCGGTAATTGAAGTAAACAGAAGATAACGATTTATACTGCATCCAATTTTTAAATTATTGAATCAGTCTCGAAGTTTGATTCTCAATGAATACCACATATTTATGGCTTTGCGTAAGAATGAACCCAAGTTTACTAAATAACTATTTAATATTATAACTTTTGAATAAATTAAAGTTTATTTTTTTTAATCAGGTGAAAGTTTCCTTATCATTATTTTGTCTTTGATGTTATCACTTCCTTGGCAGGCTTTAAACAATTTGATTAACGTGTATTTGTCGAACGTGCTTCGTTTATTCTTCATTCTTCTGTGAATCCCGTGATCTAGTTACGCTTGAGTATTGCAGCAATACAATGCAATGTTATTTTAAATGTCGAATATCGTCTGCTTTTTACTATTTTACCAGACGCCATTAAAATTCGTTCACAGCTTTCTGTTTGATTGCGATTATCGATTTGTTAAAAATGAGTATTGCCGGCATGTTAACGTGAATTTAAAGATATCGTGAAGTAAACAAGAAAAAAAGTAAAAAAAAGGAGGGAAAGAAAATAATAAAATCAACTTCGTTGTTTGATATTCCCTAATGTACACAAGATTCCGACCCTTTCTTCCCCTCGCTTTCCTTTTCTCTCGGGAAGTGATTGTACCGGAAAACAAAATGGCCAGCTATACAAGTTTATTTCATTCTCTGAACAAACAAATGATTTGTTTTATGCATAACGGTGCAGATTTTTTTTAATGGTACATTCATTATTATTTTGTGGTATTCTATTCACAACGAGAAAAAGAAAAAAAGCAGCGGAAAGTGTTTACCTAAGTATTAATCAATAAACAATGATCTCTAGCCTACCATTGACAAACATGCTCGTAATGATGAATGAGTGCGAATGTATTATTACTCAATACAGCTAGCAGTAATTTTCTTGGATCAATAAATAATATCAAGAGATAATTATAGTTAGCCGGTGTCGAGATCAGTAATGAGAGGCACTTTTATTGATGTGAAATCGATAGCATAATTGATACTAATGCACATATGAGCCGTGTTTCATTTAGCAATGTATAAAAAACACTGAGAGAGTATTAACCATTAATAAAACAGAAAATGAAATATTCAGTTGAATCAATTATTTGTTGGGATACATTACTCGAAAAATGTAATATATGTATAAAGTAAATTATTATCCGACGCAAATCGAAGCGAACATGCCCCATGTTATCAGAACAATAGGGTAACTCATTATTAAGTAGTCAGACCAGGATGTTAATATATTGGTTTTCATTTCCTTTGTTTTGTATTAACTTTATTTGAATATTTATATTTTTTTTAATGATATAAGAAACTAATTCTGCTTTTGAAATCATTAACGTCCATTCTCAACGACCGTCACCTTTCGATAGAAAGTTGTAGTCAAGGTAGGCATATTTGAATTGATTAGCATTAACTGGAAAGTTAGACAGCAAAATAATGAATGGGTCATATGAGCATCGAGGAAATCTTAAAGAAAACAGGAACAACAAGAAAATTAAAGCTGTAAGTAGCCAGATGAATTTTTTGGGATACACAATGAGGAAAGAGGTCCTGGAGATTCTAACACTCAATGGACAAACTGCAAGCAAGAGAAACAGAAGAAACGTAACGTAACCAACCTAACGAGCTTGTGTGAATGGATGACAAAACAAGGAGAAAAAAAAGCTCATGCGCAACAAAAGACAGGAAGTTGTGGGAGCCTTGATTGTCTCTGTCCTGTGAAGATAACAGAAAAAGAATAGCTTGCGAAACAAGCACACAAAACTAACAATTTACAGTAAGTGATCAGAAACAAAGCCAATCATCCACTGAATAAACGGAAAACACAGTTTCTTTATATTGTTAGTGAATAAGTCGCATTGGAATAACAACATGTGCCTTCCAAACAAAATATTAAGGAAAATTTGTTAACAAAGAAAAGAGTGCTGAATTGCCATGTACGATGGTCGTTTAAAAAGTTCTGTCTCACCCAGAAGGAGTTGGAGAAACAAGACAGTTTTTCCCTATTTTTCAATATAACCCCCACCACCTTGTCCAATGCAATTTGTCCAGGGATGACGAAGCATTGAAATCCTATCACAGAATAAGGTGGCGTTCCGGTCCTCCAAAAAATCATTCACAGCACATATGATCTCATCATTTTCCAAAATCACAACCACGCAGATGATATTTGATTTTAGGAAACAGGAAGAAGTCAGATGGAACAGTCTGGTGAGTAAAGGGGATAGGGTAGCAATTCAAAGTTACAGTTCGATGTTTCAGCTACTCCATTATCTTGGAGTAAGAGCACACCTGCCTCCAGCTTTATTCTGCGTTCCCACTTGATTACTTCCTTCAGGTGTCTTAAATCTAGTGCATAATATTTTCCATTAACACTTTCCCCCTTTTCTATGTAGTCTGTCATGATTACACCTTAAGAATCCCCCAAAACAGAAGCCCCAATCTTGTCCATAGATGTTGCCTGCTTGAACTACTTCGGGGCGGAGAACCAGTGTTTTCACTGTTTTCTTTGAATCTTTGATTCAGGTTGGAATTGGTTAAGCCAGGTTTCATATTGAGTGACTAGTTTGTGGTGGAAATTCTCAGGGTCAGCTGTATCCTCGAAATCCGAACCCTTCTGATTTGGTGTTAGCATTCTTAGGAATCATCTTGCAGACAGTTTTCTCATCCCCAAGATGTCAGTTAAAGCAATATCGAACGAACCATAACTAAGGCCTATTGACTTAGCTATCTGCTGCATAGTATGACATCTGCCATCCAACGCCATACATTGAATGATATCGACTTGTGGTTGAGGTCTCTGGACGACCTAACCGAGAGTAATCTGTGCTGTCTCTGCCCCGCTTGAATTTCGCAGCCCACTTGACAGTTGTATAGGAAGGGGAATCCTCACATTGTGTCTGTACCATGAATTCACGGATTTCCTTGGTTATCATACCTTTCTTTCACAGATACTTTATGACTGTTCGGGCCCCTTCAGTCCATTTTTAGATTTGTCGCATACCTCTCTCTTTTGTATGGGCCTCACCAGCACAGTAATTAAGACAGAAATCTGAATTAGGTTTTCTAGTTTTATAAGAAATGGTAGTGTGTTGACACAACAAAAATGTTAATCCACGAGTCTTCATTTTGGGCGAACCTTAGAAACTTTTGAACGACCCTCATTAATATAAATCTTCCTATATGGCAGTGAATGCTGGACAATTTCTTGACAGATGAAAAGGAGTTTTAAAACAATGTCCCCAGTATAGGTAAAAGTAACATAGTCAATCAGTTATGTGCCATGCGTGATACACGCTTAAGTAATCTCGTATCTTTTTATATATGACTGACGAGGCAGATTTTTCCCGGAAGTATGTTGTCATTTTCTTTCTGAGGTAGATGAGCTGCCATCCAAGTCTATAGAACCCGGTCTGCCCTGCTATTTACCCATAGGTGGGAGGAGAAGAAGAGGATTCATAACTTTCCCAAGGGTATCAGAATGTAAGTGGATGCGACTGGAATTCGAACTCAGCTCTCTAATTCATCAATCCGAAACGCTATCCATTACTCCACTGTGCCTACTTAAAATGGAAAGTAGAAAGTAGTAGTTGGAATTTGTAGAAAGAAGTAACAGTAGTAGAAAATTGCAGAAATTAGTAGTAGAAGTAGAAATTTGTAGAAAGTAGTTGTAGTAGAAATTTTTAGAAAGTAGTAGTATTAGAAATTTGCAGAAAGTAGTAGTATGAGTAGAAAATTGTAGAAAGTAGCAGTATTAGAAATTTGTAGAAATTAGTAGTACTAGTAGAAATTTGTAGAAGGTAGTTGTAGTAGAAATTTTTAGAAAGTAGTAGTATTAGAAATTTGCAGAAAATAGTAGTATAAGTAAAAACTTGTAGAAAGTAGTAGTATTAGAAATTTGTAGAAATTAGTAGTAAAAGTAGAAGTTTGTAGAAAGTAGTTGTAGTAGAAATCTTTAGAAAGTAGTAGTATTAGAAATTTGCAGAAAGTAGTAGTATGAGTAGAAGATTGTAGAAAGTAGTAGTATTAGAAATTTGTAGAAATTAGTAGTAGAAGTAGAAATTTGTAGGAAGGGGTAGTAGAAGTAGAAATTTGTAGAAAGTAGTTGTAGTATAAATTTGTAGAAAGTAGTAGCAGAAGTAGAACTTTGTAGAAAGTAGTAGTAGAAGTAGAAATTTGTAGAAAGTAGTTGTAGTAGAAATTTGTAGAAAGTAGTAGCAGAAGTAGAAATTTGTAGAAAGTGGTACTATAAGTAGAAATTTGTAGAATGTAGTAGTAGTAGAAGTAGAGTTCATGATTATTATGGTTAAAATTGTTTTGCTGATGGCGAATTTAGGAGGAGAATTTCACAATGTCTTGTATGCCAAGTCAGTGAGTTTCTGGAGTGTCATCCTGGCAACACGTGGCTGAGCATTGTCATGAAGCAGAAATGGACCCAGTCGATTAATCAGTGCCCATAGCATTTTGTTTAACCGAATGTGCATTTCACCCAGTTGCTGACAGTAAACTTCGGCAGTAATTAGTAATTAGATTTCAGAAAGCTGTAATGGATATCTCCAATGGCGAACCCCAGGCAGTCACCATAATCTTCTGTTGGTGGAATTTCGGTAGTGGAAAGTGTTTAGATTCTTCGTCATTATCAAGACATCGATCTGATCGTTTACGATTGTCATAATGGAAACCATTTATCACGATAAGTCACCATTCAAGAAATTGATCACCCGAATTTCACAGATGCAGCGTCAAACACAATTCTTTGACTTTCACTGATTTCATCACGTGAAGCCTATTCGCAGAGTATTTTTGATTTTGCCAATTTTCTTGAGATGGTGCGTATTTATTGAAAGGCTGATACCCATTATTCGAGACATTTGCTCTGACACTTTGACAACGTGGGCTTTGTTCAACTGGTGCTTTCAAATGTTTATTGTCAGTTGCAGATAAACGTCATCTACCACCATATGCTCCAAGGCTCATATGCCACTGCAGAAAGTTAGAAACCAGCACTATACTTTCCGATTACAAGTATAGGTCTTTCACCCCCCCCGCCCGCGCGCCCTGTTAAGCTTGGCAGCAGTTTGAGAAGCATTATGACCAAGCTTGAGCTCATACAAAAAAAGTAAACGCATCTCTTTTTTTCATGTTCTGAAAGAGATTGATATGAAATTAGCAAAGAGGACACTTTAATCATTAGGAATGAGTAATATATTTTCGTTTAACTATTACAATAATATATTAGAACGCAGTTTATTCTAAAAGGTTTATTCTAATATCGGACATTATTTTCCGAGCAACTTTATAAATAACGCCTGAATATTGCTTGACGCCTGAAGCATTTAATCACGACTTAACAACAGTTTTTACCTTATTCTTATTTATAGTGTTCTTAGTATATACTTTATATATATATATATATATATATATATATATATATATATATATATATATATATATGTGTGTGTGTGTGTGTGTGTGTGTGTCTAAATTTCTTAGAAGAGTTATCGTAATTATTTACAGTATTTACATCTTTATTGAAATGTTCACGACGTTTCGGCCGTTGTACGCCCCGGCCTACTTCAGATGAGAGGAATATTGTACTGAACCATTTATTTCGTGCACCGGGGTAGATTGTTCTAGTGTCATGCCTCTTACGGATGTCTCAGTTATCTCCCTTTAACTCACCTTTCCAAGTTGCCAGGTATTGAACTCACAATTCTTTTTATGTCATGTAACTGGATCCAACCAATGATTTTAATCACTGGGTCATGTGTCCTTGAAGACACGAGTATATGGATTTTTGGGATTTATAAACTTAATGCCCTAGTAATTTTTTTACCAGAGTTCATATTGCAATTTTGTTGTTATTATTGTTTTTCTCTAGCACTCCGTATTACTGGATCCCATATTGTATTCATTTCTAGGCTTAGCAGGTAAAGGACATTTTTGTGACCTAGCATATATGCTGATTCCATGTGTTTTCGTATTTTCCAGTGATGTTTTCTGTCTATTATTTCAGCCTCATCCCACAGGGGGCGGTGATGTCCCATTTCCTTCCATATGTGGTCAGCTACGCCTGATTTTTCTATTTACAGTGTTCTGTAAGGGAGCGGCCTGTTTCTTCTTTATATTTGTTACCCTAGCTGCACGGGATGGCGTACACACAATCCTTAGTCATATGAGGGGACTTATTCAGAAGAGGTGTCTGCGAAGTTTCGAACCCCTTTTGAGGATCGTTCTGGTGTTATATGGACTACAGATATTTTTTCCGCTAATCCTTTCACATAGAGTAGGCAGTCCGAAGCTTTTTTCTGAGTAGCTATTACCTTCTTGTACCCTTCTATCCCAGTTTATTGGAGCTGCTGCCATGTACCCGGGGTAGTTGTTACGCTGTAGGGTACTGCTTATACTGACCATTTCTTAATCATATGACTCTGGGTCACCACTTATGACTTTTGCTCGGTGTTGTAAGCAGCGGATGATCCCTTTCTTTACGCTCTATGGGTGGTGGGAGTTGAAGTTGAGGTATTGCCCGGTGAATTTTGACTTGCGGTATACGGATTTGAACACATGCTCTGTTCGAGATATTAGTAATCAAGGAAGGCGAGTTCGTTGTCGTTTTCTCGCTCCATTGTGAAATGTATCGATGGTCTTATTAAGTTCACATGGTCCAGTAGTAGCTGAACCTATTTTTGGTGTGGCCAGAGTATGAAGATGTCATTTATGTATTTCAATCATAGCGTTTGGCTTTAGTAATGTGGATTCTAATGCCATTTCTTCGAAGTATTCCATGTGTATGTTTGCCATTGCTGGTGATAATGGCGATCCCATTGCTAAGCCTTCATCCTGCCGACCTATGTCTGATCCCATTCCGAAGTTTTTTGTTTGTGTACAGAAAGTCTGCATCTCCATCAGGTTATCTATTGGTATACTGATCCGTTATCCTAGGGATGAGTCCAATGCAAGTCTGTCCCTGACTACTGATAGTACCTTCTTCCGTGGATACCTTAATGAACAAACCCACCACGTCCAGGCTCACCATCTAGTTTGATTGGATGGGAGCATTTTTTATTATTTCCGCGAAGTGGGCGGAGTTTCGGACATATGAAGGTGACTTTCTATTGATGGATCAATTATATCTATAAGGAATTGACTCGCAATGTTTAAAAGGTTTTTTCAATCCTCAATTGCAGGTGAGCAAGCACAGAGAGATACATACACTCAAAGACATCGAGTGATACTAGCCTGCAATTTCTGAATAGTACGTGACCTTTTACGATAAACAGGGTCTTTCATGAAAGAGAGTTCCACAAGTGAGAAGTGCGACTGTTCTATGCTAACAGCGTTTTCTACCGCACTTCTCGCCTGTGGAACCCTCTTTCAATTTCTTGCTTCCATGCCAATTTTTGTTCTTCAACGCAGTGTTAATCATTATGTTCTGTTTTCTTAATTCCTGTTCTTTCATTGGTCCCTCTCTCCTTTTTTTTCTGTCATATTCTCTAACACTCATTAACCCCTTACGTCTTAGTGGTTTTATTGCATTGTGAAATGATTAAAAAAAAATGAAGAAATCTGAATATTGGAGCTTTGGAACTATGCAGGCTATTCAATTCGATCGCGGTTCTGACCCACTTTCCAGGAAAGTTTTCATCAAGTCACTGACAATTATAACGTCCATAACGAGCTGGAGCATTATCTTACAAGACGTAAGTCCTGATTTCCTACTATATGTTAGAATATGATGATAATTTTGACTCACTGTATTCATCCGGAATAAAATAAAATAAACACTTATCAACACACAGATTTTTAGATGCACACGCAGGAATAGTTGTAGCATTAATATTACTAAAAGGCATTCACGCAAGAATTGAGAGGGAACTGTTATTCATCATCCTCCAAGTCTATAAATCTACCATTCGCCCTTGCATGGAGTATTGCTGCCATTTATGGTCTGGGGCCCCTGCGTGTTGCCTCAGGGTTCTTGATAAGATCCAGAGACGGATATGCAATGTGATTGGCCCTGATCTATCATCTCGTCTGCAGTCGCTCTCTCACAGACGCGATGTTGCATCGCTCTGCCTTTTCTACAAGTACTTTCACGGTAATTGCTCCGAGGAGTTGCCTTCGCTTGTCCCTAGGCCTCATGAATTTAAACGTCCTACGAGGCTGGCATCCCGTTCCCACCCCTTCACCGTTGAAACTGTTAGATGTAGACGTCTCTTGTACTCCAATAGCTTCATGTCTCGCACATCTCGCCTATGGAACTCCCTTCCCTATTACTGTTTCCCTGACAAATACAATCTCCAACGGTTTAAGTGTAGCGTCAATCGTCATCTCCAGTTGCCTTGATCTATCCACTTCCCTTATCCACTTCCTTTCATCTTTCATTCCTATCTGCTCTCGCTCTAAATCTTCTGTAACCCCCTTGCCTTGATCGACCCTCCGTCCTTCTCTTTCTCCACATCCCTTCCTTTACCACTCCTATCTGCTCTTCCTCCAACCCTTCTGTAACCCCATGCGTGATAGTGGCCACCAGCCTTGCTTGGGGTGATACGCTTAAAAAAAAAAAAAATTTTAGAATCATGAGAAATATCGTTAGGTTAGCATATCTCTGAAGAAATTCCGACATTTTATCAAGAAAATTCCGAGTTATTTGTTATATATTTTTTAAACATAAGTTAAACGATTTTTTAACAAACGGTTCTAACGCATAAGTTTTTTTCTGATTTTAAAATATATTTTCTATACCTTTTTACAATATTTGGTATACAATAAATCCTTTTCAAATATATTATTTTGGCCAAAAGAAACGATTTTGATTTAAAAAGTCTCGACCACTCGTCATTCAGCTTCTAAGAACAGATTCCACAAAGAGAGTAAATTGACTTCAGGTTTTATATTACTGAAAACATCTGTTCTCGTCTGATGAGAGCTCAAGTAATGTAAAGTTTAATCATTATTTAGTAATGTGGCTCTTTAAGAACACGAGATGCGGCCTTGTGTCGTACTAACATTAGTTTAGTAAATAAATATAAAGTAGTGAAACATTTCTACTGTCGTTAGTAACACTTTGTATCCTTAACATTTCTGTCATCCTTATATTATGCTTTTGGTCAAATTATATGATTTTCTTTTACTGTATTTTTCCTATTTGTAAATTATGGCCGGCAGCAATGCGTAGGTTTTGAAAACGAAAGTAAACCTATAACCTTTTCAAAATCATTTTAATAGAAAGAAGGAAAGATTTAATGCTTTTTACAAAAGTCAAATGTTAAACTTAACAAAAATAGAAAATAGTAAATATACTTTATTTCATATACAGATTTTTTCGTAGGTTTAATCTAGGGAAAAACAGAATAACTTTTGAATCAGAAGTCAGTTAACATCCGGATAAACACGCCCGTAGGACAAGCAAGTTAGCGAAGTCAATTTCGTTCATTGTAGGGAGAATCATGAATGATATCAAAGCTGTTTTCAGGTAACGAATAAACATCAGTGCTGGTTACATTGAAATGTAGGATGCTGCTACATAATCTTCCTACCACCCGAAGTATTTGAAATGAACATAACGAATCCTGCATATGTATTTTCTACGTCATGTCACCAAATATGGATATGGTTCGTGGTTGCATCATCACACTTCAATATCGATTGTACTTCCTATGTGTATTACTATCAATCTTGTTTCATTTTTGCATCATTACGCTTCAATATCGATTCTGTTGCATATTAATATCAATCATATTTGAGGTGTGCATCTATAAACATCAATATCGATTTTGTTCCGAGAGCGTATTCCTGTCAATCTTGTTTCAGGTTTTCATTATTGCACATCAATATCGATTTTGAGTCGATTCCATATTAGTATCAATCATAGTTGAGATTTGCATCATTACACTTCAATATCAATTTTGTTTCAGTGGTCTATTTGCATCAATCTTGTTTGATATTTGCATCTTTAAGCTTCAATATCGACTTTGTGTTAATGGTCTATTTCTATCAATCTTGTTTGATGTTTGCATCATTATATTTCAATATCGATTTTTCATGTGCATATAATTATAGTTCAGTATCGATTTTATTTCGTGTGTCATGACAGTTCATTAAATATTCATGTCGTTATAGTTACTGTTCAATAGCAATAGTTACTGTTCAATACCAATTTTATTTCTTCTGTGTTTCATTACATATTAGTATTGATATTGTATGTATGTATGTTGCGGAATTCACCCTGGATCGGTTAAGCTCCTTCCAAGGAATTCACCGCGTCCGGAACGAAGGCCGACCAAGCACGTCGCCAATGCTGAAACGAGCGGCGAATTCTTGAAACGGAGTGACAAGGGAGTTTGAACTTCACACGCGGTTCCCACACCTCGCGTGCTATCCCAGTGGATACTTGCCGCAGAATTTCCACAGACGCAGAGGCAGGAGTAACCAAGAGGCCGCCGGATGCCGGTGCAGACGCCGAATGGTTTTGAATTCAGAGTTGACCTTGGCCGCCGGATGCCGGTGCAGACGCCGAATGGTTTTGAATTCAGAGTTGACCTTCTCCTAGACCAGTTGCCATCCAAGGCTATAGAACCCAGTCTGTCCTGCTATTTACCCATAGTTGGAGGGAGAAGAAGAGGATTCACACCTTTACCAAGGGTGTTAGCACGTAAGTGAATGTAACGGATTCGACTGGAATTCGAACTGGGCTCTACGATTCCTTAGCCGTTATCCATTACTCCACCGTGCCTCATTGATATTGTTTCGTGTATGCATCATTTAAATTTAATATCGATTTTTCTTGTTTGTATAATTTCGATTTTATTTTTTTTTGTATGCTTCAAGAATAATATCCATTTAGTTTCGGAGATGCATCATAAAATTCTAATATTAATTGCATTTCCTATGTGCATTTCTGCAGTTCCATAACAATTTTGTTATGGAACTGCATAATTGTAATATGGTTCACTAGGTACAGTTCCGCATTAAATTGATTTCACACCAAATATATATACATATATATTCAAACATATTGTTAAATATAACAGACAACGAATGTCTATTATGTTTGATAATGAGCCGTTCTAAGCTTCGTATAGTTGCTTTAATTGCGAGAAAAATAAAGAAAAATCCGTCTAACATTTGGATATTTTTTATTATGCTGTTCCTCGATCTAAGCTTTCGGCTCACATGAGCCATCTTCAGAGTGGTTATATGAACATTACAACAGAGATGTTCACCATCAAAGATGATATTCTATTATGGTTACATAGAAATTGCTATGCGACGATAATGGTTGCAGAATAGCAGACGAAATTCGTAAATTCGTGATGCTGTTCTATGACGTCGTACCACGTGAGAGAACGAAATATTAACAACAGAACCATATGTTTAGATACAATGTAATATATTGTGACTAGTTTGAAATGTTATTTTGTTGAATGTGGGTTGCTTTGTTTTAATGTAGATGGCTCCCAATATCTGAAAGTTCTTTTTACTGCTATTCCGCGTCCGTTATCGCCGCATAGCAATCATCAATGTCAACATAACATCACATCATCTTTGATGGTGAATATCTTTGTTGAAATGTCCATATAACAACTCTGATGATGGCTCATGTAAGCCGAAAGCTTACATCGAGGAACAGCATAATAAAAAATATGGACATGTTTGACAGTTTTTTTTCTTTACTTTCTCCCGAAATTAAAGCAACTATATGAAACTTAGAACGGCTCATGATCAAACATAATAGACATTTGCTGGCTGTTATATTTAACAATATATGTTTGAATAATGATCTACTGTCCCAATACTCTAAATTCAATATATATATATATATATATATATATATATATATATATATATATATATATATATATATATATATATATTAAATAAAAATAGACCACTTTAAGGTTCCATATAATAAATTATTTCACCACAGCCCTTTTAAAGGACCGCGGATCATCAGATTTTATTTCCAAAGGTTGAAACGAAAAATGAAAAGAAATTTAGACAGTTATGACGGGCAGTGAAGTGAAGTGGGGGAGAGACATGATTAATCATGTCTCTCTCCCCCCTTCACTTCCTCACTTCGTTAATTTACATATACTTATCACTATTATTATTTTTCGTTTCAACCTTCGGAAATAAAATCTGATGATCCGAGGTCCTTAAACGGGCTGTGGTGAAATATTTTGTTTGTTTGTTTGTTTGGGTTTTATGGCATATCAACCACTGTGGGTTATTTAATGCCAAATCCAGTTTATATGAATTTTAATGTGGTGAAATAATTTATTATATGGAACCTTAAAGTGGTCTGTTTTTATTTAAATTATTAGCTCTGATTTACATTGAGCTCTCTGGATTTTATCCACCCTTAGGTCTACCCATACGGATTACCTAGTTTTTCGTAAATTAAATATATATATATATATATATATATATATATATATATATATATATATATATATATATATATATATATAACAGATTGAAGATAAATATCAATCTTAGACCAAGCAAGGCGATAATACTACTAAGACGCAAGTGTTTACTGAGAGTGAAGCAAACTGAGAAAACTTTTCTGGGGAGAGAGGACAAAAGAGTGAGGATTCAATGACGGAGAAGATGACGATTGACGTAACATATAAATTTTTGAAGATCATAGCAGATAGAAATGCAAGATGCAGGAAGAGTGTTCCATAGGCGGAAAGTGTGAGAGAAGAAACCGTTCAAATAGAACTTATGCTTACACTTAGTGGTTTCAACAGTAAAACGATGAGACCTAACTGCCAATCAAGTACTACGCTTAAATTTATGAAGCCGAGGTACCAAAGAAAAGAGAGATTTTTATTTCCGCTTCAAATACAGAAAATGTGGCACAAAGCCAAAAACGGGGAATGGAGAAAAAGACGGTCTGCTTTTTATATTTAAACATAGCAAGCCACAAACACTGACCCAAACATACCACAATATTCCTAACACCAAATCAACGCATTCTTACATTACCTTTCTTACTACAATCACCATAATACCACATTGTCTCTATGAAAATCCTAACTAGTCTCAATATGTACAATTCATTGTGTGTGTGTGTGGGGGGGGAGGGTAATCAAACAACAATTACCAAAGAAGAGAGCTTACCAGAAGAATTGTCATGAACATATTTATAGAAAAGGCGTAGGTAATCTACGTTCCAGCAGTTGGAAAATGATTGACGCTGAGATACTAGGGGAGGACCGATAACGTTGCAGATTCATTCTTTTAGTCAAGAATTTCTAGATATATAACAGAATCACCGAATTAGATATGGCAGCAATATTTCTATTAAATTAAGCATTTCCTATTTATTAACTAATTTTCCGTCTTAGTTTAAACAAGAACGTTCGCCAGAAAATTTGCAGATGCCAAAAATATTTCAGTTAAAGATGCAACACAATCATTTTTCTGGTTTGTAGTTTATCCTGAATATGAGAAAAAGAAACGTAAATATTTTGAAATAACTGGGGGGAAGATTATAATATATGGAAATCAGTCGGAAAAGCCAGGTGTAAATTAAAGAATACAGAATAACGAAGCGAGGTCAAATTTTGTTAACATTTACAGAATATTTATTCAAATATATCAACCAATAGAAATATTGCATTTCAAAACATTCGAAGTTTCCATGAATGTTAACAGGTGTTGCAAATCTTTAGAAAACATTTTGTCATTATATTTAAGTTATAACTAATGTTATATACAAATGGTGTTAAAATTCAACGAGTACACTATATAATATTTTCGAATTAGGATTAGATGTAGGAACGTCGCACACAGAAAATTAAAACAACATTCACGACTTAGTGGTAGGTCAAATGTCAAATCATTCAGAAAAAATGTCACCCTTACCTCTTCAATTTTCTTGAAATTATGTCTATGTGTTGACTATGTTAAAATAAGACAATCCCCCAATAATGAGCTTCTAATTCCAAACAGTGTCCGATTTATATCAATTCTTAGTTTTCCCCAGTTTTGGGGTCGCTCAAACATCGTGATCTTTGGTAATCTATTTGTGTCTGTAAAATTAGTTCTAGATATTCTCTACTCACCAAAAATGTCCCAGAAAAGCTTTTCCGCTCGAAGAATAAAAAAATGCTTTCAAAAAAGCTCAAAATTAATCAATTTTAAGTTATTAAAAATTTCTGATTTTTTGTTATATTGAGATCAATAGTGGGGAGAAACCCCATATGGTAGTGCATCTATGACAATTTGTTTATTATTATATTACATATATTGAAAATTATTTGTACCAGAAAGATAGTTTGGTGATTTCTTAGTTTACTCAGAATAGAAGCTACAACATCGGTTAAAATCTTTTTGTTTTAACTACTTCTGTTCAGCCATTGAATAATGTCTATATGGAGCAAAATAACTGTCAGAATAGAATAGAAATATTTGTTTGTAAATAGTATCTTGATCTGAGGGGTTCTTGACATGTCTGTCTACCTAAAAGCTCTGGGGGTTAGAGGTGAATGAACTACAACTGTGTTAGCTATAAGGCCTTAAGGAAATGCAAAAAGCTTTGTAGCCAATACAGTTGTAGTTCATTTACCCATAATCCCCTTATTTACTAATAGACTGACTAACGTTGTTTCTAAGAATTCTGGTATTATTCCTAATAATTGTGCACCTCTGAAAAATCCAAGCTAACTAAAGTTATGAGCAAATTGAAAGATTACTTTTCGCATGCTTACAATGTTGAAAAAACTGAGCTTACTGAAGAACTATGTACTTTAAGTAATGATGATTGTTCAAAAGCTGATGAACTGGATCAATTGCATACAGCTATGATCGAGAAGCTGAAGACTGCATCACATCTTGAAAAGGTTCAAATCTTGACTCTGGTAATTGATTCATGGTCTCGCTCCTTCTGTTCTTAACTACTTCAATGTTTCTGAATACCTCATTTGTACAGCTCGAGACAAAAGGTATACAAGCAGTGCCAAATCCAAAGAGAGGTAAATCATTGTCATAGGATACAATCAACTTGCTAAATGAATTTTATAATGATGATGATTTTATCCGACAGTTATAGTAAAGACTATATAAGTATTCGAAACAAACAGTACAAACAAAAACGACTGGTTTTCTGCAAACTTAAAAGAGCTATATGCTACTTTTATAGAAAAACATCCTAATGTAAAGATAGGATTCTCAAAGTTCTGCTCTTTGCGCCCAAAATGGTGGGTCATTGCCGATTCAAGTGATACCCATTCAGTGTGTGTTTGTATACGCCACCGGAATGCAGTTCTTTCGATGGATGCAATCAACAGGGACATAACATAGAAAGATTTGATCAGCAAGATTGTATGTGACTCACCAAACAGAATATACATGATGCATCGCCGTGAAAAGTTCCCTGGATCTAATGCACTAATGGAATTCGTGGATGGGGAGCTTCAGGAATTTGAGCTTGGTGCCGAATTCGATTATTCACAATAGCAATCAACTGACCGCTCCACTTAGGTAATACTAACAACAACGTGTGATGAATACAAACAGATTCAAGTTGAAGTAATTTATGCTTTAACTAAACACTCATATTTTTCTTTTAAAGCTTATCACCCCGAGCAAGGCTGGAAGCCACTAGCACGCAAGGGGTTACAGAAGGTTTGGAGGAAGAGCAGATAGGAGTGGTAAAGGAGAGGATGTGGAGAAAGATAGTGGATCGATCAAGGCAAGGGGGTTACAGAAGATTTGGAGCGAGAGCAGATAGGAATGAAAGGTGAAAGGATGTGGAGAAGGGAAGTGGATAGATCAAGGCAGCTGGAGACGTCGATTGACATTACACTTAAATAGTTGGAGCTTGTATTTGTCAGGGAAACAGGAATAAGGAAGGGAGTTCCACAGAAAAATATCAGGCTTAATAACTCAAAACGAAGAAAGAAAATTTAGCAAGAAATGAAGCCATTATTCTAGGCGATTCTGCAGAAAACTATCAATTTATAATTCAGGATGAGGTTAAAGAGTATCATTGGAATAAAATGTATTACACTATAAATCCAGCAGTCATTCACTTCCTTAGCAGTCATGGTGTTCTCTCCCATGATTCTCTGTGATTTTTTCAGATTATAACAACCATGACACAGCTTTTGTTTATGAAATACAAAGATTGACAACCAAGTACAATAAAAAATATCCCGGTATTAAAAAACTATATTATTTTCCTTATGGTTGTGCTGGGCAATACAAAAATCTCATTAATTTGTCCCCATAAGCAAGATTTCCAGTTTGACGTTGAGGGGATTTTCTTTTCAACAAGTCATGGTAAGTCACCATGTGATGAAATTGAAGGTTTTGTCATGAGACATGTTGCGAAAAAAAGTCTACAGATGATATTAAGGGATCAAATCCTTGTCTATAAGGCATTCCTAGATGTTTGTAGGATAGACCTTCCTGGGGCTCGAGTTTTTGACGTTAAGCAGTCTCATATGTTGGCTGTTCGAGATCAACTGACAGAACGCTTTGAAATGGGTAAGAATGTTCCTGGCACAAGGAACAGTTATTTCATTCCAGTGTCAATGACAACAATTTCTCCCAAGCTCATAAGTAACGATGAAGATGTACTATATACATTTGAATTTTGCAAGGCTGAACCAAACATGATTGTATCAAATATATCTTCATATGTAAGCTGTGTTTATGTTTCTGTTTGGTGGATAGGCTTAGTTAAGATGATGAGTGCAGAACATGGTGATGTTGAAATCCAATTTTTACATCCACATGGACCGAGGAAAACATTTAACTGGTCTTCAAGGAATGGCATTTGCTTTGTACCACTAAATAAAGTTTCATGTGAAATTTCCCCTCCAAAATCAACAACTGCTATTGGAAGATCTTACAAGCTTTCAGATGAGGATCTAGTTAAGATAGTAGCAACACTTACCAGTTTCCAATCAAGTACAGCTTGATTGAGCTTTTTACAATTGTAGACATACACACATAACCTATTATTTGTATATAAATTACTGATGTGTTTTATTTCTGTGCTTTTTATTTAATTAAATATTGGTAAATGAATTACATAATTTTACAATAATGTTTATCCCCTATAACTTATATACATACTTTTAATACTCCTATAACTTATATAAATATTTTTAATATATGAAAGAATTATTCAAATTGAAGAAGTGTTCTTACTTAATGCTTTAGGGATTGAAAATGAATAAAATAAAGAATAAAGAAAATTTGTTTCATAATAATGATATTTGCATTATTCTCTATTAAAAATGATTTTTATTGTGTTAATTTTATATTTCAATGCTGTATTTTAAACTTTTAAACTTCTGTAAATATTTTCTGTAGATAAACATGTTTGCTTTACCTGGACTTGTCTTTTTGTATATTGTTATCATTTTGTTACTCTCAAGTTTTCAATTCCCTCATGAAATGTGGTGTTGATATTTGTATATTGAGATAATTTTGCAAACAAGGATTGATACAAGAGAAATGTATGGTTTCTATATTACTTTAAATATATCCAATTCCCAACCACCAACATAATCCTGATCATTTCTATTCTGTCAGTTAATTGCTCCCTATAGACCCTATTTAATGGCACTTAAAACATAAAATTGCAAAATTTTAACTAATGTTGTAGCATCTATTCTGAGCAAACTAAGAAATCACCAAACTATCTTTTTGGTACAAATAATGTTCAGTATATGTAATATAATAATAAATTATTTTGTCATAAATGCACTGCGATATGGGGATTCCCCACCTATTGATTTTGTTATGAAAAAATCAGAAATCATTAATAACTTAAAATTGATTAATTTTGAGTCTTTTTGATAGCATTTTTGGATTCCTGGGGCCAAAAAAGCATTTCTGAGCCAATTTTGGGGAGTAGGGAAGCTCTATAACTAATTTTACAGACAGAATTAGATTACGAAAGGTCGCGATTTATTGCACAACCCCAAAACTGGAGAAAATTATAATTGATGCAAATCGGACAATCTTTAGAATTAGAAGTTCAATTTTGGGGGATTGTCTTACTTTATGATATTCAACACATAGACAAAATTTCAGAAAAATTGAAGGGCTAAGAGTGACATTCCCTGGATGATTTGATATGGAATGACCATGGTACCTGTTATTAACTTAGTATAATACTTAACACTATATCCTTGTTGCGGGTTCACAAAGAGGCGTGAAGTTTGGCTCTCTGATGAAAAAAGACATCATTTTGATTGGCAAATTCCAGTTGCTTTTCATCGATTACTCTCTTAAATTGGTCAAGCAGGGAACAATACAATGCATTTCCAATCCCACCAGGTATACAGTATCACATTTTTCAGGTGCAAACCGAGTTTTTCATTCTACATCGTCTGTGATAATTCTTTTAAAGAATGGATATTTTCTTTCGTTTGAACGGGGAATCGCAGATGCAAATACGATCCATTATTTCTGTTAAAATATGACGCACTCAAACATCGTAGGAATTCACTTAACTAAGTATTTTCTGTCAGCGTTCGTATGAGATATGTGGAGTATCTCTGCGATGCCTCGTGTTGTGCAACCTGTGTTTGGTTATCATGAAAGACTTCAGGCCTTATTAAATTGTCTTGATCTTCCACATTCAAATTCTCACTTCTGAACCTTGCAAACAACTTACTACTCTCAGCTACAGCACCATCTTCATGAATGACACATATCTTTTTTGCTTTATGCATTAAATGATAAAAATACGTGTCATTTTTACATTTTTAACGTAAAACTTTTAAAATTCTCAATCCACACGTTGACATGTCACTTTTCACATTATATGTCATACATTTCAGTCATGTGTAAAATGAAATCGCTTGTTCCTAAGTTAACTACTGAAAAACGCTACGGACTTTTGTAATAAATCAATACAAATCATGGGTAGCGATGAGTCTAACATCTATGCATCTTGCGTTGTTTCAACGCACTGATCGTATTGATATATTACCGACCATTTTCTGGTGTCATCAAAAAGTTATCGTAAAAGAAACTCTCTCTTAAATCACGAGATACTGGTTTGGGAAATCCATTTTCTGACTAGCACTACGCAGCAGAAACATAGCAATCGAACTGGATATATTTCCGCCTAAAAAATTTAAAAAAAAGCCTGTTCAATCTATACAAGGCCTAAGAGCAACACAAGGTGTAGGATTGCTGAGGAAACTTGTTGTATGAGCTGTAAGTTTAAGAGGTAAGAAATGCAATTTACGACGTTATGTGTGAAAGATACCAGTTAATCTTAAATTTGAAGAGGGTGGGCGAATTGATAAAATACAGATGTATTGTAAAATGAGTTTACCATTAAAAATTAAGCTACGTTTAGTAAATGTCTGAAAATGTCTTTAACTTTTACTGTTTCCTGGGAATCCACCACTCCCCTTTTTGTAGATAATACACAGAAAGTAGTGAAAGCTGCGAGAAAAAGAATGTAATTATAACCTTATTCTTTATTTGAATATGAGTAAAAAGAACTGAGTGACAGTGAATGCCGGACAATTTCTTAACATATGAAGAAGAAACTTGAAGCAAGACAGATGTAGTTTTACCGACGAATTATAAGACTACAATTCAATTAGTCGACTGGAATCTTTTCCAACCAATCCTAAGGTTCCAACTACAACAGGGATTGTTGATGTTCCCATGTGCGACATTTTTGAGATTTCTATTTCATGGTCCTTGTATTTTGACAGCTTTTCGAATATCTTCAAAGATACATTGCAGTCTGCAGGGACTGCCATATCAATAAGGAGGCATTTTTTTGTTTGTGATATTTAATAACAATGTCTGGGCGGTTGGCTTTGATTGTTCTGTCAGTGTGTATTGTGTAGTCCCATAAAATTGTAATAGGTTATTATTATTATTATTATTATTATTATTATTATTATTATTATTATTATTATTATATTGTTCTAAAGCTTCGAGTGTCATCTTGCATCATGTCACTCTTCCCGAAAGAAGAGCCAAATATTAAGAAAATAAAGAAAAGCTATTGTGTCAACAAGAACTGAAGTTTTTACCACTCGTTTGTTTCTTTATGAAAACTGTTTTTTAAAGAATACTTACACAAATGAAAATATTTCATTCTTTCAGTATTACTTTATTGGATCTGCTAACGAAAATAGGCACATTCTCGTCTCTCTACTTTCTTATAACGGACTGTAAGCTACTTGCTTAATTACTCCCTAACTTCAAGGGCAATTATTCCCACAACTGATTCTATAACTTACAATAGAGATAACTATTTGTGTTTCCAGAGATTTAGACGTATTTAGTAATTATATTGATCTTAATTTTTACTTTGGACGCATTGACTTGTCGATCAACCATAAAACCAGTGAGAGTCAGTTAATCCAACACATTACTTTCCATTAGCCTGTAATATTTCCAGTAAAATATTTTTTTTTATTAGAATAGCTGTGATCTTTAAAGCTGGCAGGTTGTCGCATTATGTCCCTCATGAAGAGTCTACACCGAAATCCATTAATAACGTCTTATCATTTTGAAAGACATTTCATATCAATTACTCTATTTTTATGGCTACTTCTTACCATTTGAAAGAAATTAATAACTATTTACACAGTTTCGCGGTATAAGCAAAAAAATTATCACATTCGTTCCAATATCTTCATGTACTCGACAACCCTGTTCTTATATACTGATACATACACAGACATATATAAATATATATATATATATATATATATATATATATATATATATATATATATATATATATATATATATATATATATATAATGACTGACAAGGTACTTTTGTTAAGCATTTTATTTATTGTAGTTTTCATGTATGCTGACAAGAGATTATTTTTTGATTGTGTGAGCAGATATTGACTTAGCGTGTGTACAAAATATTCAATATATATATATATATATATATATATATATATATATATATATATATATATATATATATATATATATATGTTTGCGTGTGTTTATGTGTGTTTATATATGTATACACACATTATATACATTCATACGTATGTATATATATATAATGTATGCAGAAATGAATAAATTCAGCTAGTAGAAATGCGTACATACATCATTGAAAAAAACAAAATATATATATATAGATATGTATATATATATATATATATATTTCAATAAAAATTACTGACAAGGTACTTTTGTTAAACTTTTTTATTTTATTTTTCTTGTATGCGAATGATTGAAATTAACAGTGTGTGTAGAAATTCTCTCCTCTTTTTCTCCCTCTCTCTATATATGTATATGTCTGTGTTTGTATGTGTATAAATATGTATCTATCTCTCTCTCTCTCTCTCTATATATATATATATAGTGTGTATATAGTTTACATAGAAATGTATATGTTAAATGTGTAGAAATATGTATACACATACATATATGTGCATATATATGTATATATATATGAGAGGTTACCTATTCATATCGCGCTCCTCATGGAACAAAAAATTAACGTTGAGACTTACATGTCGGTAACAATATTCGCAGTACATTTATTATTCTGTTGATCATTTTTATTCAAATTTAAACAAATGATCTTACTTTAATTGTATCGTATTTTGTCTTTTATATTATGAAAATATTCTTACTCTATTTGCCAATATAAATGCATTAATTCAATATACGTATTGGGTATCTTCAAAGGTTTGCTCCCTCTCAACTAAATTATAATGTTGAACATCGGTTTTCCGCGGGAAAATTTTACACATAGCTGACCTAGCATCACAGCTTCAGTCACATGCCCACCGTCGTAACGTAGCTTCCCTGTGCCTTTTCTATAAATATTTTCATGGTAAATATTCTGACGAGCTTTCTTTGGTACATTGACTTTACTAATTTAATTCTCACGCACTTCTCGCTTGTGGATATCTCTTCCAGTCCCTTGCTTTCCAGTCAAATTTGATCTTCAAAGATTTAAATGCAATGGCATTTGATATATTCTGTCTTAATTCCTGTTCTTTAATAACTTTTTATCACATTCTTTCACACACAGTAACCCATTGTGTCTTATTGGATTTATTGTCTTGCTTGGAGTAAAATGATTAAAAAACATAAAAAAACTAATATAATTATTTATAGGTGATTGTGCATCAAAGATGAATGGGGAAAAGTAGAAGCTGGATAAACCTGACTTTACTGTCCAATCGATTGTCCACCTTGAGTGTGTCTTCCTGGTTGGAAGAAAAACGTGCAAGCGCATATCTCCATTTCGATCGAAAAATAAAGTAGCCATAAGAATGTGTCTTGCTTAGACATTTCAGGCTAAATCCTAAATCAAGTGGTAAAATGCATACATCAAGAAATGGTAAACAGAGACTGCTTATTTCTGACAATTTGGCGCTGGTAAATTGTTCTAAGAGACGTCGATTAAACGGAAGAAACTGACAAAAGATAAAGACAGACTTTCTGAAAGAGATCTTTAGTTCTAAATAATATCTCTTCGATCTTCGCTGGAAATAGGATCTTGAGCCTCAGATGAAGTTATGGCTTAATGGTTAGTTTGTCATGAATAGAGTCAGGGTCTGGAACTGAGACATTTCGTAGAAAAAACAAACAAAAGAAGAGAAAAATCAAACAGAAAAGCAGACAATCTCAGATGAAGTGATGGATTAATAGTGAGTTTATTATGAATAAAAACAACAAATATATACTTCGATATCTTCTGAGTTTTTCAAAAAGTAATCTTACAAATATTAACCTTAGATTAATATTGTACAAGTCACAAATGTACGCCATCCATTGTCAATCGTAGTCACTATAGTAGCAATTGTCGGTGGGGCAATATTGTTAAAATATTAATCTATATTAAGGTGCCTAATTTTGATATTAACAAAACACAAGTGTTCATAGTTGGTATGAGAATGATTTGGAATAAAAAAGTAGACATTCTATACCAAGTGTTTAAAAAAATAGGATTTCAAATAAACCTTTCTAAGTCAGAAACTCTCATCAGGAATTAGAACGTTTACTGAGAATATTATTGGCAAAACGAAGTTTTAAGGAAAATGGGAGCAAAAAGGACACCTTTGTTTAAGATAACAAAGATATACTTGAAATACCCAAGGAGACTTGGAAAGTTTGACACTCACATGACACGCGGAAAGCAAAAAACAATAACATAGTTAATGAGGTTGGGTAAATGTGTAGAACAAAACAGGAACAGGGAGTGATAGTAAGGGAACAAAATACCTTCATGCTACAAGGAATAGGAAGTTGTGGAGAGTGATGACCGCTCACGCCCAGAAAGGACACGGTATCTCAGTGATAACAAATTCAGTGTGGGAGAAAAAGGAAATTGAACACAGGGTTGGTTGTCGTTTTCTACAACGTCCTAATATGCTCCAGAACTAAAATATTGACCTGAAAACAAGAGACATGTTTTTAAATAGCCTCTTCAGGTATAGACTTACATATGTGTTCATGGCGTTCAACTCGTTCAGAAATATATAAACTATCAAACTGTATATAACCATTTTTAGATCAATGATTTACAAATAAATCTTATAAATGATCTTTCATCAGACCATGGAGACTAGCGCCTAAAAATATCTATATCAAATAATAAAAAGCACATCACTTGAAGACTTTCAACAACAGCAACTAAAAAATGGGTAGTACTAAAAGAAAAAATAATGATATAATTAAACTGTTATCTTTCAACACTACCAGAAACAAAAGGTTGGGAAGGAATGTCGCATCCGTAGTAGAACGATCGATAATAATTGAAAAAATGTTTTTGTATAAAAAGGTATAGATTTAAACCAAAACTACCTATCGGCCAATGAATGTCGTATGTTTTCTGTATGAAAACGGTTAATTACACCAATACCACTGTTTTGATATCAGTACAACACAGAGAGAAATCCTTTGTGGTAGGACAATATCACTTTAGTTACAATGGTCTGCTAAATACTATTTCACATGCAGGCACTTTGGATTATATATAAGCTCATCATGATGAGAAAATGGTTAGCGAACTAGTGTATCTGAATAGTGAGTTTAATCCCTACTAGGTGGTGGATGTGTGGGTGGTGCAATGGATAGCGAGTTTGAATGAGAAATTCGAGAGCAGAGTTCAAATTCCAGTCAATTTTATTACGTTAACTTATGCGCAAATACGCTTGCGAAATGTATGACTCCATCTCCTCTCTCTAGGTATGGGTTAAATAGTAAAACTTGCACCAGGAAAAATCGTTTTTATTTTTAAAATGAAAACAATTGTGCAGTATTCACTCGCAAAAGACAAAGAATTATTCTTACAATTCAAAATACGTTTCGGTTTTAAATAACACACAAAGAATCGATAACTGCACTATTTACATTGTTCGGACTATTATTGTTGTCTTCATTGTCATATTCCTATACAAAAGCTTTGGCTGAAGTAATCCAGTGACTTGAGCCAAAAAGTTGAAAGTTCAATACCTGGCTACGCCAGAGGTGAACAAGAACTTGGAGAGTTGAGCTAAAGGGAAATAACTGGAAGTGAGATATCTCGAAAGGGCGTGGCACGTGGAATTAGAAGAATTTAAACCGGTGGATGAAATAAAGGGCTCGGTTTAAAATTTAAACGTATATCACACTGAAGAAAGCTGGATTGTACAACGACCGAAACGTCGTGAATATGGCAATAAAGATGAAGACAATAGTCCGAACAATGTAAGTAGGGGTAAATATAGGGAGCGGTTGGTAAATTGACTCCATTTTATCTTTTCAATTTCGCGTATGTGCGTTGTTTGCTTTTGATTTTGTCGACTGCACAATATAGTAGGGTCAGTTGGGCACCGTCTGTGAGAAAAAAGAGCACCATGACGCAATTTATTCCACCAGAAATTCGGAATGGTATGCTGTACTGCTTGGCATTCGTGCGAACATTTAAGAGTATTTGGGTGTACGAAGGTACGGCAGCTCGGTAAAATCACTCTGATCATTCTGATAGGCAAAGAACCCCCGAATTTGTTGATGAGGGCATCAGACTCAACACGGAGGCCTACATGAAGTACCTTGAGGAGGTAGTGTTGTCCTGGGTCAAGAGGGCGGCTGCTGAAAGACTCTATGTCTGGCAACAGGAGTCTGCACCAGGCCATACAAGCAGGAGAAACCAATAATGGCTGTCAGACAATTTCTGCGACCACATCATCCCTTGCATCTGGCTACCTCCCAGACTACAACCTCCTTGATTATTATGCGTGGGACGCAGGTGAGGAAGAGACCAACAAATTTCCTTGTAACTCCAAAGATGAACTGAAGGAATGGATTATATCAACATTCACCAACTTAAATCAAGAGACCGTTCAGAAGAATTGCAGGAGATTCCGAAGTGGTTTAGAGGCCGTGGTTGAATAAATTTACTCTTTAGTATTTCAAGATATTTTTGTGTAATTTTGGTAAACATATCTGTTAAAATGAGATACCAATGTTATTTACCTTTTTGTCTAACTTAGACGGCAATTTATTAATCGTAACCTGTAGTTCCAATACCTCATCCCAGAAATATAGACAGATATTAAGGGTCGATAATCCGTATAAAAATAAACCAAGAAAACACAACCCTTCTAGCTGACCAATACTTGAGATAAGACTAATTTAAGTTTAGTAAATTAGACACATTGGGATGAGGTAATGGTTAGTGAACTCATCTGGATAACCATTACTATTATGTAGTAGCTTCAATCCTCATTGGGTGCTTCTTGTGGGTTCATACCAAACTGAGCTAAGCTTGTAGTAAAGAGCTAACCATTACGATTCAATTACAATTATGTGGTTCAATCCTTATGGGTGTCTTGGATGTGTGTCATTTTGCCAAAGTAAGCTAAGCTTGGTAAATAACAATTCAACTAAACATTTTGATACCGAAACGTTGGGTAAGAGTTAGGGAGATAGTCCAGCTGGCCATTACTACTGCGTTGTGAATTCGATTCTCACATGGTGTTCCATACATTCGGTCTTGTGGCAATCTAAGACCAATAAGTAATAACTCAGCTTTAGATTTAGATTTGATAGTTATTAGTTTAATGGAGCTGACTTTGCCATAGGCGAATATTTTTTATTTAGTCAGAAACAGCGATTTTTTAATTCATTGGTTTGCGAGATGAATACTTTAAACTGCACTATCAAACGTGCACTACAGACTTGGTAAAACAGCATTCGTATCGATGGATATGTGCTGTAGGACGAAGAAATATTTTGTTCTTTTTTGCGGAGTGATAGAGAAACATGTAATCACTAGAAGACAGAGTATAATACCTCCTTACACACACATTTAATTTATTCATATGCAAACTTAATGGGGAATCTCCATCAACTATTCTGAATGGTCTCCTTATTTAAGTTGGTGAACGCTGCCACAATCCTTGCCTTCAGTTGATCTTTGGTGTTACAAGGTGTTTTGTTTGTCTCTCGCTCAAATGCGCCCCACACATAATAATCAAGCGATTGCAGTCTAGGGAGTTAGGTGGCCAGATGTATGGGGTGATGTGGTCGCAGAAACTTTCAGACTGCCATTAATTGTTTCTCCAGCTTTTGTGGCATACACCTGTTGCTAGAAATAGGGTCTTTCAGCAGCCATCTTCTTGTCCAAGGACATCACTACTTCGTTAAGGCACTTGATCTAGGCCAACAAATTCGGGAGGTCGTTTCTTATCAGAACGACCAGAGTGAGTTTTCCGAGCTGCCGTAACTTTGTAATCAACCTTTAGTCTCATCCAACTCTTTCTGAATCATCTGCACAGTCTTCAGATTGATACCGAAACACTATGAATTGTTCGTATTTGCGTTTCCGGCGTGAATGCCAAACAGTACAGCATGCCGTTTTCAAAATTCCTGTGGAGTGAATTGTGTCATTGTGCCCTTTTTCTCACAGATGGGGTCCAACTGACCCTAGTATACTGTGCTGTTGACAAAATAAAAACAAACAATGCACGAAATTAAAAAATATAAAATGGCAATAATTTACTCTTCGCACTCTGTCTCTCTCTCTGTCTCTCTCTCTCTCTATATATATATATATGTGTGTGTGTGTGTGTGTAAAATAGTTTCGCAAAAGTTTTACTTTGACATGCTTCTCCGATATGTCGGCCTGATCAGAAAATAATTTTATTTCTCGAGAACAAAATCAACTTACCGAGACAGAATGTGATTCAAGTTAAACAGCTAATCGATTGATTTTTACTTTAACTATATCATTGTAGAAATTTAATTTTCACTAATGTCAACTCAATTTTTTTAGTGGTTTATGCATTCTACTTTGTTGGTATGAAAAGATGCTATCCTGAAATAATCCGGTCATATATTAATCGTAGGGGACACGGTATGTTAACTACACCTTCGTCTAAAAATATTCACTGTTTATTAAAACGGAGTTTTTACCTTAGAAAATTGTGATATAAGGATCACAATTTTGCAAGGTAAAAACTCCGTTTTCAGTTGCACACATTCCTTTTACGTTATATTTTTCTTTAAATCACAGGACACCACCCTCTATTTATTTTGGGGGCATTGTTAATTGTCTCTGCTTGATAAACTGTTGCTGTTGATATAAAAATAGCTCTCTGGTCTACATTGATCACATTTTAAAATGTTTTTGCGCGGTTTTTGATACTTTTCATATTTAAATTATTTATATTTCGTTATGGAGTTTGTAGCTAATATAATGCGCGTAAATATTGTGTTGTCGTTTATACTGCTTTTTATTTCCTCTTTGGTTTTGAGAATTTTGTAAGGTTTTCTTTGAAGATACAATAACTAGGATAGTGGAAATTTTAGAAGTATTCTTTGATGCATTTTCTTTTTTACATTGATATTCGAAACATGACTGGACAAGTATTTTCCAAATCGTTTTATATATTTACCATTAAATTTCGGTTCTTTAAATTCTATTTTATGTTGTTTTCTTTCCTTTTGTAGACCTCACGTGGTCACACACATACGCACAAACACACACACAAATATATATATATATATATATATATATATATATATATATATATATATGTAGGTAACCAAGTAAATCGATACTCATATGTATATGTACGACGAACTGTATGTTTCATCTCATATAGATTTCTAAAACTCATATACATAGATACAATTATATAACTTTCACACGCACCTGCACGCAAATAAACAAACGTACGCGCGCCGGAATATAGAATGCGTGCTTGTGTGTAAGTGGCTGTGTGTTTTTCATAGTCTTGTGGATCGATGCCATTGGTGCTAAACTAAATCGTAAGCTTTTCAGCCGGTAGCCGAGTTTCATTCCATCTGCAATAACATTTCCTGTCATTTTCAACGCAGCGCTAACTCGAGTTTTTCTGCTCCAATCATTTTTCTTTGAAATCTGCAAAATGTAAAAGCGGATGATAGCGAGACGTGTGCATTAAAATATTTCAAATAAAGAAAAGAAATTCCATTTGAAATCTAAATTCAGCAGATTGAATGTGGAAATTGGTTTCTTAGAATGTCGAAAATATCAGATAGGTTAGGAATTAAATAATATCACTTATATGGACACCAATTCAGGAAAAGTTTCACGGAGTTGTCTACTAACATTTAGAAATCGTTTTTTTTTAATTTTAAATCAATAAAAATCTGCTTTATCACCAAATGACCTCAGTCGAGAAAGCGTTTTGAGCAAATACGTTAGTTTCTACAAATGTAGTGGATTTTCTTAAAATTTATTAATTTGACTGATTTTAAAAACAGTTTTTAAGGGATAATCTTATTTGAGTAAATGCTCCGTTTATTTATTAAAAAGTATATTTATTTATTTTCGTCTACCGATCTGAATATTTGAAAAATCAGAGGATGTGTCTTTTTCTTCAATACAATTAGTAACAATTATTAACAAGTAGAAGTAAAAATATATAATATCTAATAAAATAAACAAACAGACTATCCACTAAAAATAACGTTTAACGTGATAATATATATACAGAGAGAGAGAGAGAGAGAGAGAAAAAGAGAGAGAGAAAGAAAGAGAGAGAGAGAAAGAAAGAGAGAGCGAGAGAACGTGAGTGAATGAAAGAGAGATAATTAGTAAAAAAATAAAAAATCCTAAGACTTATCTCTCAAATCAGTAGAATTTTATCTCTTGTTTCCTGTTTGTTTAGAATTGGGTTTCTTGTGAACACTTGTATAGGATGTCTATTTTTTAAATTCAAAATCATTCTCATGTCAACGAGAATTCCGATTCCTTCTAATGTTTTTTTATTATTTTCTTTCACTCCCAGGAACCCCTTGGATCTTAGTGGCCTTGTTGTCTTGCTTGAAGTGAACTTATTTAAAAAAAAGGTAAAATAACATCCTGTAGAAAGAAAACCATGCGGTCATGTAAAATATGATCGTAAAAAAAAAAAGATGGTAGTTAATCCCTGGAAAAGAAGATATATATATATATATATATATATCAAAACTCAGAGGTGGAGGATATCATATCCGCGTGAAGAGATTCTTTGACATTCTCTGAAATTTGAAGATTTATTTTTGTAAGATCGGTAAGTTAAATCGTTGTGATAAAGCCCAAAAAACTAAGAATTCTGTTTTGGAAAGAAAGAAAAAAAAGGGTTTATGACAAACGGGAAACAGCGAAAAGAAAACTATCAAATGTTAAAAGATAAATTGTTCGAAGATACTTTTCCTAAGAGTGTTATAAGATTGACCAGTTTGAGGATAATTAAAACTGACTGAAGATAAGATAAGGGAACCGTATTTATTTTGGGAATACTTTTGAAAGAGGAGAGTTGATGGAGTTTCCATAAAGAAGAGAGATATGTTCACGTGGGGATAAACTTTAAACTTATGCAATTGGAAAGTGCCATTGTAGTGATCATGTAAACATGCGAAATGACTAACACTCTTTGTTCCAGTATTGTTTCCTATTTTGAAATATGGGCTATCTCGTTTAACAGAAAGAACAAAATAGAGTTCTAATTTCGAATACATTTAGTTTTAGCTGTTATTCCTGTGGTTTTATAAGGCCGAGTAACATCCGCAGTTCAGAACGTCTTCGTCTACTGTCCTTATTTCCACTTGTACTTGTACTACCAAGTGACCAATTCTGAGATTAATCCCAGCCACTCCTCGATCAAAGAGATTTTGTACGTACCTCCAGATTTTGACACAAAACCAAAATAATTCGCTTCCACAAGAACTACTACCATACAATCCGTCACTGTTCGATACTATCAAAAACAACAACAGGTTGAAATTCGACAGACAGCAGCTGTTCGATTTTGTTATGATAACATAATTACCCCACATAGAATTAATTTCTTCGATTGATAATGCTATATTTGTCTCAATATAAATAATTAATCGTTACTATTTACCAGAGCGGAAGTTTAAGTATCTGAGTAGTAGTGAGGTTTAACAGTGCATTAATAAGCTTAGGCAGTATGCCGGTTTACAGGTAGAAGGCTCCAGAGTCTAATAGCCATAGTACCTCTATGTAATAGATTCAACTGGAATTCGAATCGGAGAGTCGAGTTCGAATTCCAGTCGAACCCATTACATTCACTTACGTTCTAATAACCTTGGGAAAGGTATGAATCCTCTTCTTCTCTCCCTAGCTATGGGTAAATAGCAGGGCAAACCGGGATCTATATCTTTGGGTGGCAGCTGGTCAACCGCAGAAAGAAATGGCAACCAACTGCGGGAAAAAATCTGCCTCGTTAGTCATATATCGAAAGATACATGATCCATCTAAGCGTCTACCACGCGTGACACATACCTGGACTGATCAGTAAGCAAAGTAAGAACATTAACCCCTATTTTCGAGTTCGTAAAATAGCTTGAAAACCTTGCATTTAATGTAGTACTGCTCTGTACCCTTGTGAATATGGCAAATGTAATAGATATATCTTTTGTCAATATATTCTTGAGAATAATTCGAAAAGATTTTACGTCCGTACGAAGATGCATCAAGACGGCGATCAAATTCCGATAGATATATTGAATATTGCCATTGTTAACGTTGAGCAAAACGAGGATCTATCTCCAGTCAGGATTGGCATAACAAAAAGAATTACACAGTTTAACATAAATAGAATAAGACTGTTCACATGAGCAACTTTGTACTAGCCATTTGTCGCTCTCCAATGTTGATTTTTTTTATTACACAGGCAGTCTTGAAATAAAGAAATTTATCCTTATCTTTATACATCCCCAAAGGCAAGGCAAGGCAAGGCAAAAAAAATCAAAAACAAAAAAAAACAAAAACAAAAAAAAACAAAAAAAAACAAAAAAAACAACAATAGATGACAGATAAAACTCTTGGCATGATGAAAACGTGAAAGTGAAATTGGCGTACCTAGTTTAAATTCTGGCCGAGTTCATTTTGTTTATTTCGTCCAAATACTCATTAGAAACGGTAAATAGCTGGTCAGTCAAAACACTGAATTCAAAACCGCGAGCAACTCCACCTTGTAAAATCTACTTGCTACGGAAAACATAGCAGCAACACCTACCTTATGCTTCACAGGGGAGTCTAATGGTACGAAGACAATGATTCTTTGTCTCGAAGTAACAAGGGGTTTCTTACTCAATATTGAGGTTTATGAAAGTTTATGAAGTACAGTTGAAAGTGGAACAAGTTAACGAGAGTCGAGATTGAAACCACTGACAATAAGCTGAGAGTCGTCCATGCTGAAAATCGCTAACGATGGCAAACTTAATTTAAAGATTGTAAATATTTACGAGCCTTAACCAATCTGGTATCAAAGAGCATTAAAGGGATTGAAATCACTGCTATTGCTTGCAATATTTATTTATTAATGTCGACATAATCTGGTACAGATACGCTGGAGTTAGGCTCACAGTGATTATTGAACATTCTAGCGACTTTGCTGTTTGTTCTCATGGACAACTTCAGTTGTTGCTTTATATTTGCTAAACAAGTGAATCGTTATATTTCTACGATCAAAGAAACATCGACGCAAACATGGAAGCATTGGTTGTTGATTTTCTTCGCATCATTCTTAAATACAGTCCTCCATTTTATGTCAGAAGACGCCAGCAAAGTCTATAATGAATTCGGCTCGATCAAAATGTAAAAAAAACTAAAAACGATAACAAATATATCGACAAAATTTAGAAATAGTCTCCGATATCTCGAAGCTGCACAAAATGTCGCCACGTAAATATCGTTACATGTTTCTCTATGTCAACTGTAACACGGCGTTTTATCACAATTTTGTATGGAGGACGCTTACGTCGATAAGAAGCTCTACATTTCAAACACTGTAGCTAAGAAAAAAAAATGAAAATAGGGAAATACGATAAGACATGATAAATGTGTGTGCGCCTTATTTTGATATTGCATAAATGTAGATATGAATATCGACTCAAGGGCTTGGAAAATAAGATCTAATCAGGAAAATACGATGAAAGACTATATTAAAATCAATTACTAAAACATGAAATTCAGCTAGAGGCTTTTGGACGAATATATTCTACGAAAATAAATTGAACAACTCAAGAAAAGAGCAAAACAAATCTTACTGTCTTCGTTGAGGACGTAATTACACCTGATGAGTGTTCCTTTTTTCCGTTTTGGAATATGGTTGAAAGTAAAAAGAATAATAAAATCTCTGAGAGTCAAGTCCTTTTATGATACTGCACTGACATTAATCAACTTTATCTTTATTTTCAAAATGACAGTATTCAAAATATAGCTATCGATTTTCGAGCCTCTTCCCTGCATCCGCGGAGGCTTTAAATCATAATAATTTACCAGTTCAAAGCGTTTTATTCTTCTGTTTCTAAAGAAATGAAAACTGGATCAGCTAATAACAGACTTCATTTTCACACACACACACACACACACACACACACACACACACACACACACACACACACACACACACACACACACATCTATCTATCTATCTATCTATCTATTTATCTATATATATATATATATATATATATATATATATATATATATATATATAAATTCTGAAGAATGCGTCTAAGCACGAAAGAGACTGTTGCCACTAGGTTTTGACCTCAGTATCCACTAGTCCAAATTTAATATGTTGTTTAAAATAAACGATGCGTCTACTCAAATACGGGTATCCATTTAAATTATCATTCGTTGTAATATATAAACATACACACACACACATACACACACTCACACGCACACACACACACACACACACACACACACACACATATATATATATATATATATATGAAGAAAAGGATAATTTTTTTATTTATTAATCCGATATATTTTAATTACTTAAAAGCTATTTATAGTGGATACTCGTATTTGAGTAGACGCTCCTTATATTTATTAAGCAGCATTTATTATTTTGAGTGGATATTTACTTTCATCTACAGGCATATTTTTCTATAATAAGATTTCTCGAATAAGAAGACGATAAATAATAAATGTACTGTTTAATTAATAGTGTCTACTCAAGCACGAATATCCACTAAAAATAACGTTTAAGTAATATATATATATATACATGTGCGTGTGTGTGTGTGTGTACTCAATTTACTTTTTGCCAGACTTTGAATTATGGCACCTTGTGTCCTCCGCATGCTTTGACTGACTTTTCAACCACCTGATGAACATTCATGAATGTGCTCAAATTTAAAAGCCTCGATAAACCAATGACACCCTCGCTTTTACATATAAACACGTGCAACAAAATAATTCCTACATTGCATTGATAAAAATCACCCAGAGGACAAAATGAGTCGGCTAAGAACAGTTTTTCCACTTTTCTTTTTTTTTTTTATTCATATATTTCCTCAGTTTGTTGAGGATTCCTCTAGACTCGATGAATTACTATAAATGATTATTTTAATCCTCAAAACATTTCTATCACTGTTTTTGTTTGTCAAATTTATTTTTCAAAAATAAATTACAATTACATTTTATTCAGCAATTATTTGCAACGATTTCTCGTTATATATCAGCAGCTTTTTAATATGTTTTGAGTAAAATTCCGCAAGTTTGGATGAACTCGTCAATCTGAATTTCATTAGAGAAAGCTGACGCCATTAAAGCATTTTGCAGTGATCGAAAAAGTCAATAATCAACTTGTGGAAGGCCCGGTGAATACCGCCGCTGGGGTAGAACAGGCCAACCAAGTTATAAAGTATTTCCTCCATTATTCTTGATGTATGTGGCTTTGGAGTAGAACAAAATCTTTACTATTGATAAACACAAGACAGGTTTCGACCAAAAATTTATAGACACGTTGCAGCTCCTGGAGTTATAAATATGCATTTAGTTTTTCAGTACGTTTTAAGAATTCTAAATTGATAATACCCTGACGATCCCACTGCGGGCTTAATATTATATTTATTCCATGGAAGTCAGCTGTTGGAGTCGGTTGTAGAGATTCTCCTTGTCAATTCACTGCCCTCTGGATAGAACATGTTCATGTGGGACTCATTTTTCATCACCTGTGATATATTTAAGCAACAGTTAGGATGATAGATCATTATAATTAGATTCCCAAAACGAAAATGATATAGACTCAAACTAATATCTTCTTTGAAACTTATTAATTTACTAACAGCAACAAGTCTTTTTTTCTCGCATTACTACTGTAGTGAGTCAAGTCCTTACGAGGGGCCTAACTTTTGTAGGCTTGTGCCAAACTAAGTTTTCTCGGACAATTTGCTAGTTAGTCATTTTGTTCTTCACAGAAGCGCATCATTTTTGCCCTCCACTCCTCATATATTCAAATGAAATTCGAGGAACAGCCCGAAAAAGTTTACACAAAAATGGGTTCCGGTGTGAAAGAAAGAAAATTATAGAAAATGTGTTTCTTTATCTCTTTTTTAAAATGATTTCTAGATACGTGTCAAGTGTCTCTCTAGACACAGTTAATAATTAGCAATATAGCAAATAATGTTTTGGCGCGTAGTGTTTTCGATCGTCACTAGACGCTCCATTGTGATAAACCCAACTGAACTTAGCAAATATCAAGAGAAGTTAGTCTTGTACAATACACACCTTTACTCATATTTTCAAACGAACGGTTCAATCGTTACTTATTAATCTATATCAACCCTAAAATAGAAAATCGGATTAAACCGAAGAAAATCAATAACTTCCTCATTGCTCACATGTTCTATCGGTGGTATTCTCAGCATCCATCTGTTGAACCACATATCTGTTGTTTTAAGTCTCGTTTTTATCCGCGAAGAGATTGTGTAACATTCTCTGCCAAGTAGGAGTATAGATATTACATAGTTCAACACGGCTTTCCTTGGTTTTAACGAAATTTTCCTAATTGTGCTTCGTGTTCTATTCATCAGAATCCATATAATAAACTTAGTTATTATCACATTAAGTTGGATGGATATCGCATTAATTTGCACCTGGCTTCTTAAACTTCACTATCAAAATGGATCTACACATGTATTTCGATATTTTGCTACTGTCATATATTTAATTTATTTAACTAATCTTTCGATCCTGAAATCGTCTAAAACATTTTTATTACAATCTCATCTGAACTTGATACTTCGTTACTGTTCATCTTGACCAGTGTTGACTTTGAGATTTTCGTATTATTTTCGTGAATTGGAGGTTTCTATCTGATGTCGCTAAAATGTTTTCCATCCTCGAATATTTTTTCCTTTTCTATTATGAGCACCACATTCTATGCATTAGAACGCATGTCGTTTGTTCAGTACTTGAGTAAAGAGGCGGACTTTGTTAACGATAAGTTAACATTCTATTTGTCTGTATTTGAAAGAAAATTAAGTTTTAGAAAGACAAGTCTTTAGATTTTCCATTGTTAACTTGTGCTTTCTACATCTTTCAATCTTAGAATTTCAACTGGAAAGCAAGGCAATACTGAGTTCATGTTTTTAATTACACTTTAACACATGTAAAAATTCCAGATAGAGTATATCTGTAAAAGGACAATATTTATAGTAAAATGACCCATCAATATATTTTATCTGTAGTTGAGTCATACAATTGCGTTCAAAATATATTTAATTGAAGGCATAAAACTCTGTTCAAAACATATTCAGTTGAAGCCATAATATTTTGTTCAAAATATTTAGATTTCTGCATTAAATCGCACATAGAGTTTGGAACATGCCGCTAAACAAAATCAACCAACCAACCGTTCCTTAGCAATGAAGCTGTCTTATACTAAGTGAATTCATAATAAGGAAACTTCAGAGAATAAAAACAAAACGTTTGTTCTCATCATCCCTATAAACAGCACAACAAAAGTCTGTAAAAATTGCAGACGTAATAAAATAGGAAATTATTTAGTAAAAGACTACGTAAGAAATGAGTTTTTCCTCTATTTTTTGCTTATTACCGCCTGATTATTGGAGAATCTAACATGTAATCTTTGATGTAGCCTTTCGGCAAACAAGTCGTGTTCCTTATCTATGTTATAAAATAAGAAATTACTTTATCTGTACAACGTGAAATGAGCTAATTCTCCTTTCTAGACATCTTCTTATTGGAAAAGTTCACGTCTTCTTTCTTATTCCTGGTATCAGCTCTAAGCATCTTGCTGGTATTTCGAGTATCTTTAATAAGATCAATTAACCGACAAGAAGACTGAGAAAAGCATTTCGTAGACAGTTCCATTATTTGCATTCACTTTAGAAAGTCGTGTGTCAGTTCCAAGCCTCGCTATTTCGGTAAGAGGGATGGCGCTTAATGTAAATGCGACAAAAAAATAAAAATAAAATTCACCGTCATGTAGTAATTTACTAACATTGACTTTTAAATTAAATAAAATGATACCTCACCACACACACACACACACACACACACACACACACACACACACACACATATATATATATATATATATATATATATATATATTATAAATTAATTGATTTAAAATATGTTTTTTTTCGCTACACAGTGATAACCATGTTTCAAAAATGGAAGCTAAAACCTTCGAATTTAATTTTGTTATTAAATTAAAGACATTAGTTCCATTTTCTCGTCCACCGAATTTTGGAGTAACTTATTTTTTTAAAATTTACAGTTTTAAAGGTACGGCAAAGATTCATAATTGAGTGTTTCCAAGGATACCAAGAAATCCATTCATCTAGACAAGGGGTGGTAGCGTGTTCAATTTTTGTTTAAATTTTCGTTGTATCAGTTAATAGTTACATTCGAAAGCGGGTTTATGTTTAGGGATGGGTAGGGATGTATTTTTCAACAAATTCTGACATCCGCTAAATGCATGTCGTCTGGATTTTTTTATAAAAATTTTATTTTTAACGACAAAAATTCTGACGGTATTTTTTCTATTTGTGTACTTGGAGATTTTTGGGGGCTGTTTAGGCAAGAATATGTTTTAACTACATTTCTAATATATATATATATATATATATATATATATATATATATATATATATATATATATATATATAGGTAGTAATGCGTTGGTATATAATCCAAGTGAATCCTAATAACACAATATAAAATATAAAATATTAAAAAAGATTCATACATACAGCTCAATATTGTTTAATAAAATGAGCAATATATTTCATACAATAAGAATTATGATAACGTTATGCAAATGGTCATTTTCACCTTGTAAAATTAAATTTACAGTTTTTTTCGAACAGTTAATGCATTTTTTAAATAAAAAAATACTCAGACAAGGGGTAGGAAAGAAAGGAAGAAAAACAGGTGAAAAAAGATGAAAAATAGAAAGGAAGGAAAGGTGGCTAAGAAAGCAGGAAGTGGTGTAAGTCTTGATATGAGTGGTAGTCAGAGGGGAAAGGAAGAGAAAAATAAGGAAAGGAGAGAAAGAGATGGCCTATTTAATATACCCAGTAGAAATCAAGACAGTAGATAGACCAAAGGAACCTTCAGAAATTAATGAAAAAACAAAATATATATTAAATAATAAGAGACAAACCCCAAAGTATGAAAGAGTGATAATTTAGAATGAAAGGGTATTAAATTAACTAATATGTCAGAAAAGAATATTAAGGTAAATATAAAAATCTAATATAAAGGTGGGGAATAAAATATCTTAGAATTAATAAATCCAAATTAACATATACCAAATTAAATTTATATTAATACCAATCCACAAGGAAAAAATTATATATACAATTAAGTAATTCATTGAGTCTGAAAGAAACCTCAACAGAATGCAGATAGCACTGGACGGTCGTTTCGTCCTATATTTGGGACTCATCAGCAGTGCGCATCCACTACCGAGAATTGAAACGCTGACAGTTAGGTTGTCACGCAAACATCATACCAACTGTTCCAACGGGCCTCGGTGAAAAAGAGATAGCAAATCAGACTCAATATAGCGTAGCTCGCTCACATATTCCGTGGTGGAACTCAACTGAAGTTCTCTGTAACCATAGGACTGTGCCCCCTGAGACACGACTATCTGTTGAGGTTTCTTTCAGACTCAATGAATTACTTAATTATAATTATCAAATCCTCCTTACAATTTCTATCATATGTATATCATTGCTTGATCCGGCTTCTAATGCTTCAATTTGAGCGGCTTGGTGAATAAATATAGTTTTATGGTGTGCTATATTTATGGGATAAAGTGCTCAATATCAGAGATAGAGCGTATGTAAATATAAATGTAAAAGTGAACATTGAAGTCAACACTCAGAGGCGACAGGCTGTTTCATGCTGGACGCAATCGTCAGGCGGCCTGATGATTGCATCCAGCATGAAACAGCCTGTCGCCTCTGAGTGTTGACTTCAATGTTCACTTATATATATATAAGATGTAGAAAATATCTCAGTATAACCAAGAAACGCTTCCCCCAAATAAATTGCACATATCCTAACGTTTCTCCATTGATTACCTACACTGAACATTATACAGTGGTAAATTTATAGTAAAAATTCAGCGAATAGCTACACACATATTGAACTACAAGGGAACCAAAAAAGTTCTGTCCATTTTTAAAGGAAAAAAGAAAACGCTGTATAATATGTGCACCTTCTGCCAGCGTGTCTCCAGCTGTTCAATGCCCTTGCGGTAGAACTCGGGGGGTTTTGACGCAAAGAAATCCGTGAGGGCTTTGCGCAAGTCTGCTTCATTGGTGAAGGATTTCCCACGAAGATGATTATCCAGGGAGTAGAAGAGGTGGTAATCGGATGGCACAAGGTCAGGTGCATAAGGTGGATGGCACAAAGTCTCCCACCCAAGTTGCTGTATGGTATCCCTGGCCACTCGCGCGACATGCGGCCTGGCGTTGTCGTGGAGGAAAAGCACACCTTTGCGATTCAACAGTGCTGGCTCCTTCTGGCGCAATGCCTGTTGCACACGTTTCAATTGCTGCGAGTATAGGTCTCCAGTGACCGTTTGGCCCGTTGGTAGCAGTTCATAATGAACCACTTGACGACCTGTCCACCAGATACAAAGCATAATCTTGCGTGGGTGAATAGGCAGTCTTGCGGTGTGAGGGACAGCATCCTGAGGAGACAACCAATGTCTGGAACGCTTGGGAGTTTCGTACAGAACCCACTTTTCATCACTGATAAGCACTCGATTGAATAACCATGCGGTACGGTGGTGGGAAAGCAGCGATACGCAGGCTGCCACTCGTTATTCCTTGTGGACCTCCGACCGCGTTTGCGTAACCCACTTGCTCAGTTTGTACGTCTTACCTAGGCGGTGCAGGTGAAGTCTGTTTCATCGGAAACGTTGAACTGTCTTGCAAGTTCACCACACGTTAGACTATTGTCCTCTTCAATGGCCGCCTTCAGGACTCCGTCATTCAAGACCTGTGGTCGTCCATTGCGAGGCTCATCATGGAGAGACAAATCTCCCGACTTGAATTTTCGAAACCAACGCCTTGCAGTACGTTCATCCACAGCACTATCCCCAAACACTTGACATATGCGGCGACTTGATGCAGCTGCTGATAAGCCCACTTTGAAGTCGTAAAGCAAACAGCCCCTAACGAGATCTGTGACACTTCCATCCTTCTCACAGCTGTCCGGCTTATAACTGATTGCCGGGCACGGTGCGCGTGTTTTTTATAACGTCTGATGTTCCTACTTCCGGCTGTTCGAATTTGAAAACAATTGCTACACGCATTTCGTATATATTTTAACTTCATTCAATGACTAATCAAAAAATGGACAGAACTTTTTTGGTTAACTTGTATATATAATAAATTTTATGGGGCTTAAATAAAATTAAATATAAAATATAAGATCATTTAAATAGGTACCTATGGACAAATGTTTTTTTTTATATCAATTCCATTTAGCCAATGATTTGGCAGAAATTTAATGAATATAGATATTTAAACATGACGATGAGGACTTGCTGAATTTCATTTCCTGGATGTCTAAGGCAAAGACACGTGATTAAATTGAATTTCAATGCAGCATGTACGTTGATGTCAGACGGACGGACGTGAGCATTTCAGAAACTACTGCTCGTTTTGGATTTTTACTCACAACCTTATCCCCTCTGTAAACCCTAGTCAATGCAGCAGGGCAATGCACCGTTTCACAAGTCAAGAAGAGGGCAGATTAGTTCAGGGAACATAGCAATGAGTTTTCTGTGTTAAAGTAGCCTTCACAGTTTTTCAATGTACCGTGTCAATTCAGGACGTTGACGATCATGGCTCTCCCTGAACTGAAAACGTGAGCAACGGCGAAGTTTTAGAGAAAATAGAAACAAAAAAGAGACTTATAATTAATATCAGAAAGAATCAATTGAAATTTCTAGGCAACATAATGTGAACAGAGGGCTTGAAAAATCTGATACTCACATGGCAGAATGAAGGCAAGAGGAACAAAGGAAAACAACGCATAAGCTACCTAACGATCTTGAGTAAATGGATGGCAGAACAGGGTTTAGGAGAGATAACAAAAAGACAAATATTATTAAGCGCTACAAAAGACAGGAAATTGTAGAGAGCCATGATCTCCAACGTCCTGTATAATATATAAGTACAACCGTAGTGTTCTTCGCGATTTTGATATATTTTAACATATATATGTGTTCAATGGATCAATGAGTTCGTTCAGTTGGAAGTTTGGACACTGCACTCATACAGGAAAATTTCAAAATTTTATCTTTTCCAGGAACTTTGTTATAACATGTTTTAAGATCAATATCAAGTACTTAAACCTATAAGTTTATGATTCTGTAACTAAAATAGCTTTATTTAAATAACTACCATGTAAAAAACAGTTGAAAAATTAACTTAATAAATTTTTAAAAAGTTGCTTTGGGGCTTCGCCAGAATTAGAGATCATAAAGTTTAAATTCCATCAGTTCTAAACTATCCCCATCACTTTAGAAATAATGATATATTGATTTTTTAACAATATATATATATATATATATATATATATATTTGATATAAAAATAACTACCTTTTTTTAAAATCAAATAAATTATTCATTATTTCACTTTATATATTTATTTATGTCTGTTAAAAGAAAGGAGTCCGTGCCAAAATCCAACTTGTTATGAGCTTTAGTTCTGTGGTAATGTGAAAGTATTTTGATAAATGTAAATTAAAATAGCAGAATTTTCCATGCTTCAAAAAGAAAATCAATCAACCAATCAAAATGAAGGCTATAACAATTTTAGTCATTCCCTCTAAACTGACAAACAAGATGCGGAAACTAATCCGTCCAAAAATGCTTAAAAATATAGTAGATATAAGTGGTATTTTATCTTTCAGATAAACGTGTTTAAATGAGTATTTTCTGTCGCAATATATACTCCTCTTTCTCTCTCTCTCTCTGTATATATATATATATATATATATATATATATATATATATATATATATATATATATATATATATATAGTTTACGAAAAACTAGGTAATCCGTATGGGTAGACCCAAAGAGGATAAAATCCAGAGAGCTCAATGTAAATCAGAGCTAATAATTTAAATACAAACAGACCACTTTAGGGTTCCATATAATAAATTATTTCACCACAGCCCTTTTAAAGGACCGCGGATCATCAGACTTTACTTCCAAAGATTGAAACGAAAAATCTTTGGAAGTAAAGTCTGATGATCCGCGTTCCTTTAAAAGGGCTGTGGTGAAATAATTTATTATATGGAACCTTAAAGTGGTCTGTTTTTATATATATATATATATATATATATATATATATATATATATATATATATATATATATGTGTGTGTGTGTGTGTTCACATAAATCCAAAGTGTTGGTACAACCAACAGAAAGACTACCAGACGACCAAAAGAAAACTTAAATAGAAAAATAAAATATTACTAACAACAGTAATCAAGAAAGCATATACAATAATGGCAATGAAAAAAGGACAAAATGTAGACACCTACTCAAACAGTAACCAATAGTGCTCAATGCTTAGCTTATTAAATAGAGCAAAAACGTTTCACACCGCCACATCTCAAAAGAGACGAAATTCAGATCGCTACTTAAGTTCTCGCCCCCGCGATACATATATATATATATATATATATATATATATATATATATATATATATATATATATATATATATATATATATATATTGGAAATCCAACAAGTATTTCAATATATATGTATTGTTTATACGTTATTTTATAGATACAAATATTTAAGTAATTGATCTGTTTATAATAAACCGTAGCAACATTTACCGGCATGAATCTCCGAGAAATTTCATAGAAAATATGTATGGGAAATTTGTAGTCAGATGTTATAGTGGACATTCGTATTTGAAATAGACGCCCCATCTTGTTTTTTTAAAACTGTTTATTTCAAATACCAATACACACTATAATAATGTTTGAAGTAATAAAAATGTCGGATTAATAATCCATTCATTCGTTAGAAATCAACGCACTATAATAAAGACTGCTTGCCTTAAATGTTTTTTTCTAAGTACAGTGTAACCCGGATATAAGAGAGTTGTCGGGACCGGAGAAGAAGTATCTTATATCCGGGTTTCTCTTATATAAGGGTCTCTAATATCCGGGTTACACTGTATCCAACTGACTGTCCGTATTTTTGTCTTCATACAATCTTTGATATCGCTATTTCCTTAGCTCTTGAAAATTATCTTCAGTGGAGTCATTTTGAAGGTATTTATTTAACTTTTAAGTTTTGTGGGCCGCCACTGTCAAACGGAGAAAAATGGCGTGGTCTGGATACGTTACAAGGCACGACTGCTTGTGGAAGATCATCATGCAGGGCGCGGTTGAAGATGGTTGTAGGAGTGGACGCCAATGCAAAAACTGGTTGGACGATGTCACACAATGGACAGGCATGACTATACCAGAATTGCTGATGGCTGCCATTGATAGACATTTGTGGAGAAGATTCAATGTGGCATCTGATTTGGATTCCTCCTACGATTACAAAAGTCAAGAGGATGATGATGATGATGATGATTTAACATTTGCACATCATTAATTTCTACTATTACATTTACTAAAAAAACAAACAAACTAAAAAAAACCCAGAAATGCACCAATTACATGTGCACATAAAAAAGAAAAATCGAGAAATATAACCATTCAATTGCTGATAGCAACTGACGAGTGGTAATTTCTGAAAGGTTCATCTACGAAACTCTGGAATTAGGATGCTGAAAGTAACATCAATCAGCTAAGTTACAAAAATGTTGTATTAATTATATATATATATTTAACACGCAGACTAATTCTACACCTTTCTGATAATAGCTCAATTAGATCTCATTTAAATATTCATGGAGACCTACCGGACACTATTCGGAACATACTTGTCGACAACACTAATATAACAGTATCATCCACATGCAAAAAAAGGTTAAAAATAATGGAAGCCTTACTAATAAAAATAAACAAACCAACACTTAATAATATTAACTTTGAACATGGACATAATATCTTGACTGTGTTTTGAAACAAAAAAATGAAACATTTCTTTAAAACATACATACAACAAACTATTTCTAATTCTAACAGTTGAAATATAATCCGTGAAAATGGCTAAATGTATAGCCGAAAGCGCTCGGATAAAAATAACATTCGGACAGTTTTTATATAATTTATCATCTGAAAAGAAAAACATTATTAGATCGCACGAGAAATTATATAAAAATAAAAGCACCTTGTCAGTCGTTTTTAATGAAATGTGCATGAAAGAAGGATTGCTGCCTAAATACACAAATATATATATATATATATATATATATATATATATATATATATATATATATATATATATATATATATATATATATAAAATTTTCAGACCTATATTAGTTGTGCATTGGCAACTGGTGATTGTGTGAATAGCATTTAGTGGCTACCAGGCAGATGGTAGAAGGGGAAAAGGCATTTCTGAAATTGTATAACATTTGGGCGCCTCTCGATCTACAGTATAACGTGTATACCGTGGATACCTGATAGAAGGATTTAGCATTTACCGTTAAGAGTGCGGTGACCGAAAACGAGTCCTTAATTACTGTGCCCAGAGGCGTCGGGTTAGAATTGTTTCCATATGACACTGGCATAAATAACATCCACATTCATTTCAGAAGGTACCTGACTTATATCCAGCAGATTAGATCAGTGTTCTCTAATTTCAATTGGTACATGGAAGCTGTAGCCTTTCCAAGATGTCCCTGTTCAAAGCACGACATCGAAAGCGGTGGTTCAACTGAGCTTTAATACATCCGTGGATGATTGGCAACTAGAGACGCGTGTGGTCTAATGACTCATTGTTTATTTTGTTTGGGACTAATGGCAGGGTTCGATTTTGGAGCAGACCACATGAAGCTAGGAACCCCAATTGTCAAGAAGACACCGTGCAGTTTATAAATAGTTACGTAACTGTGCCGGGTGTTTTCACAGTGGTTGTGTCTTCTGGCCACTCTAAACGCACCATTGACTGGATTAAATAAGCAGCACTGCTTTGTTACCATTTATATCCATTGATATACTCCCTGTACCCTAACAGCGATGGGGGGGTTGGTTGTTCATGATGACGGTAGTCTTTGAGTATAGAATCCAGAGGTTGGCAGTGAATATTTCGAAGACAGTAGGGAAGAGTAGTTCAGGTTAGCAGTGGATATCTTGATAAAGTAGCCGAGCGTAGTTCTTCCATGTGTTCCGGTCATCTTTGGTTCTGACAGGTTGGCATTGGACATTCGGAGAGAGTAACCAAAATGGCCGCCTTTATACAAGACAGATTGAATATTTTACGCTTTCTGATTGGTTAATCTTCTTTTCAGGAAATATTAAGCGAGTCCAGTCATTTGGGTTTGCTCACTAGTACACAAATTACATAATGTACTCAAAATAATTTAACAGGATTCCTGAGGGATAATGCATCATGTCATCCTGTCCGAGATGCGGAGAACTGGATTGAAGAGCGATCTGGAGACTAACAATAAAAAGTGTATCCACCAAATCGGTACCTACAAATATAATGGAATTGTTGAGATTGAGAGCTATCGTAACGGCAATACGGCCCTATATCCTTCCGACCACTTGGGGAATCGATGCCACCATGCATTTCTGCACTTCTCCAAACTACAGGGTGTTGTACACAATACTAGTAACATGTCCTATGACGTTTGACACGTTAGTGTATATATTCATGTGGAACATCTTCCTGCAATATAGAAGGATTTAATTTTACTTGTTCAGAAATGGATTTACAAAAATTCACATTTATTCACTTCCGCAGACACCTTATCGATGCTAATATAATTATTAATACGTACGCCTCTCTACCTATCACAGCATCTTTTCACGTTTCTCTCTCTCCCTCTCTCTCTTTATATATATATATATATATATATATATATATGTGTGTGTGTATATATTAACTTTCTCTAATGGAACTGTGTATTATATTCGTCTGTTTTGTTTATTTACTTTTTAAGACACTATTTTCACAGAAAACAACAGGAAAGCGCAGATTACTTTTGCTTTGATGTAAAACTTCACAACTGTTTCTCGTGATATTTTCATTTCCGATCACAGCAACTGGAAAGATTTTTTCCCTAATTCTTCGTTTCCAAAGCTGGTGTCCTATTACTTTAAATTAAATTCCTGCTCCTGATTCTTTTTTACACTAGTCTTTTAATGTATCAGAAAGCATATCCATACGTACTCAGTTATGCTTGTCGCGATGAATAATTTTAAATACTTTTGAAGATTTAGCGAACCAGTGAGCATTGAGAGAAATGGAAACTGTTTTTGGTGAATTTGTTATTGAATTGTTTATTGCCATTCTCTCAATGGCTCAGTAGACCGATAACTGAAATCTATTTTTGCTGTCTCTCCGGAAACAATCAAGTCATTTATAATTGATGATAAAGTCGTCTACCCAGACCAAATTTAAAATTACTACCCTTGGGCCACACATATTCATCCCAGCGTAATATTTCTCCAAAAAATTTGTACTCTTTCAAAATCATCATCGGTTGCCACGTTTCGAATCAATTGCGTATACTGTCTGAAATTTCACCCAGTATAAGGTTCGAGAGCGACTCAAGGTAGAGGATTACTGTTAAAATGGTTATGATGAATGAAATTTGATATGAATGAGAGAGGAGGTTGTAGGAAGTTTATGATTATAGGGAAGGTAGACAAGGATTCACATTGGAAGTTTATGGTTGTAGTGTTCAGAGAATGTCAGCGTGAATGTCTTCTCGATAAAAATAGCAGTTCTTGGGAAAAAGCTGCCTGAGTGGAACTTTCTCCTGACAGTTGGAATACGAAGGAAATGTCGGTGATTCGACTCCGTGGAAGTAGCATGGTGTTTTCTAGCTGTAAATGTCTGAACTGGTGAAACTAAAGAATGGATCTCATCTAAACATTTGCCATGAAAAATTAGCAATAGAATCGTAATAAGCTTGTAATGTTGGGTTTGTGGGCAAGAGGCTGCAGACTGGAAAATGTTTCCCACCACAAAACCGCGTAACCCTAACCCTAACCCTAACTCCACCAATGCTGGAAAGTGAAGAGTGAAAAGCCCCAGCTCTTATGTGACGAAAATATATCATTTTTCTTCTAATCTGACTCTTGTAAACATAATGCATGGCAAACGGAATCAGTTACTTCCTGGAGAGATTGCATTATCAAACCCTTTTCCTCGTTTCTTAGCAATGGACCGTAGATAAACCTGGTTGATGTAATATTTTGTCCACCCACAAACGCTGCATGAGAAATGAATAATGAGCATTCACGATATTCAAAATGGTTGAATAATTTCCGTCCAACAATCTGTGGAATTTCTAGATTTTCCAATTCTCGCACGATCAGTCACTGATTTCCTTGCATTACCACTGACATAAATTCATCATTTTCGGTTAGTTTGCTTACCGAAGGTCTTTCAGAACATTGATCACTTTCAACGGATTACCAGAAATATTTACCTGCAATTGGCTCATTGAATCCTCTCCGAATGCCTTCTTAAACATTCGAATATTTCCTGTAAACAAATATTCAGGTTTAAAGCATAACTTGACGCATATTCGCAGTGCTCGCGACTGCTACACAATACATAGACTCACTTAATGGCGCCTCAATGTAAACAAAGTGCTCCTGTGAGAGAGCACGTGCACAGTAAGGTTACATTAGATTGGTTACGAATGAAACGCTAACATTCCCGCGTGGGTAAGCAAAATACGAACAGCAAAGGTAGCCACATGACACGTCAATTTATAAACAGTGCCAATTTCAAACACTCACTCATATCTCCTCTCACTCTCTCTCTCACTTCTTTTCTCGCAGACTTGCAGAACGGCGGACACAATGTGACTAAGAATTAAGAGATGATATTTAAGGGGACGTCTTTCTCCCTACTTCAGTCTCTCTCTCTTTCACACACACACATACAGACATACATTCATACATACATGCACACACTCTCCCCCATATATATATATATATATATATATATATATATATATACATATATATATATATATATATATATATATATATATATATATATATATATATATATATGTTAGGATGTTTATATATATATATATGTTAGGATATTACATCGAAAACGTCAAAATCGCTACACATTTGCAGTCGTGTTTCGATGCATATCAATGCATCTCATCAGGCGACTGTAAATTACTGGCGAGTGAACGATTTATTTAGATTCCTAAATAATATAAATAAATCTTTCACTCGGCAGTAATTTACAATCGCCTGATGAGATGCATTGATACGCATAGAAACACAACTGCAATTGTGTAGCGATTTTGTCTTTGGCGTAATATCCTAAAATAAATAATATTGCTCTACTTTGTATTGAGCCCTCTTTTAAATCAAATGTTACGAGCGTTGGAAGTGTACTCTATAAGTTCTCATCTTACATGGATATATATATATATATATATATATATATATATATATATATATATATATTGTTGAAACATTTTAAGTGACTTAGGGACGGAAACATGCAAAACATGGTTTCTATGTTTAAGCTTTGTTTTCCTTGTTTTTCCTTCACATTTCAGGTTTCTCTTTTTTGTGCATTGGGGTCTCTGTGTGTATACGACTGTGCGTAACTTTAATATGTTTTATTCATATATGTGAGGGGCCTGCTGTAGTACAATGAGAAATTTGCAGAACTCGCAAATATTTTTCATGAAAGTGATTATGTTAAAGGTTGACTTTGTTCGAAAACTATTTGACTAGTTGACTTTGTTTTCTATGTTTATATTTATATATTGTTGTTCAGAGCATATACTTTGTATCCTTTAAGTTCAGACTATCTATCTATCTATCTATCTAAGTCACTTTCAAACTTTGTACATATCTATCGTTCTCAGTTACGTTCGTTCTTTCTTTCTTTCTTATTTTGGTCATATCTATCTATCTATCTATCTATCTATCTATCTATCTATCTATCTATCTATCTATCTATCTATCTATCTATCTATCTGTCTGTCTGTTTCTTTAATAATCGATTATATACGTGTTAATCCTATAAACAATTTTAGTGACTTCATATCCCACTGGGCGTTCCGTTGATGTGATGCTGTGCCAAAATTTGTGGAATCCAGCAAATATCTACATTTGATTATGCGAATTCTCCTAGGGTTTCGTGTAAATATTTATATTTATTTACATATAAAATTCCTCTTGCTTATTTAATTTTTAAGCAAATTGACTGACAAATATATTTTATAAGAGAAAAGACTATCAAAAACTACTTTTGAATGGAATATAGTTGACTTTGTTACTATTACTACTACTGCTAATATTATTATTACTATTACTATTAATAATAATTATTGACAGAACTGAACTGAAGAATGGACAGAAAGTCAGAAAGCAAGAGAATTAAAAAAATATGGAAAAAATATTATATGGAAACTTCAGAATATATATCGAATGAATAGCAGATAAATCGACATGAACATGGATACGTAGAGGAAACATTAAGAAACTATGTATTTCTTGATATAATTCCAGAATAACCCCATCAGAACCAACTATATAAAGGCCAATATATATAAAAGACAGGGAAACCCAAAATTGTTCCCTTCTTTTTATGTGTCATGTCCTTTCAGGAGGTAGGCGATCATGGCTCTCCACCTCCCTTGTAGCTCTCAACAAGTTCCTTCCCACTGCTTCCTCCCTCAGACCACGTTCTGTTATCCACTTGCTTAAGCCCGCAAGGTATGCCACGCGTTGTTTTCCCTTGTCTCTCTTTCTTTCTATTCGACCAGTGAGTATCAGATTCTCCAAGCCCTCCTTCCTCATTGTGTGTCCTGGAAACTTCAGCTGCCTCTTTCCGATGTTAAGTATAAGCCCCTTCCTTGTTTGCAACATCTCTAAGACCTCATCGTTGCTCACACGCTCGGTCCATGATATCCTTAGCATCCTTCTGTAGAAACACATCCCCGTCGCCTCGAGTCTCTTCTTCATCTTTGAGGAAATCGTCCAACATTCGCTGCCGTAAAGAAGGGCAGATGCCACGTAACAGCTCAGACCGTAAATTTAGACTGTGTGAAAATAAAGATGAGACCGTGAACGTGTGTGAAGTGAAAGTAGTAAAATGGATCCGAAAGAACATAAAAATAAGCATGACTGGGTGTGAAAATTGTTCACCTGGGAACTATGCAAACAACGACTTTTTGACAACACAGATGAATGATGCGAGAAAAGACTAGGATTTTTCGTAAAGAATAAAACGTGGCAGATAGTGGCGTTCGCTCTTTTGATAGACCAGAAATCTGATATGAATGAATTGAGAAGGGAAGCTGCTCGGTCTGGAGGCCCGGATCAAAGCGTAGTATCTGTTCGCAGATCGCTCGCTTGGTCGGCCTTCTGGCTGAAAGCTTCACTCGATACTTACCTAGTGTAGGGATTCGTCCCTGCGCTGGTGGTATTATGGACCAGCTATGACAAGCCAAGACTAGCTTGGACCAGCCAAGACCAGCGGCCCGGGTGAAAACACTCGAGTCCCCACGTTAAAAACCGACCTTGTGTCACAACCTGACTCAGTAAATACCTGAATGAATTGAGAAGGTAAGTCAATATTTACACTTTGTCAGAGAGTTAAAGATGTTGAGAGACATGAATGTGATAGCAATATGCCAGTCGTTATCGGAGCCCTGGGAATAGTCGTAGAAATTAAGAGAAGAGTCGGAGTCATCCAGTTAATTGCGTTAATAATAAGAAAAATACTGGAATTTTAACGAGATTTGCTGCCAATTAATCTCCAGTGTAAGCCATCAGTTACTGCTGGTGTAAACACTCAATATGCGAATAGCTAAATACACGCAAAATTCCACTTTGCAAAATAACAAAAGTAACTTTTATCAAGACATAAATGGGAAACAGAGAGCGTAAAATCAGATAAATACAGACACAAATAATTTATGAAAATGGAAAAGCTAAAAAAAACAACTCAACAATGAAGCAGAAGAAAAAAATAACGGAAGTGAAGAAAGATATTTAGGAAACTGAAGAAGGGAAAATCTTTGTGATAAATACAGACACTCTAAAATTAAAATAATAAAAAAATGATAAAAATCACAGACTACAAAAACTAGCCAAATGGTAAGTTCTAGGATATTGTCTTAAGAGGTTTACCATACCTCCAGAAGAACTAGCTCATCTATTTAAAAACTAACGAAAGAAAAGAAAAGCCCTAGAGTTTATTACCAAAGGCATCCAATAAGACTCAGAGAATGAAAGCTAGGCCAACAATTAAAAACGATTATCTTACCTATCACTGCTGTGGGTAATCTGAACGAGACAAATAACAGAAAAATTATATGAATCCATTGATAGAAGTGAAGAAAGTATTAAGAAAAACCTACGCTACAATGACCAAATAATGGTGAAGGAAATCCAATCAAAAAGATAAACATTTACAATAGGATGTATTGACTGAATAAATTGTATAAGATAACGTTTTCCCCCCATAGCTGGATACTCGTCTCTAAATATTCAAGATTGATGTATCACTGTCATAATTCATGACAATGAAAAATGCGAAATGAACTTAACCGTCGGATGATGATCAAACTTAATCTAAAAAGACTGTAAAAGAAGGCAATTCACCAAGACAAAATTCAACCACCTTATGAATGACATAAAACTATTTACCAAGAATAAGACATAACTCGAAAAACTGATCAACAAATCTAAAAGCTTCAGTGTAAACAACGGAATTGAATTAGGGACAAACAAAATGTGCAGCGTCGGTAATGCAAAAGGGAAGATTTTTCACAACAGATGGAATGAAAATACCAGATAATAAAGGAAGTTATAGCAGAGAAATACTATAAATATGCAGGGATACTCGAATATGACTCAATATAGTAGATAGAGGAACGAAATAAATAAATAAGAAAGATATTTCAGAAGGGTAAGAAAATACTTGAAACCATGCTAAATAGCAGAAACCTAATAAAAGGAATGAACACCTGGGCATTATCGATATTGAGATAGAAAAGTTCCTCGTCTGGACGAAAGAGGAACTCGAATCAATAGATCAGCTAACTAAAACACTCAATAATATGCTCAAAACATTACATCGACGCGGATTAAATGTCAAAAGGAAGGAAGTAAATCAGGAGACGACTGATCAGTATCGTAGATTTTGTCAGAAAGGGCAAAATGGAAGTTAATAAATACATATAATATTGCAACGAAAATATTATAAAATTTTTGAAACAGTCAATATATATATATATATGTATATATATATATATTTATATTTATATATATATGTATATATATATGTATATATATATATATATATATATATATATATATATATATATGTGTGTGTGTGTGTGTGTGTGTGTATATAAACAACAGAATTACTAAGAACGTAAAAAAAATAATAAAAATAAATAAATAAAATCTATTTAAAGAAATGAATAGACAGACAAAAACTATCACGGTGAAAAAACATTACATGGCTTCGTAGAGGAAATTTGAAGAAATATGTGAATCTCTCATCATCGCAGCCCAGAACAAGTATCTCGTGACAAGCTTTGTCAGGGCAACTTTTGACAAAAACATGAAAAGACAGCAAAAACGGATAAAGGGATGAAACGTTAAACTATGTAATTTTTGAATGTAGTAAGCCGGTCCCAAAAATACAAAAGAAAGCACGATAGGGTATTTACACTGTTATACACTGCTTGCTGTGCAAAAAACTTGGATTCATCTGTAGATAAATGGTAACAAGACAAAGCTGTGACTATTTTGGAAAACACATTTCACAAACAATACTTTGGAATTTCGACAGCAAGTAGAATCAGAAATTTGTAAAAAACATGCGTTTTTGAAACTAAGAAATATATAGAATATGACCGTTTGAATTGAGGCCATAATTGTCAGTACACTTGGAACTGTACCAAAATCACTGGAGTTGGAAATCTGAAATAGGACTAGGAATGCTGAAAATTGATCTTAATCCCCAGTGGTAAGCACCGGGCATCTGATATGAAGAAGAGAATTTCTGAACAACAACAACAACGACAACAACAACAACAACAATAATAATAATAATAATAATAATAATAATAATAATAATAATAAGAAGAAGAAGAAGAAGAAGATGAAGAAGAAGAAGAAGGAGAAGGACCTTGAAGTGGAAATCTAAAAAATGTGGCACATCACGACATTAATAATTGTAGTTGTAGTTTAAACCCTAGGTTTGATTGGTAACAGTTCCGATAGACCTATTGAAGGAATTCCTGATAGCACATGCCTTAAAGAACTGGTATGAACATCACTCAGACTCGATTACAGAGATAGAACCTGTAACAACTTTATGTGACTTTACAATACATACAGACAAAACAATCAAAGCTAATCACATAGACATGGTGATCAAAGACCATAAGAACAGAATGTGCTTTCTTATTGACATGGCAGTCCCTGCAGATTGTAATGGATCTTTGAAGATCTTCAAAAACTATCAAAATACAAGGATCTTGAAATGGGAATCTCAAAAATATGACATATGAGGACATCAATAATTCCAGTTGTAGTTGGAGTCCTCAGATTGATTGGAAAAGGGTCCGATAGACTCACTGACGAGATTCCTGGTAACCCATGCCTTAAAGAAATGCAAAAAAGCACAGCTCATATATTAAGAAGAGCTTTATCTATGTAAAGTGTGTGTGATCTTAGTATTTCTTTTCTATCTTTGTTTTTTTTTTTTTTATAAAAATGATTAGTGGAAAATGTAATAAAACTATTTCTGACCTTAAATCTCTGGTTGGGACCCAGAAGAAAATGTAAGAAAAAAAAAAATAATAATAATAAAGTGAAAAAAGAGCAACCATTGCTATCATTGTGAGATAGATCTTCGCAATTGTTGTCTTCTGCTAGACTATGCTAAACTTACTTGATTTATCTATAATTTGGTATCTGTTTACACTTTATAGAACAATTTCTCGAGAGGATGCTTTAGCGATCAATACAATCTTAACCTCTTCAAGTCCATACTCAGCCGTTATCTATCCCACATATCCTCCTAATATGCACTTCTTATTTTCTCTTTTTATGATCTCGCAACAATATTGTTCAGTATCGTTTGATAGGTACTTGGGCCGTGTAGTCTGTGAACAATAGTATTATAAAATATTAAAAGTAGATTAGTTTAAAGCTCAACAATCTCGTTCAGTAATCCTCTACTTCGAGTGACTCTTGGGCCTTTTATTGGGTGACCAACAGTATGAAAAAATTAAAATTCAATCGAATGCCTTGGAAAGGAAAACCGATTTAGTTTTTAGTTTTTCCCAAAATGAATAAACGGTAGAAGATTCTAATTTTGATCTGCTTTTTATCTCAACAAAATTTATATATATTTCTAATAATATTGAATTTCATCTTCAATTGAAAACAAAAAGTTTCTATTTGATCATTTCCTTGATTTAGTATTTTCATTTATTTCCAATTCTAAACCGTGATAATTTCTCACTTTCGCAATTTCATATCGAAAACCAAATCCTTTTTGAGAAGTAACATTCGATTATCAGATGGCATTGCCTTCAGTTTCACTATATATGATGAAAATTAATCTCGTCATCTAATTTGTTTTACACTTTTTCACCAGTCTAATATCGTAATGGAATTGAATATATCTCTTGATATTAGCTTAGGCTTAAAATTACGTCATACCTTCAAGCGAAACATTTCATCATAAATCAGTATAATAATAATGGAAATTATACACTTTGAGGTTTACTCATAAAAATAAAAATTTAATTGTTTTTAAGAATCATTGTCGTAATTCATTTGTCTAGTTGGTGAGAATTTTTTCCTTTCCAGTTATTTAAGACATATATCTTTGAAATAAAAATGGCGACAGTAATGATAAAATCCTAATTGCAACAAAAAAAAGAAGAAAAAGAAGTTTGATGTTAGTATTTGAGTGTTATGTAATATTCACTGTTTTATTTATTTAATTTAGTCTTTTCAGTATTCGTTTTTCTATTTTTCTTTTGTGATTTCCTAGAATTACTTAGTATTGTCCTTTCTCAATTAAACCTTTCTTTCTTTCCAGATCCTTTCGTACTAATACAGATATCCAGCAGGGTTCCATCCTTGTTCCTACTTTGTGTTACATTTTCATTAATGACCTTCCCGATGGCATCAGCGCTCAACTTGGTATCTACGCTGATGACGCAATCATGTACTCCTGTCTCCATATTAAGTCTGATCAGTTTGATAAGGTCAAATTGGCAGCTGATATCCAAAACGACCTTCATTTTTTTTTGTTAACAGGGACAAAGGATGGTTTGATAATTTTAACGTTTCCAAAACTAAATTGCTCCCTATTAATCATCAGCATGACTGGTGCTGAACTCAAGGAGAATGACTCGTTGAGCCTTCTCTTGATAACGTTCTCGGCTGAGATGAAATAGAAAAGACTATATTGAATGCATTCCTAGATCAGCTGCTAAAAAATTGGTTGGTTCATGTGTCGTGCTAGACAATTTTTCTATCCATCATCTATTTTACATATCTATAAGTCCATACTTAGAATATTGATGCCACATATGATCCGGGGCTCCTGCTATTTATCTAGAACTCCTTGATAAAATCCAAAGAATTAGCAATATTGTTAGCCCGAATCTGGCGTCTCGGTTTCTGTCACTTTCCCACCGCAGTAAAGTTGCCTCCCTTTGCCTTTTCTATAAATACTCTGATGGTAGTTATTCAGATGAGCTCTTCGCTAGACTTTTTGAAATAAAACGCAGTACTAGACTGTCGACGAGGTCTCGTCAATTTACAGCTGAGTTGGCTAGATCTAACCGTAAATTCAATGCAAACATTTTCGTTTCTCGCACTTCCTACTTGTGGAATTCCCTTCCTGCTCCGTGCTTTCCAGCCAACTTTAATCTTTAAACATTTAAATGCAATGTCAGTCGCTACCTACTGTCTTCCTGATTACTCTTCTTTTGTTCTCGCTCCTTAGCAATGGTTCTGTTTCTAACTCTTTCCCACCCAGTAACCCCTTTTTACGGCTTTGAATGGAGTGAATTCGGTTAAATTACTATCTTGCTTGAAGTGAAATGTTTACAAAAAACTACATCTGATGAAAAAGAAAGCATAAAATTCTTTTGAATTTTGAAATTCAAGCAGATTACACCTCTGAAGCCAGAAAACCAGCTTTAGTAAACAAATAATAATGGTTTATTGATATAAGTCTTACTAATTAACCCATAGCTGAGAGGAGAATATGTGGATTCATACCCTTCCCAAGGGGAATAGTGCTTAAATATAACGGAAACCCAACTGTATTTGAAACTAGACTCGTCGATTAACAATTCCGAGCCATCATCTATTACACCACCCGGGAATCCAAGCTTACAGCACCTGGTATTCCCAAGCGGTCACCCATCTAGGTATTGACGTGATCGTGCGGAAACCAGTGTTTCAACGTGATGTGGCCGTAAGCCATTGCTGAAAAGAGCCAGATAAGTGTTGGAATCATGAGGAGACTTGATATCTCTGCATTTCTCGCGTGTGCCGCCATCACTCACTACTTGCATGGATACACGAGTGAAATATATAATACAAATGAATAGGAAAACTTAAAATATATTCAAGTCAAGTGACGACTTGGACGGTTGGTAACAGATGTGTATCTTTGCAATCAATGGGATCAAAATGTTACCTAAAGTAGCTTTACACTGCTTATCCTAATTTCAATGAACCTTCATACTTATTTTCTATTGAGAACAGATTTCGTTTATTTAACATAGTGAATACATGTAAAAGACTAGAAAAAGTATCATGAATAAATGAAATTGACAGTTCAGGTTGTTTTCAGCGGCTAATGAGCCATAAATAATAGATTAGAATATTAGAAACCTCGGGTCATCAGCCGGACAATTGCAGTTGTATCATGGCCGTGATGAGATTTGTAAACCATTAACGGATAACGTTTTATAGGACATGTCGATAGTAATTACAGGTAATGTAAGTTTACTTTCTGTCTGAATCTCTAGGACAAGCCGGTATCATTATTATCACTATTTATATTCGGACTGTTGTCCTTGTTGCTGTTATCACAACATTTCGGCCGTTGTGCTCTCCAATCATCCTCAGGTGTATATTGATCTGGGCTGAGTGGATTAAAGCGTTGGTTTGTGGATTTGGTGACGTATTGATTGAGAGGTGAGTCTCTTGGTCGGGCGGTTTGTGATTCTATCCCCCACTGGAACTCAGTAACTGAACAAATAACTAATAAATAAAAAGAAGCCGACAATATCCGTAGACATGAACGAGACCATTTTACCTCCGTAGATTAAACGAAAGGGTTCAGTTCAGGAGGTTACCCAGATCGATATACACCTGAGGAAGTCCGGAGGGTACAACGGCCGAAACATTGTGATGACAACAACAAAGATGAGGACAAAAGTCCGAATATAAATAGCGTAAAGAATGATAATGGTAATACACGGTGGCCCCCAGTAACGGGAATTTTTGAAGTGCGTATTGCCAGACATGAGCAAGTGGCAACACTGCGAGACAGTGACCTTGAGCAAGTAAACATTTCGCCATTTTAGTAACGAGAATGAAATTCACAGTATCCCAGCTGAGATGTTGCAGCAGTCAATGAGGATTCTCAACAGCAGATTCCAAGAATGCATTCGTACAGGAGGACGCCATCTACAGGACGTAATTTTTAAAAAATGAAAATTCCATCATTGTTTCTTAAATGGCATGTTTTAATGTTTCAATTACTATGAATTAAATATTTTTCTTCCATCACTCTTGGTTTTATTGGATTGTTAAAAAGTTCCCGTCTTTTGGGGTCACCCTGTATTAACCGTTTCTTTATATTCTTTGAGAGCAGAGAGTGCTATTATTGGTGGAAATTTACAAAATCTTTATAGTAAATAAATTTTAGAATATATGTGCGTAGCGTAATGATTATCACCATGCACATTGAGATTGACTTGTTTAGGTTTAATTTCAGTTGAAGCCGTTACGTTCGCTTTTACATAAATGTCTTGGAAAAGGTGTGAATCAATCTCTTCTACCAACTCTAGCCAGCTCTGTGTTAAACAGCGGGGAAGAACGCGGCCTCTAGCTTTGTTTACCCACCAGTTTAGGAGAAGGACAACTATGAATCCAAATCTACTTGGGTGTGGTGCTTGCAATCCACACATCGTAAAAACCTACTTAATACAGAAACTAGAACAGCAACACCAAGTGAGGTGAAGCTATGGCTCTTACCTCACTGATACGGGAGCACCTCTAAATATCGTGATCACCAGTGACGGTCAGATGATCTCTCCCCCGACCTCATTCTCACAGCCCAATGGAGAAAAGTCTGGCTGGTATCATTCAATGCATCCAAAACTAAACTATTAACATTTCTTCATCACTGAAAAACCTTGAACCAGCATTATTCCTGATGAATGGTCATAGCCTCAAACAGGATCTTTGCTGCGAAAGCATGCTAAGTCTAAAGCTCACTCTCGTAGACTCGGTGCCATCGCAAAAGATGCTGTGAGAATCTTCGGTTCTTTGTATCGCTCCAGAAAATATCTAGCTCCTGCTGGCATGCTCTATCTTTACAAGAGTCAAATCAGACCAAGAATGAAGTATTGCTGCCATATCTGAGCTAGTACTGCCCAACCTTTACATTACAGCATTGATAAAGTTCAAAAGCATTTACATGTGGAGTCTAATAGTTTTATAAAACTTAGAAGAATTCCAGTAAGATATCTTTAATCATTTCTAAGACACAACGGTGCAGAACTTAATCTAACAATTGTACAATTTTGCCGTTACACAATTTGGACAATTTAGCTGTTACACCCGGTATATGCTGATGATATCACGGTGCATGTGTGCACCTCCAAATATATTGTTTACAAGTTCCCCAGTGGAAACAAAACTGACTGGTATCATTCAATACATACAAAACTAGTGACATTTCATTACCATCGAACAGACCCTAAACCTGCACCAATCTTTAGGGGTGGTCATAGCCTCAAAGGGGCTCCTTGCCGCGAAAGCATGCTAAGGCTAAAGCTCACTCCCGACTTCAAGTGGAACACGTATATTCGGTGCCATCGCAAAAGATACTGTAAGAATTCTCGGTTCCTTGTATCGCCCCAGAAAATATCTAACTCCTTCAGGCATGCTCTATCTTTACAAGAGTCAGATCAGACTAAGAATAGAGTATTGCTGCCATATGTTGCCTAATTCTTTGTGTCCAACTTCGACAGAGTTCAAAAGCGGTCTCCACCCTGCAACCCTTATCCCACAGATGAAACGTTTCTAGCTTCTCCTTACTATGACATTTTCGGACGAGCTACATTCCACCAGCTCGGACCTTCACAGCTAGGACCCTCCACCATACCATGTTCTTAGTGGCAAATCGTCCCCATTTCCTTCGCGTTCCTTTGATAAAAAGCAAGTTCCATTCAGACAGCCTTTTCCTCAGAACTGTAGATGAAAATCTTTTTATTATCAATTCTATCAATTCACCCCAAGCAAGCCAATAGAGTCATTAAAATGTGTCTAGTGGAAGTGAAAAATAATGAGAAAACTTTAAAAGGAGCCAGAAACCCAATTCTATACAGGGAACAGGAGATAAACCTCTTCTCCTGTTCAAAAGACCGGGGATGAATGCTAACCGAACGATAGATGGACATATCTACCCCTATTTAGGAAAAAAAAAGCAGGAAAATAAATAGTAAATAAAATTTCAGTTTAGGCGGATATGTTAAAAGTATAGAATTTAGAAGGAACCGAAAACCCCAATCCTCAACAGAAATCAAGGGATAAACCTCTACTCCTGTTCAAAAGAATGCATTCCTGGCAACTACAATCTTGATCAATTTAAGTCAAAGGCCAACCGGTCTATCTTAATTGTCGGCATAATAGTCTCTTACTTCCCCCTATTTTAAAACAATCTCAGCCAGTCTCCCTTTACCTTGAGTGATCCATGGGCCTCGTGTTGAATGAACTAACAGTTAAAAAATGTATTCTGCAGAATTAACACAAATAAACGATAAATTAAATATTTACATGCCTTTTTTCTAATTGCAGCTAACAATTGTTCAAGTATCAATGATGTAAAAACACGTTATCTCTCTCTTTGGCACAACAAATTAATCACTTTGAAATGTTCACACAAATTGCATTTACATACGCCTGATTAGTTGCGTAATATTTTTTTTTATAATTACTATATTATACTTGAAAAAGTAATATTATTCAGCGAAATAATGATCTAGGACTCATTGATTTAAATTAGATATCGATTCAATAAAAAAAAGAAAGAAAGTGATCTTCAATTAATTTCCACGGAAAAACCAGAGGATACAAGGAGCACAATAAAACCGTCGAATGGGGCAAGTTTTCACACACAAAATCATCACAATCACCATATTGTTGTCAGTGATTAACATTACGTGGATTGACCGCTGTGCAGGGTCGCGACTGTTAAAAAGCATTATTCACCGCTTAACTGTACTGACATTTACTGTTGGCCTCCCTAAACATTCAGCGAGCATCTGTGAATACTAACAGGTTCATTTTTTGCATGGGTAAATTCAGTAACATGACTGCGCACTTTCGTGTCAGATAACCTTTTATCAGATTACTATTTAAAACAAGGCAAACAATGTATGGGTTAGTGACGGAAAAGCTGCCATGGCGCTAACACCTGCCTGTAAAGTCGTGGACCAACATAATTAAATTGGAAGCATTACTTTTGAGGTGATTCTTATGCAACCATGAAAAATATTTGATGAACTGTATGACTATTAATGAAGTTGACTCAATGGAAATAATTCTTTTTGTCTTCTGATAATAAAATATGAAACAATCTAAAAAAAAGTTACAAATATTAAAATCTGTATAAATAAAGCGTAATGTACGTGTGTCCCTCTTTCGATCTCGGCGAATCATAAATAACTTGAAGTAACAGGTAGTAAATACCGCAGTTACACACGATTAAAAATTATCGAACAGAGTGAAAGGTTTAAAAAAACAATTCTTTATCAGAGGTTCAACTTTATTTTCGTTTTTCGATGCAATTGCAATTGATATTGTCTAATTAAACAGTAATTAAAACTTAAGTGTGGCACGGTAGGTTGCTCATATGTTTTTTTCTAGCACGCATACTGTGACTTATTCGAAATATTACTTAGTTCGGGTTCTCTAATATGATTTAAGAGTGACTTTATGTGAAGGGATCATAAAGAATGTTGAAAGAGAGAATTCTCTACAGAGATCGGTTGCGTATACGAAGAAAGATTACGCCGAATTAAAGTGTCGAATAATGATAAAATAACTTTATTATTTATAGATTTTTATAACTTTTACGTACATAGGACGCTGAAGGTAAAAGACCGAAGGCCCCAATCCCTCCGCAGTAGCTATCGTAGAATCAGCCCGAAAGACGGCTTCCACGTTAGAGGTGGTAAAAAAATGAGGAAAACTGTTAGGCATAAACATTGTTTTAAATATGTAATTTTTATAATATTTTAAATATTTTCTTGATAATGTTAATAGTAAAATTAGCCATCACATCCATAAGTGATGTTGGAGTAAATGTATCATCGTCAGATTATATATAAGGCCACTAAGATAATGGTATACAACACCCAGCTCGATTCAATTTTAGTAACATGTTAAAGCTAAAGAGAACTTGAAGACACTTCGCGTTGGCTTTCAATAGATTTAGAGGATTTGATGACACGTATATAAAATTTTAACAGGGCTTTTGTTTCACCATATTAATTGTTTGAGAACAGCTTATCCCGCGTTATCAACTTGACTCTCGTGTCAATAGGGAAAGAGTAAAAAAAAAGTATATTCTTTCCACCGTTCATTTTGATTGGTCAATGGCTCGGCACGACGCAAAACGATAAGATTATCTGATTATTGTTGCTTATTTTAATTTTATTCTTACTGATCCGAGTACAATTAATGCTAGTCTTACTGATCCGAGTACAATTAATGCTATTCTGACTGATAAGAGTACAATTAATGCTATTCTTACTGAACTGATACAATTAATGCTATTCTTACTGATCCGAGTACAATTAATGCTATTCATACTGATCCGAGTACAATTGATGCTATTACTGAACAGATACAATTAATGCTATTCTTACAGATCCGAGTACAATTAATGCTATTATTACTGATGCGAGTACAATTAAGGCTATTCTTACTGATGCGAGTACAATTAATGCTAATCCTACTGATGCGAGTACAATTAAGGCTATTCTTACTGACCTGGGTACAATTAATGCTATTCTTACTGATGCGAGTACAATTAATGCTATTCTTACTGATCCGAGTACAATTAATGATATTCTTACTGATCCGAGTACAATTAATGCTATTTTTATTGATCCGAGTACAATTAATGCTATTCTTACTGAACCGATACAATTAATGCTGTTCTTATTGATCCGAGTACAATTGATGCTATTTTTATTGATACAAGTAAAACTAAATTTAAATCAATTGGGAGTGGGGTAGTTTTTTTCTTTTAACAATATAATGGCAAAATTACATACGTTTATAATCAGGACGTAAACACTACAAAAATCTATAAAAGTAAACAAAAGCCTGTTTTAATATAAACTAAAGCGAATAGATTAAATACTTAAAACGTTTCATAAGTAAAAGAGGATAAACAAGCTTGGACATTGAAAATGCCTTAAGCATATTTAATTGACACATTTTATTCTGTACTGTTGATATACTTTTGGATAGCACAGGATGTGGAATTAGTAAATACTAAATATTTCTAATATCTCGCTGTATGTGTCCGAGACAAGTAAATTAAACATAGAATAGGTTGTGCTAGGGCTAATTTTGCACAGCACCGCAAGTTGCTACGAAACTAAAACATTAACCTGAAAACGTGTCATGTCCTTAAATAGCCTCGTCAGATAGAGACTTTCATATGGATGTCATGCATGACGCTAATCACGGTAACCACTTTCTCAGATCGAGGGTTAAAATAGCTTCGAGCGAGTGAGGCGTGTGTATCTTAGTATATATATGTATCTTCATCGACTGGTACTACAGAATCACAAAGAAAGAACTGTACCAGATAGCAGAAACCATATCACTTGAGGACTCTATATAGCAATAACAGCTAAAATGGATATTACATGTAACTCGACGAGAAAGTAATGACATAATCAAGATTTTGGCATTCTACACTATTTCAGACAAAAGGATAGGAAGGAAACCCCCATGAATATTGAAAAGAGCAATAACATTGATCTTGAGAAACATATTTTCCTGAAAAATAGAAATAGAAATTTTAATAAAACGATTTTAGAATTTTCAACAGAAAGTAGCGCTGGCTGCTCGATCCATGAATGTTAGTTGCTTCCTTATAAGGAAACGGCTAATAGTACAATTACTATTTGTTATTCTTCCTTACATTATTCGGACTGGAAATATTTCCTTTATTGCTTCATAAAGTCGATTCAGCCAATTAGTACGTTGTACTTATTCAGTTGTATATTGTATTAGGAAGTTTTTATATATCGTTTTGTACTTTTTTTTTCTTTTTGACACATGCTCAGAAACTTAGTTTACGGACCCGCATTTCATTCTTTTGCTAATGAAGTGACTTTCAAGCGAGACTGGAAAACTGTGTCTATTTTTATTCTAGAATTGATTCGATTTTGCCAGTTTATACAGGAGACATAAAGGACCACAAATAATACGAAATACCCTTGCGGAAATACGATCAAGAAGCAGTATAGAAGAAGATAATAGGCTTTATGTTGAATAATGAAAACTTCAGGCAACAATTGTTTTCTATTTGATCCGACATATGAAGCCACTTCTCGGTGGACATTTCAAGACGGACCGTCAGAAATTCCGCTTCGCTGATCAAAGCCTTGACGTGTGTCCTTCAATATTTCTGCGTTTGATTTTGTTTCTCCCCTGAAACTTTTGTTCAATTTCTCCTTTAGATTCAGTTATTAACCCTTTGAGCCGTGGGTTCATGAACAATTTTAACTCTTATGCCGGAGCTTCTAAGTCAAAATTCGCAAACTGATGAATCGGAGAGCCGAGTTCGAATTCCAGTCAAATCCATTACATTCACTTACGTGCTAATACCTTTGGGAAAGGTATGAATCGTCTTCTTCTCCCCCTCCCCAGCTATGGGTAAATAGCAGGACAGACCGGGTTCTATCTACTTGGTTGGCATGAGCGATAATATTATTATAAATATACAGGTGAGGGATAATATGTATATATATATATATATATATATATATATATATATATATATATATATATATATATATATATATATATATATATATGTGTGTGTGTGTGTGCGTGTGTGTAACTATTTAATCGATTCACCAGATGTTAAATATACTTGCTGAAGAATGCTCTTGTAATTGACCGATCAAAGTACAACGTCTGAAGATAATAGTAGATAAGATTATAAATATAGAAAAGTTACTTATTTCAGAAAAATTACAGAAAATTCGACCTGAATTAAATGAGCAAAAATCGATAGTTAATTATGTTTGTTTTATCTGATTTTTATTTTCTCAAAAATCTTTTCATTAGAAATGTACCAAGCGTATTGAACCAAGATAATCAATAATGTTGTTGTTAGACACAATCTCCCAGCTGAAGTTTTCTTCGGCCTTACTCCAGTGCAATAATATAGTGTAACCCGTATATAAGAGACCCGGATATAAGAGAAACCCGAATATAAGATAGATTTTCTCTGGTCCCAAATTAGAGCCTGTGTTAATGTATATATAATAGACCAAACCCGGATATAAGAGAAAACCGGATATAAGAGACTCATTCTCCGGTCCCGACAACTCTCTTATATCCGGATTACACTGTATAATATATAAGTTCAATTTTTTCTCTCTAAATAGCGCCTCTTGCTCTGCTATATTCTTAATTTACGTTTCTGTCTGACATTTTGGGCGGTCAATGATATAAATTATTTGATATCTTATTTTTTTTATTCTTCTATCTATTCGCACTGGTTTCTCTAGATATGGGCTAAATAGTAGGGGTTGTATCTGGAAAAATCATTCTCAAAAATTCTTAATGAAATATTCGCTTGCAAAAAAAGAAAAAAAAAAGAAAAGACAAAGTAAGAATTATACTTAAAATTCTAAATATGTTTCGGCTTCAATAACCTACAATGAACAGCACCAAAGCGAATCAAATCAAAACAAATCAAGTTCAGACTAGTATTACGAATTTTGTGTTGATTACGACTTTTCAGACAATAAATTCTTCGTACTTCATCAGCCGATGAGGGATTATTGAAGATTTAAAATATTACCTAAGATATTTTATTTTCGGATATGAGGGTAGAGTAGCGGTTATCGCCACTGAAATTTGAATCGGCATGTTCAAATTGAGTTCAAATCCCAACCAAAGGCATTGCGTTCACTTTCGCAGAAATACCTTTGTAAAGCTATTTTTATCCCTTTAATAGATTTATTTATTGATTCCTTTTCTACGCCTTATCAACACTTTGCAGGTTATTTAAAGCCAGAAAATGTTTTTAGATGGTAAGAATTTTTTTTTTAGGTAATAATGATTTTTAGTGATACAAGTCTTACTGATTAACCCATAACTAGGGGAAGTGTGTATTTGCGCGTAAGTGAATATAACGAACCCAATTGGAACTCGGCTCTCTGATTCACAAATCCGGGCCATTATCCATTGCACCACCCGCACATCCAAGCGAACAGCACTTGGTATTTCCAAGTCTTAATCCATCTAGGTACTGACCAGGCTCAAAGCTGCTTAACTTTGGTGACCGTACAGGAACCCGTGCTTCAAACTGATATGGCTGTAATTCCTTTAATAGGGGGCAGACTGGGCTCTCTAGTTTTGTTTGACAACCAATCTAGGAGAAGGAAACTCTGAAATCTTATTCCAATTCTTAAAAAGCTACTTGCCACAGAGCAACGCCTAGCGTAGTAAAGATGTGATCCTATACTTTAAGAGGCGGAGTTTTAAGGCTTAGCATCAAAATTATATTTGTTTATTTCTTCAGCAAGAACCCAACGATTAAACAAGTTTACGGAATATTTTGCTCGCAGGCGAGACTGTAAAAAACTCGTTTAATTTTTATCCAAGAAATTGTCAGTGACCGGTTAATGTCATCAGTACAGTTGTCCATAAAAACGTTTCTATAACAATCGCATTTTCTTTTATGTATTTAACTAATGTTTATTGCGAAGCTGCGTTACTTTTTAAGGGGCACGGTGGAGTAGTGGATAGCAGCTCGGATTGAGGAATCGGAGAGCCGAGTTCGAATTCCAGTCGAATCCATTACATTCACTTACATGCTAATACCCCTGGGAAAGGTATGGATCCTCTTCTTCTCCCCCCCTGCTATGGTAAATAGCTGGGGGGTTCTATAGCCTTGGGTTGTAACTGGTCTACTGCAGAAAGAAATGGCAACCTACCGCGCGAAAAAAATCTGCCCCCGTCATACTTGCCGAAAAGATACATGATCGCCTAAGCGTGTATCACGCATGGCATATAACTTACTGTGTTACTATTACCTATAATGGCGACATTGTTTTAAAACAGAACAAACATATAAACGCTCTCCGGAAACAATTTACACATAGGGAATATCCATGAATGAATCGGCTGAATACTTTACCAATAACCAATATGAGATTAGTCTACAATATTTGGTATGATAATGATTCATATGGAAATTGTCAATTATATCTCTCCAATCAGTGACAAGGGTCATTAAAAACAGATATTGAACAGCAATTAACACATCTTCACTGAATTTTTGTATAATTGCTTGCAAATTTCTATTTTCGTAACCAAAAAGTCGTTTCTCTTGGCATATGTCCTCACCTTCTTACAGGATCACGACGGAAGCAACATTTCTTTTTAAATTCGGAAAATTCATTTTGATTTACATTTTTATAACGATGTTACAGTGGGTTTATTTTACACCTTTCTTCTTCTTTTCTCTACATGTGAAACAAGTTTCATTTTCTGGTAATGCAAATCAAAAGCGGTAACAAACGGGGAATTAAGATAATCGAGAATATAGAAGAAGTTATATCAGTGAATCAAAAGACAACTCAAGTCAATCCATCATTTTGACCAGACGATAGAAAGCGAATAAAAACATAAAAATTAAAACTTCGTTTACTTGTCAAGTAAATGTGAACTACATAAATATTTAGTACCACTAAAAAAGACAATTTCATTGGTCTAGCTATATATCAAGCATGGAAGACCAGTAAACTCTAAAGAACCGACTGTTTGCCAATGAAACAGCGAGGCTCTGCGAAGAAAAAGATACAGATATTTCCAAAAACAGACCCTCGTCTGCTACGGAGCCAACCACTAAAATTTGCGTAATGGAAGCTGCTGACAAGCTTACTTGGAGTTCCAAGATTTTTCTAGATGCCTGGACCTAGTGAAACAACCTGTTGTCTTAGTACGAAAGTGGTACCGTGAATAAGTCGATCTTTAACACATCAATTCCGCTCCTGTTCGCAATGAAAAGCTATTTTCCGCCTTCTCTCTCTCTTTCTCTCTCTCTCTTTCTCTCTCTCTCTATACATATGCGTGCATATGTGTGTGTTTGTGCGGGGGTGTGCTCACTATAAATATCCCATGACAAGATAGAACAAATATCACAAACCATATATGATTCGGAATGATTACTATCAAGAGGACAGGAAATCACGCATGCTTGGAATATTGACGCAACATAATCATCTTACACGAAAACTCACTGAGAGAGGATTCGGACTCACTAGACATTTAAAATCTATAACACGGCTTGTTAATTAACCAATGCACTATACTAGATTTAATGTTATGCAAATCATCCTTGCGTTTAGAGATACTGAATACAATATCTTTCGTCCAGATATAATGAAAAACGAGATCTTGCGCTTATATATATGGAATACGCTATCTTACGTTTAGATACATTTAATACGAGGCATTGCGTTTAGATATATTGAATACGCTATATTGCGTTTAGATATATTTAATAAGAGACATTGCGTTTAGATATATTGCATACGTTCTCTTGCGTTCAGATATATTTAAAACGAGATCTTGCGTTTACGTATATTTAATACAAGATATTGCGTTTAGACATATTGAATACGGGATCTTGCATTTAGATATATTGAATATGAGATTTTGTTTCTCATTAGATAACTGAAATATCTAAAAATTTTAATTTATGAATAGCTGCCAGAAAAAGAAAAAAAAATTATATGGCAAATATCTAGCGGATTTGTATTATTTCCACAAGTCTGATGACATTTTTATAATATGCAAAATAAATTTACAAATTCACAGCAAAATCTTTTCATCGAACATCTGATTTGTAGTTTACACGTCTGTAAATTTTTAACAGTAGTTTATTTTGAAAATTTTGAAAAATACTGGAAAATTTTAGATTTAAAAGTGTGTGAAATGTGTCACTTCTGTAGAAGTTTGATCCAGTTTGTAATTTATAGCATACACATATACTCTGTTTATCAAGCAATAAACCTCTTCTATGGTAAAGAAATTACTCTCGTTTGCAATGGAAATGTTAACCCCTTTATATTTATTTAATCTCGAACTGTCAGACGAACAATGATTCAATAATGTATGTACTTCACTTATGTGTTCGGTGATTACTAACTTCTTTTAAATTAACACCCTATCAGGAAGTTCACCAGGAGCCATCTCAATACAATAAAAGGGACCAACGGAACTAAATTAATCGCCAATCGCTCCCAGCAAGACTACTCAATTGAGTTTTACACACGAAATCGTTATCAGCAAGGTTTTCAATATGGTGTTAACCATTTTACTATCAAACATTTTTTCACCTTTTCCTGTTTACTCTCTGCCTTAGATTCACAGCATCAAATTTAAGTAAAACTCACGTAAAGAAAATATTATTTCCTATTTGGAGTGAAGGCAAAACACTCAATCATCAAATGACAAAAAATGTTTTTGAGTTGGAGGATTCTCGCATCCTTCCCGTTAAAAAATGAATCCTTTCAAAATAAATATTTATCATTTTTCAACCAGTCGGTCGCGTTCCCGCCGACAATAACAAACATGCTTCGTGATACATTTGAAGAATATTTAGGTAAAGTCTCTAGACGAAGAAAGGAAATAACGAAGCAAGGAGGATGAGCAGCAACATGCGACGTCAGTTTACGAACCATGGCTTAACAGAGATTCCCTTACTCATTCACCCGTCTTCCTCACCGAGCTGCGTGAAATTCAACACCCTTCCTCACCAAGCTACGTGACACTTACCATCTTCCTCACCGAGCTACATGACACGTACGCTCTTCCTCACCAAGCTACGTGACGCTTACACTCTTCCTCGTCAAGCTACGAGACATTTACATTCTTCCTCACCAAGCTACGTGACACTTACGCTTTCCTCCTCACTTTCTCTCTTTTTCACATGTACACGCGGAGAAATAACATTTTTCATTTTAAAAAGCAGCTACTAACAAAACCTGTGAAAACACGAAAATAAAAATATTTTATACTTAAAAACTTTTCTTGCCTTTTCCTTTGTTGTGGGTTGATTCAAATCTGTAACATCCATTGCCTGACGTGAAAGCTAATAGCTAATAATGATTAGTGTTGCGCCCAAGAAACTGACAACCTTAAGTGATCATTTGCTTGATCCTTGTACATTCTCTATTCACATATCCCAAATTCAGGTTAAATAATATCCTTGCTTATATTGACATGTTTTATAATCTTTACAGGTTCTATACTTCACGCGTAAATGTACACAATGTACGCATGTTGGCATTTTAACTGATGTTTCCTTAATCTTTTACAACCTTCGAGCCTGCACGTATTACTTATATGCGAGGCAATTCAAATATCACTCTTCCTTCAGTAGTAGCCTAAGTTGTCTAACTTTGATGCATTTTCAGAAGATGATTCATTTAACCTTGTCTAAATCAATGATGTTCGTAGTAGAGAGAATTACAGTTTCAGCAAAGAATGTACTTTCTTCTGTCATTCCTCAGAAGAAAGAATCCGCAGTTGACACGCTGCGGGGATAAGGGATTTACAAAGCTTTTAACTGATCTGGCAATATACGATAATCGTTCGTAGTTTAAGACAATATTTGCCTATGAAAGCAATCCAGAGTTTTGATTTTTGGCCACGTTTCCCTTTAAGGAAATCATCGCGTGTTTCATCTCAGTCAAAGTTTATAGAAATAAAACGGAATGCACATTATTTTTACAGATTGTTTCTGAGAGATTTTACAACCTCATTCCTCACTCAATATATTCGTATCTATTTCAGTTTGTTCATCTTTATGGACCTTCATCTATTCATGATTTATCTTTAACTGAGGCAACAACGTCTACTCTGACGAGAGAAAATCTTGTCCACAAAGCTGAATATTAGTTGTAATTACTGACAATAGAAATGTTACTTTATATCCTGTCAGTGTATTTCAGTAGTGTGATAACTGTCCACTATTCTATAGCCGTGATATCTGCATCATTGGCCATAATGTTCATGTTAGGAATTTTCTTCTTTTAGTGTAGTGAATCATTTAACAAAGAACATATGACGTTATTATCTGAACAAAATATATAACGAATTCATCAAGGAACATTGATACCACAGACATTGAATAACCCTCTATCTAGAGTGGCTCGTGAAATTTGTATTGGGTGAACATTATTAAAAATATTCATGTATATATATATATATATATATATATATATATATATATATATATATGAACCTTAGTTTCTTCTTATTTTAACATCTATGTAAGCCAGTTTCTAACTGTTAATACCTATAACTCTCAGTTACGTTCTTTCTTTTTTCTTCTCTTTTATTTTGCTCACATCTATCTATCTATCTATCTATCTATCTATCTATCTATCTAGCTAGCTAGCTAGCTAGCTAGCTAGCTATCCCAGTCTTCACAACAAAATACAAACCCATTTACTGTGTGAATTCATGAAACCTAAATACATTTATTTACTCATCCACTATACGCAGATCTGATAAAAAAGAAGTTTAAAAATATTACTAAAAATACAAATCAAGAAGCATAAAAGTAAACGTTTTAAAATTCAGTATTTTAAAGTTATTTTTCCTTTTCTTGTCAACTCCTCAAGAGCCACTTATTGGTACTTATTTTCAATCTCTTAGACATGTATGTCTGCATAGTGGAAAGATTTAACAATATCCCTTCTCTTTAGCGACATCAGTGAAGTGAGTAGCAATGACAAGGAAACTGGTAGGAAACATTTTAGTTTGAAGAGAATTTCTTTGTTGAACACTACTTTAATTGAACTACACTCGTGAACGTGTAGACATAAAAATTTATTCAACTTCACTATAATGAAGATTAGGTGAGAGATCATCATACTTAATAAGAATCAAAAATCTTCGATTGAGAACTGTCGAAAAAAAGACGTCGCTGATTTTCGAAAGGAAATCAGAATAATTTGAGAAAAAGAAAAAAAAATCACACATTCAATTTAAAAGAGGAATACAACTTAAAAAGTATATATATATATATATATATATATATATATATATGTATGTTTATGATTTTATGTGTGTGTGTGTGCGCGCGTGCGCGTGAACCTCATGGTGGTGTAATGGTTCTCTAACCTGTAATTCTGTCTCGCATGCGTAGTGTGGTCGTTACTCATTTTAAGTCCATCCATATAGTCTTTTACTCTATTTTTCCCTTCATCTTCTTTCTCTCTCTCTCTCTACACACACACGGACGCGCATGCGCGTGCACACATACACACACATATATATAGATAATATATAATATAATGGAAAGCAGATCAATAGGTCTTTAACATAAACACGTGGTTATAAAGTGATTGTGGTAAGAAATCCCCATTACTTTCTGCTTGAATAATATTATTTAGCACTGAAGGACATTGATAAGAGACATTATAGCGAACGGACACACACGCACACACACACACACACACACACATACACACACACACACACACACACACACACACACAGTCACACACACACACGTACATATATATATATATATATATATATATATATATATATATATGTCCGCACAGGCAACAACACACACAAACATATAAATAAATATTCATATATATATATATATATATATATATATATATATATATATATATATATATATATATATATGAGATAACGATATTGTAGATATCAAGAACAATATTGGGAAAAAAATGTATGACAAAGTGGAAAAAATTTTCTTGTCACGCGTTTCGTCCTTCAGGACTTCATTGGACTAAATTTGTTTCGTTGGTGCGACTACACATGCACACGAAAGAGGGATGCTGGGAATTTAAGTTTTTCTTTATCCAGCCGATTTCATTTACATTCTTTTCTTTTTTTTACATCCATCACTTTTGTTAGTAGGTATCCCACAATGTGATAATAGAAGTCTTGTCAGGAAATTGTGAAATGTAAGAGACAGGCCGAAAATTTATTGTACATGACACTCTCTAGACATTTTCGTTCTAGTGAATTGTTTTCGCTTTTGATCAGAGTAGTGTTTTTTTATGTTAAAACTGTGGTCAGTCTCGATACGGTTGGCATTATGAAATAATAAACTTAATCCGCTGAAGTCTTAAAGGATCAAACGCGTCACAAGAAAACTTTTTCCAGTTTATCATACAGTCCCCCCATATATATATACATGTATATAAATATGTGTGTGTGTGTTCCTGCGTGTATATATATATATATATATATATATATATATATATATATATATATATATATATATATATATATATATATGTATTAGGTTATGTAAAGTTACTAGCAGCCTCGTTTTCAAAACTAGATACTGAATACACATCCGATTTTGTGCCTTCTATATCCAGCGTTCATTAATATTGTGCAGGAAAAAAACAAAAAAAAACAAAGAGAACAAGTGTTGTGGTGCCTTCCCTCTAAGGAGTCTATGTTGGACTCTTCCGCCTACTATAAGATTAGTATGAGAGAATGCCTTGCGGGAACAGTCGAATGGATTGAACGCTGGGTCAATCGACACACACTCACTAGCCGTGTAATACTCTTCTGTTGTACTTACTGTTTAATATATGATATATCTGTAACACTCGTTTTGTTATTTCTTTATCCTTTTACTTGGTCACAACAACAAGAAATAAGATAGCCGTGCGACACTACATTTTCCGCTTCAGGTTGAGCAAGACAGCGTCAGAAGCGAAGAAGATAATTGATGAAATATTCCACTCTTATTGTTATTTCTTAACAAGCATTAGTAACGCCAGAGGGTTGAACTAACAGTGAAATAAAACGGTATCAAGAGACAAGAGGACTGTATGTTATGGCCTGTAATCTGTCGAAGGAGAATTTAGAACCTACTTTTTTTTATACACAGAGTATAAAATATTGGGAGTGTTTTGAAAACATTGGATGATTTGTAAATGATTGTTGCTAGCATTATTTTCCTGTTCGTGCGAAGTTGTCACCTGAAACATTATATAGAAGTGCAGTTAATGATTTTTATCCCTACATATATGCGCATGTATGTATGTGCGCGTCTCTGTGTTTGTTAATGTGTGTTTGTGCGTGTGTGTGTATTTGTTAGTGTAAACGGAAAATATAAGAATTATTTTCAATAAAAAGATCTTTATTAAAAAACAGAAAGAATAATGTAAATAGTGTACATAACACGTCATCTCATAAATATAGACAGATACAGAAAGATTTCATTAAAAACAAAGAAAGGAGTACTGAACTGTTACATAATACCAGTCCTTTTATATGGCATTGAATGCTGGACAATCTCTTGACAAATGAAGAGTCTTAAGTACAAAAACAAAGAAAAGAGTACTGAACTGTTACATAATACCAGTCCTCCTATATGGCATTGAATGCTGGACAATCTCCTGACAAATGAAGAGACTTAAGTACAAAAACAAAGAAAAGAGTACTGAACTGTTACATAATACCAGTCCTCCTATATGGCAGTGAATGCTGGACAATCTCCTGACAAATGAAGATACTTAAGTACAAAAACAAAGAAAAGAGTACTGAACTGTTACATAATATCAGTCCTCCTATATGGCATTGAATGCTGGACAATCTCCTGACAAATGAAGAGACTTAAGTACAAAAACAAAGAAAAGAGTACTGAACTGTTACATAATATCAGTCCTCCTATATGGCATTGAATGCTGGACAATCTCCTAACGAATGAAGAGACTTAAGTACAAAAACAAAGAAAAGAGTACTGAACTGTTACATAATACCAGTCCTTCTATATGGCATTGAATGCTGGACAATCTCCTGACAAACGAAGAGACTTAAGTACAAAAACAAAGAAAAGAGTACTGAACTGTTACATAATATCAGTCCTCCTATATGGCATTGAATGCTGGACAATCTCCTGACAAACGAAGAGACTTAAGTACAAAAACAAAGAAAAGAGTACTGAACTGTTACATAATATCAGTCCTCCTATATGGCATTGAATGCTGGACAATCTCCTGACAAATGAAGAGACTTAAGTACAAAAACAAAGAAAAGAGTACTGAACTGTTACATAATATCAGTCCTCCTATATGGCATTGAATGCTGGACAATCTCCTGACAAATGAAGAGACTTAAGTACAAAAACAAAGAAAAGAGTACTGAACTGTTACATAATATCAGTCCTCCTATATGGCATTGAATGCTGGACAATCTCCTGACAAACGAAGAGACTTAAGTACAAAAACAAAGAAAAGAGTACTGAACTGTTACATAATATCAGTCCTCCTATATGGCATTGAATGCTGGACAATCTCCTGACAAATGAAGAGACTTAAGTACAAAAACAAAGAAAAGAGTACTGAACTGTTACATAATACCAGTCCTCCTATATGGCAGTGAATGCTGGACAATCTCCTGACAAATGAAGATACTTAAGTACAAAAACAAAGAAAAGAGTACTGAACTGTTACATAATATCAGTCCTCCTATATGGCATTGAATGCTGGACAATCTCCTGACAAATGAAGAGACTTAAGTATAAAAACAAAGAAAAGAGTACTGAACTGTTACATAATATCAGTCCTCCTATATGGCATTGAATGCTGGACAATCTCCTGACAAACGAAGAGACTTAAGTACAAAAACAAAGAAAAGAGTACTGAACTGTTACATAATATCAGTCCTCCTATATGGCATTGAATGCTGGACAATCTCCTGACAAATGAAGAGACTTAAGTACAAAAACAAAGAAAAGAGTACTGAACTGTTACATAATATCAGTCCTCCTATATGGCATTGAATGCTGGACAATCTCCTGACAAATGAAGAGACTTAAGTACAAAAACAAAGAAAAGAGTACTGAACTGTTACATAATATCAGTCCTCCTATATGGCATTGAATGCTGGACAATCTCCTGACAAACGAAGAGACTTAAGTACAAAAACAAAGAAAAGAGTACTGAACTGTTACATAATATCAGTCCTCCTATATGGCATTGAATGCTGGACAATCTCCTGACAAATGAAGAGACTTAAGTACAAAAACAAAGAAAAGAGTACTGAACTGTTACATAATACCAGTCCTCCTATATGGCAGTGAATGCTGGACAATCTCCTGACAAATGAAGATACTTAAGTACAAAAACAAAGAAAAGAGTACTGAACTGTTACATAATATCAGTCCTCCTATATGGCATTGAATGCTGGACAATCTCCTGACAAATGAAGAGACTTAAGTACAAAAACAAAGAAAAGAGTACTGAACTGTTACATAATATCAGTCCTCCTATATGGCATTGAATGCTGGACAATCTCCTAACGAATGAAGAGACTTAAGTACAAAAACAAAGAAAAGAGTACTGAACTGTTACATAATACCAGTCCTTCTATATGGCATTGAATGCTGGACAATCTCCTGACAAATGAAGAGACTTAAGTACAAAAACAAAGAAAAGAGTACTGAACTGTTACATAATATCAGTCCTCCTATATGGCATTGAATGCTGGACAATCTCCTGACAAATGAAGAGACTTAAGTACAAAAACAAAGAAAAGAGTACTGAACTGTTACATAATATCAGTCCTCCTATATGGCATTGAATGCTGGACAATCTCCTAACGAATGAAGAGACTTAAGTACAAAAACAAAGAAAAGAGTACTGAACTGTTACATAATACCAGTCCTTCTATATGGCATTGAATGCTGGACAATCTCCTGACAAACGAAGAGACTTAAGTACAAAAACAAAGAAAAGAGTACTGAACTGTTACATAATATCAGTCCTCCTATATGGCATTGAATGCTGGACAATCTCCTGACAAATGAAGAGACTTAAGTACAAAAACAAAGAAAAGAGTACTGAACTGTTACATAATATCAGTCCTCCTATATGGCATTGAATGCTGGACAATCTCCTGACAAATGAAGAGACTTAAGTACAAAAACAAAGAAAAGAGTACTGAACTGTTACATAATATCAGTCCTCCTATATGGCATTGAATGCTGGACAATCTCCTGACAAACGAAGAGACTTAAGTACAAAAACAAAGAAAAGAGTACTGAACTGTTACATAATATCAGTCCTCCTATATGGCATTGAATGCTGGACAATCTCCTGACAAATGAAGAGACTTAAGTACAAAAACAAAGAAAAGAGTACTGAACTGTTACATAATACCAGTCCTTCTATATGGCATTGAATGCTGGACAATCTCCTGACAAATGAAGAGACTTAAGTACAAAAACAAAGAAAAGAGTACTGAACTGTTACATAATATCAGTCCTCCTATATGGCATTGAATGCTGGACAATCTCCTGACAAATGAAGAGACTAAAGTACAAAAACAAAGAAAAGAGTACTGAACTGTTACATAATATCAGTCCTCCTATATGGCATTGAATGCTGGACAATCTCCTGACAAACGAAGAGACTTAAGTACAAAAACAAAGAAAAGAGTACTGAACTGTTACATAATATCAGTCCTCCTATATGGCATTGAATGCTGGACAATCTCCTGACAAATGAAGAGACTTAAGTACAAAAACAAAGAAAAGAGTACTGAACTGTTACATAATATCAGTCCTCCTATATGGCATTGAATGCTGGACAATCTCCTGACAAATGAAGAGACTTAAGTACAAAAACAAAGAAAAGAGTACTGAACTGTTACATAATATCAGTCCTCGTATATGGCATTGAATGCTGGACAATCTCCTGACAAACGAAGAGACTTAAGTACAAAAACAAAGAAAAGAGTACTGAACTGTTACATAATATCAGTCCTCCTATATGGCATTGAATGCTGGACAATCTCCTGACAAATGAAGAGACTTAAGTACAAAAACAAAGAAAAGAGTACTGAACTGTTACATAATATCAGTCCTCCTATATGGCATTGAATGCTGGACAATCTCCTGACAAATGAAGAGACTTAAGTACAAAAACAAAGAAAAGAGTACTGAACTGTTACATAATATCAGTCCTCCTATATGGCATTGAATGCTGGACAATCTCCTGACAAATGAAGAGACTTAAGTACAAAAACAAAGAAAAGAGTACTGAACTGTTACATAATATCAGTCCTCCTATATGGCATTGAATGCTGGACAATCTCCTGACAAACGAAGAGACTTAAGTACAAAAACAAAGAAAAGAGTACTGAACTGTTACATAATACCAGTCCTTCTATATGGCATTGAATGCTGGACAATCTCCTGACAAACGAAGAGACTTAAGTACAAAAACAAAGAAAAGAGTACTGAACTGTTACATAATATCAGTCCTCCTATATGGCATTGAATGCTGGACAATCTCCTGACAAATGAAGAGACTTAAGTACAAAAACAAAGAAAAGAGTACTGAACTGTTACATAATATCAGTCCTCGTATATGGCATTGAATGCTGGACAATCTCCTGACAAATGAAGAGACTTAAGTACAAAAACAAAGAAAAGAGTACTGAACTGTTACATAATATCAGTCCTCGTATATGGCATTGAATGCTGGACAATCTCCTGACAAATGAAGAGACTTAAGTACAAAAACAAAGAAAAGAGTACTGAACTGTTACATAATATCAGTCCTCCTATATGGCATTGAATGCTGGACAATCTCCTGACAAATGAAGAGACTTAAGTACAAAAACAAAGAAAAGAGTACTGAACTGTTACATAATATCAGTCCTCCTATATGGCATTGAATGCTGGACAATCTCCTGACAAACGAAGAGACTTAAGTACAAAAACAAAGAAAAGAGTACTGAACTGTTACATAATATCAGTCCTCCTATATGGCATTGAATGCTGGACAATCTCCTGACAAATGAAGAGACTTAAGTACAAAAACAAAGAAAAGAGTACTGAACTGTTACATAATATCAGTCCTCCTATATGGCATTGAATGCTGGACAATCTCCTGACAAATGAAGAGACTTAAGTACAAAAACAAAGAAAAGAGTACTGAACTGTTACATAATATCAGTCCTCCTATATGGCATTGAATGCTGGACAATCTCCTGACAAATGAAGAGACTTAAGTACAAAAACAAAGAAAAGAGTACTGAACTGTTACATAATATCAGTCCTCGTATATGGCATTGAATGCTGGACAATCTCCTGACAAATGAAGAGACTTAAGTACAAAAACAAAGAAAAGAGTACTGAACTGTTACATAATATCAGTCCTCCTATATGGCATTGAATGCTGGACAATCTCCTGACAAATGAAGAGACTTAAGTACAAAAACAAAGAAAAGAGTACTGAACTGTTACATAATATCAGTCCTCCTATATGGCATTGAATGCTGGACAATCTCCTGACAAACGAAGAGACTTAAGTACAAAAACAAAGAAAAGAGTACTGAACTGTTACATAATATCAGTCCTCGTATATGGCATTGAATGCTGGACAATCTCCTGACAAATGAAGAGACTTAAGTACAAAAACAAAGAAAAGAGTACTGAACTGTTACATAATATCAGTCCTCCTATATGGCATTGAATGCTGGACAATCTCCTGACAAATGAAGAGACTTAAGTACAAAAACAAAGAAAAGAGTACTGAACTGTTACATAATATCAGTCCTCCTATATGGCATTGAATGCTGGACAATGTCCTGACAAATGAAGAGACTTAAGTACAAAAACAAAGAAAAGAGTACTGAACTGTTACATAATATCAGTCCTCCTATATGGCATTGAATGCTGGACAATCTCCTAACGAATGAAGAGACTTAAGTACAAAAACAAAGAAAAGAGTACTGAACTGTTACATAATATCAGTCCTTCTATATGGCATTGAATGCTGGACAATCTCCTGACAAACGAAGAGACTTAAGTACAAAAACAAAGAAAAGAGTACTGAACTGTTACATAATATCAGTCCTCCTATATGGCATTGAATGCTGGACAATCTCCTAACGAATGAAGAGACTTAAGTACAAAAACAAAGAAAAGAGTACTGAACTGTTACATAATATCAGTCCTCCTATATGGCATTGAATGCTGGACAATGTCCTGACAAATGAAGAGACTTAAGTACAAAAACAAAGAAAAGAGTACTGAACTGTTACATAATATCAGTCCTCCTATATGGCATTGAATGCTGGACAATCTCCTAACGAATGAAGAGACTTAAGTACAAAAACAAAGAAAAGAGTACTGAACTGTTACATAATACCAGTCCTTCTATATGGCATTGAATGCTGGACAATCTCCTGACAAACGAAGAGACTTAAGTACAAAAACAAAGAAAAGAGTACTGAACTGTTACATAATATCAGTCCTCCTATATGGCATTGAATGCTGGACAATCTCCTGACAAATGAAGAGACTTAAGTACAAAAACAAAGAAAAGAGTACTGAACTGTTACATAATATCAGTCCTCGTATATGGCATTGAATGCTGGACAATGTCCTGACAAATGAAGAGACTTAAGTACAAAAACAAAGAAAAGAGTACTGAACTGTTACATAATATCAGTCCTCCTATATGGCATTGAATGCTGGACAATCTCCTGACAAATGAAGAGACTTAAGTACAAAAACAAAGAAAAGAGTACTGAACTGTTACATAATATCAGTCCTCCTATATGGCATTGAATGCTGGACAATCTCCTGACAAACGAAGAGACTTAAGTACAAAAACAAAGAAAAGAGTACTGAACTCTTACATAATATCAGTCCTCCTATATGGCATTGAATGCTGGACAATCTCCTGACAAATGAAGAGACTTAAGTACAAAAACAAAGAAAAGAGTACTGAACTGTTACATAATATCAGTCCTCCTATATGGCATTGAATGCTGGACAATCTCCTGACAAATGAAGAGACTTAAGTACAAAAACAAAGAAAAGAGTACTGAACTGTTACATAATATCAGTCCTCGTATATGGCATTGAATGCTGGACAATCTCCTGACAAATGAAGAGACTTAAGTACAAAAACAAAGAAAAGAGTACTGAACTGTTACATAATATCAGTCCTCCTATATGGCATTGAATGCTGGACAATCTCCTGACAAATGAAGAGACTTAAGTACAAAAACAAAGAAAAGAGTACTGAACTGTTACATAATATCAGTCCTCCTATATGGCATTGAATGCTGGACAATCTCCTAACGAATGAAGAGACTTAAGTACAAAAACAAAGAAAAGAGTACTGAACTGTTACATAATACCAGTCCTTCTATATGGCATTGAATGCTGGACAATCTCCTGACAAACGAAGAGACTTAAGTACAAAAACAAAGAAAAGAGTACTGAACTGTTACATAATATCAGTCCTCCTATATGGCATTGAATGCTGGACAATCTCCTGACAAATGAAGAGACTTAAGTATAAAAACAAAGAAAAGAGTACTGAACTGTTACATAATATCAGTCCTCCTATATGGCATTGAATGCTGGACAATCTCCTAACGAATGAAGAGACTTAAGTACAAAAACAAAGAAAAGAGTACTGAACTGTTACATAATATCAGTCCTTCTATATGGCATTGAATGCTGGACAATCTCCTGACAAACGAAGAGACTTAAGTACAAAAACAAAGAAAAGAGTACTGAACTGTTACATAATATCAGTCCTCCTATATGGCATTGAATGCTGGACAATCTCCTAACGAATGAAGAGACTTAAGTACAAAAACAAAGAAAAGAGTACTGAACTGTTACATAATATCAGTCCTCCTATATGGCATTGAATGCTGGACAATGTCCTGACAAATGAAGAGACTTAAGTACAAAAACAAAGAAAAGAGTACTGAACTGTTACATAATATCAGTCCTCCTATATGGCATTGAATGCTGGACAATCTCCTAACGAATGAAGAGACTTAAGTACAAAAACAAAGAAAAGAGTACTGAACTGTTACATAATACCAGTCCTTCTATATGGCATTGAATGCTGGACAATCTCCTGACAAACGAAGAGACTTAAGTATAAAAACAAAGAAAAGAGTACTGAACTGTTACATAATATCAGTCCTCCTATATGGCATTGAATGCTGGACAATCTCCTGACAAATGAAGAGACTTAAGTACAAAAACAAAGAAAAGAGTACTGAACTGTTACATAATATCAGTCCTCGTATATGGCATTGAATGCTGGACAATGTCCTGACAAATGAAGAGACTTAAGTACAAAAACAAAGAAAAGAGTACTGAACTGTTACATAATATCAGTCCTCCTATATGGCATTGAATGCTGGACAATCTCCTGACAAATGAAGAGACTTAAGTACAAAAACAAAGAAAAGAGTACTGAACTGTTACATAATATCAGTCCTCCTATATGGCATTGAATGCTGGACAATCTCCTGACAAACGAAGAGACTTAAGTACAAAAACAAAGAAAAGAGTACTGAACTCTTACATAATATCAGTCCTCCTATATGGCATTGAATGCTGGACAATCTCCTGACAAATGAAGAGACTTAAGTACAAAAACAAAGAAAAGAGTACTGAACTGTTACATAATATCAGTCCTCCTATATGGCATTGAATGCTGGACAATCTCCTGACAAATGAAGAGACTTAAGTACAAAAACAAAGAAAAGAGTACTGAACTGTTACATAATATCAGTCCTCGTATATGGCATTGAATGCTGGACAATCTCCTGACAAATGAAGAGACTTAAGTACAAAAACAAAGAAAAGAGTACTGAACTGTTACATAATATCAGTCCTCCTATATGGCATTGAATGCTGGACAATCTCCTGACAAATGAAGAGACTTAAGTACAAAAACAAAGAAAAGAGTACTGAACTGTTACATAATATCAGTCCTCCTATATGGCATTGAATGCTGGACAATCTCCTAACGAATGAAGAGACTTAAGTACAAAAACAAAGAAAAGAGTACTGAACTGTTACATAATACCAGTCCTTCTATATGGCATTGAATGCTGGACAATCTCCTGACAAACGAAGAGACTTAAGTACAAAAACAAAGAAAAGAGTACTGAACTGTTACATAATATCAGTCCTCCTATATGGCATTGAATGCTGGACAATCTCCTGACAAATGAAGAGACTTAAGTATAAAAACAAAGAAAAGAGTACTGAACTGTTACATAATATCAGTCCTCCTATATGGCATTGAATGCTGGACAATCTCCTGACAAATGAAGAGACTTAAGTACAAAAACAAAGAAAAGAGTACTGAACTGTTACATAATATCAGTCCTCCTATATGGCATTGAATGCTGGACAATCTCCTGACAAATGAAGAGACTTAAGTATAAAAACAAAGAAAAGAGTACTGAACTGTTACATAATATCAGTCCTCCTATATGGCATTGAATGCTGGACAATCTCCTGACAAATGAAGAGACTTAAGTACAAAAACAAAGAAAAGAGTACTGAACTGTTACATAATATCAGTCCTCCTATATGGCATTGAATGCTGGACAATCTCCTGACAAATGAAGAGACTTAAGTATAAAAACAAAGAAAAGAGTACTGAACTGTTACATAATATCAGTCCTCCTATATGGCATTGAATGCTGGACAATCTCCTGACAAATGAAGAGACTTAAGTACAAAAACAAAGAAAAGAGTACTGAACTGTTACATAATATCAGTCCTCCTATATGGCATTGAATGCTGGACAATCTCCTAACGAATGAAGAGACTTAAGTATAAAAACAAAGAAAAGAGTACTGAACTGTTACATAATATCAGTCCTCCTATATGGCATTGAATGCTGGACAATCTCCTGACAAACGAAGAGACTTAAGTACAAAAACAAAGAAAAGAGTACTGAACTGTTACATAATATCAGTCCTCCTATATGGCATTGAATGCTGGACAATCTCCTAACGAATGAAGAGACTTAAGTACAAAAACAAAGAAAAGAGTACTGAACTGTTACATAATACCAGTCCTTCTATATGGCATTGAATGCTGGACAATCTCCTGACAAACGAAGAGACTTAAGTACAAAAACAAAGAAAAGAGTACTGAACTGTTACATAATATCAGTCCTCCTATATGGCATTGAATGCTGGACAATCTCCTGACAAATGAAGAGACTTAAGTACAAAAACAAAGAATAGAGTACTGAACTGTTACATAATATCAGTCCTCCTATATGGCATTGAATGCTGGACAATCTCCTGACAAATGAAGAGACTTAAGTACAAAAACAAGGAAAAGAGTACTGAACTGTTACATAATATCAGTCCTCGTATATGGCATTGAATGCTGGACAATCTCCTGACAAATGAAGAGACTTAAGTACAAAAACAAAGAAAAGAGTACTGAACTGTTACATAATATCAGTCCTCCTATATGGCATTGAATGCTGGACAATCTCCTGACAAATGAAGAGACTTAAGTACAAAAACAAAGAAAAGAGTACTGAACTGTTACATAATATCAGTCCTCCTATATGGCATTGAATGCTGGACAATCTCCTAACGAATGAAGAGACTTAAGTACAAAAACAAAGAAAAGAGTTCTGAACTGTTACATAATACCAGTCCTTCTATATGGCATTGAATGCTGGACAATCTCCTGACAAACGAAGAGACTTAAGTACAAAAACAAAGAAAAGAGTACTGAACTGTTACATAATATCAGTCCTCCTATATGGCATTGAATGCTGGACAATCTCCTGACAAATGAAGAGACTTAAGTATAAAAACAAAGAAAAGAGTACTGAACTGTTACATAATATCAGTCCTCCTATATGGCATTGAATGCTGGACAATCTCCTGACAAATGAAGAGACTTATGTACAAAAACAAAGAAAAGAGTACTGAACTGTTACATAATATCAGTCCTCCTATATGGCATTGAATGCTGGACAATCTCCTGACAAATGAAGAGACTTAAGTATAAAAACAAAGAAAAGAGTACTGAACTGTTACATAATATCAGTCCTCCTATATGGCATTGAATGCTGGACAATCTCCTGACAAATGAAGAGACTTATGTACAAAAACAAAGAAAAGAGTACTGAACTGTTACATAATATCAGTCCTCCTATATGGCATTGAATGCTGGACAATCTCCTGACAAATGAAGAGACTTAAGTATAAAAACAAAGAAAAGAGTACTGAACTGTTACATAATATCAGTCCTCCTATATGGCATTGAATGCTGGACAATCTCCTGACAAATGAAGAGACTTAAGTATAAAAACAAAGAAAAGAGTACTGAACTGTTACATAATATCAGTCCTCCTATATGGCATTGAATGCTGGACAATCTCCTGACAAATGAAGAGACTTATGTACAAAAACAAAGAAAAGAGTACTGAACTGTTACATAATATCAGTCCTCCTATATGGCATTGAATGCTGGACAATCTCCTGACAAATGAAGAGACTTATGTACAAAAACAAAGAAAAGAGTACTGAACTGTTACATAATATCAGTCCTCCTATATGGCATTGAATGCTGGACAATCTCCTGACAAATGAAGAGACTTAAGTATAAAAACAAAGAAAAGAGTACTGAACTGTTACATAATATCAGTCCTCCTATATGGCATTGAATGCTGGACAATCTCCTAACGAATGAAGAGACTTAAGTACAAAAACAAAGAAAAGAGTACTGAACTGTTACATAATACCAGTCCTTCTATATGGCATTGAATGCTGGACAATCTCCTGACAAACGAAGAGACTTAAGTACAAAAACAAAGAAAAGAGTACTGAACTGTTACATAATATCAGTCCTCCTATATGGCATTGAATGCTGGACAATCTCCTGACAAATGAAGAGACTTAAGTACAAAAACAAAGAAAAGAGTACTGAACTGTTACATAATATCAGTCCTCCTATATGGCATTGAATGCTGGACAATCTCCTGACAAATGAAGAGACTTAAGTACAAAAACAAAGAAAAGAGTACTGAACTGTTACATAATATCAGTCCTCCTATATGGCATTGAATGCTGGACAATCTCCTGACAAACGAAGAGACTTAAGTACAAAAACAAAGAAAAGAGTACTGAACTGTTACATAATATCAGTCCTCCTATATGGCATTGAATGCTGGACAATCTCCTGACAAACGAAGAGACTTAAGTACAAAAACAAAGAAAAGAGTACTGAACTGTTACATAATATCAGTCCTCCTATATGGCATTGAATGCTGGACAATCTCCTGACAAATGAAGAGACTTAAGTACAAAAACAAAGAAAAGAGTACTGAACTGTTACATAATATCAGTCCTCCTATATGGCATTGAATGCTGGACAATCTCCTGACAAACGAAGAGACTTAAGTACAAAAACAAAGAAAAGAGTACTGAACTGTTACATAATATCAGTCCTCCTATATGGCATTGAATGCTGGACAATCTCCTGACAAATGAAGAGACTTAAGTACAAAAACAAAGAAAAGAGTACTGAACTGTTACATAATATCAGTCCTCCTATATGGCATTGAATGCTGGACAATCTCCTGACAAACGAAGAGACTTAAGTACAAAAACAAAGAAAAGAGTACTGAACTGTTACATAATATCAGTCCTCCTATATGGCATTGAATGCTGGACAATCTCCTGACAAATGAAGAGACTTAAGTACAAAAACAAAGAAAAGAGTACTGAACTGTTACATAATATCAGTCCTCCTATATGGCATTGAATGCTGGACAATCTCCTGACAAATGAAGAGACTTAAGTACAAAAACAAAGAAAAGAGTACTGAACTGTTACATAATATCAGTCCTCCTATATGGCATTGAATGCTGGACAATCTCCTGACAAATGAAGAGACTTAAGTACAAAAACAAAGAAAAGAGTACTGAACTGTTACATAATATCAGTCCTCCTATATGGCATTGAATGCTGGACAATCTCCTGACAAATGAAGAGACTTAAGTACAAAAACAAAGAAAAGAGTACTGAACTGTTACATAATATCAGTCCTCCTATATGGCATTGAATGCTGGACAATCTCCTGACAAATGAAGAGACTTAAGTACAAAAACAAAGAAAAGAGTACTGAACTGTTACATAATATCAGTCCTCCTATATGGCATTGAATGCTGGACAATCTCCTAACGAATGAAGAGACTTAAGTACAAAAACAAAGAAAAGAGTACTGAACTGTTACATAATACCAGTCCTTCTATATGGCATTGAATGCTGGACAATCTCCTGACAAACGAAGAGACTTAAGTACAAAAACAAAGAAAAGAGTACTGAACTGTTACATAATATCAGTCCTCCTATATGGCATTGAATGCTGGACAATCTCCTGACAAATGAAGAGACTTAAGTACAAAAACAAAGAAAAGAGTACTGAACTGTTACATAATATCAGTCCTCCTATATGGCATTGAATGCTGGACAATCTCCTGACAAATGAAGAGACTTAAGTACAAAAACAAAGAAAAGAGTACTGA
>OZ038484.1:41769763-41802263 GCA_964036315.1 Acanthosepion esculentum
TCGCCTAAGCGTGTATTACTCATGGTACATAACTGACTGAGAGTGAATACCAGCGGTGCAGCGACGTTGCAGATAAACAATAAGAGAAAATAATTAAGGTTTGCACAGAGGACATGATGTAATTTCTTATTTGTACTAACAGTTCAAAATATGTCTAGGGGCCTTGTGGGTGGTGAATTATTTTTCACACTACAACCACTTTCTCACAGAAGAAATGTTACAAACCTCTCGGTACTCTATCCTATTTCCATGGAAAATGTTCCAACAACCCTAACCCTCACAGCTAAAACCCACTACACCCGTACACTGAGGCGAACCACCCTTATTTTCTACGTATTCCATTAGTAAGAAGTAAGTTGCATTCGATTAGATTCTTCCTACGCACAGGTACTTTGTGGAACCTACCCCCCAAGAGGATGCTTTCCCGACAAACTAAAATCTTAACCTGTTCAAGTCGAGGGTTAACCGTTATCTTTCCCACTTATCCTAATAAACTGCTCCTTTTTATGTCTTATCACTCAGAAAACAAACCTCTTTAGTAACCCACTACTTCGAGTGGCTCTTGTGTCTTGTATAGGGTGAACATTATTAAGAAAAGGGAAATCATTATAGAATGAAAGCACGAAATTTACATGAAATCATAATATCTAGGTAATGTCCTCGCACTGGTGTCCGTATGTGATGTTGGAACCCAGTTAAATGCCAGTATTTCGGATGCTGATTTTCATATCATGCAGGTTATTTTCACTGCAAAGTTGGGCATTACACATTCTGTGTATCTTTGTGCTGTACTAATCTATAATAATTGAATTTATTCTATGTGGGGTGCCTCGCCATGAAGAAACGATTAGGAAGCTAATCTCGCAAATTATTACTAGTGAAATGAGTTTGATTCTTATTGATTGAGTATTTCGCAGGTATTGCTTTGCGCTGATGTTCATTAAGATATTCCACAGAATCCAACTAGACAATAACCGCAAACTAGACGACAATTTATAACAAATCTACTGCATAGACACGTATCATAGTACCTTTCATTACAAAAGCTAAAAGCTTCTAACATGATCACCACAAACGATAACAATAAATCAAAACTTCAACAAAGTAATGTTGTCTATGAAAGTACTCGCTCACATCAAAAAAGCCTTTCGAAAATTATTCAAACAAGATGTTCACTAGTTACATAACCTCACCGATTAACGTGACAATTTTCCTATGATAGTTCAATGAAATCCGAAATCACCAATCAACAAAACAAAATGGCCTACAAATAACCAATAATATAAAAAAAATATTATACCACATAAAATGCAAAAAACGATGACAAATATAACAAGACTTACCCATAAAATCCATCATCAATAAAATTTAATTTAAGAACAAACTGATTATATTTCACAAGTAAAAACAAAAGAAAAAAAATATAACACCAAAAAGTAATGCGTGATGACGAGATAATTGGAAAGATCTACCTGAGAAGCACCGACAAGTGTAGGCTCGACACTCGGAAACGAACAAAGAAACATAATGCATAGACATGGACACAACTAACTTTATCAACACACAAAAGATTCTTACGGACCAAATCTTAGTGAATATATAATTCACGTAAGTGAATGTAATGTTTAGTAAGTATTTTTGAGGAGTTTCTGATTTTATCTCCTACGAATTAAATAATATTTATGTGACTTGCAAGTTTTTTTTTCCAGGAATTTTGGGCAAAATATTTTATTCGCATAAAATTGTAGTTTCACCTGATATTTCCAAGAAGGCATAAAAGCATCAATGCCGACTTTTATCCTACAAGAAACAGCAGTGGAACAGTTTTCAGTCAGTCAGTCATACGCCTTGCGTGATACACGCTTAGGCATTTCATGACTGACGAGGTAGATTTTTCCCCGCAGTAGTTTGCCATTTCTTTCTGCAGTAAACCAGTTGCCATCCAATGCTACAGAAACCGGTATATCCTGCTATTTACCTATAGCGTGGGCAGAAGAAGAGGTTTCATAACTTTCCCAAGGGTCTTAGCACGTAAGTGAATGTAATGGATTCGACCGGAATTCGAACTCGGCTCTCCGATTCCTCAATGGGGCATCGCGAAGAAAATCATGAATCCAAATCAATACACTGGTGACAGAAATAAGTCTTATAAAAAAGGAGGTTCATGCCTTGGAGAACACTTAAAGGAAAAATCAACAGATGCTACTGCATTATCCAAATTGATATGATGACAGAGTTGCGATCCTCAACAAAAGTCAGAGGAGATGTGGAACAAATTAAATAAAGAAACATGTTGAACACTTTTATTAGGGAAATGAATATTAGGGAAATCCACTATTTGACTGAGAGTCTGAGCAATGGAAAAATTGTTAGTTTGAATACCTGAAACATCAGTAACATTAGAATGGTTAAGCCACTTGACATGATGGGCATTAATATTGCTAAACACGAATATATATATATATATATATATATATATATATATATATATATATATATATATATATATATATATATATATATATATATATATATATAGAGAGAGAGAGAGAGAGAGAGAGCGAGAGATTTGTATTATGTCAGGGTGGTTGCGTAGTTCTTGCGCGGTAATTTTCAGTTGTTTAGTAAGTATTTTTGAGGAGTTTCTGCTGTTATCATGCCGATCCTTGAATGCCTCGGCCTTAAGTAAATCTTTAAATTCTGGTGTAGTTTCTATTAGTTGTTCATCCTGGAGTTTAACGATCTATTGGTATAGTGTCTCAATTTCTAATTTTTTAAAAAGTCGATTGTACTTACGGTATATATGGCAGTTAGGTCCAAGGTTAAGTAATTCTTTTTGGTGCTTGGTTAGTTCATAGTTGGAAAGGTTAATGTATTTATCAGTTTTGTTGGGAAGAGTGATATTACCTTTGTATAATGTATTCAGTTTTTTTATAATTTTAAACCGGTGTTGAGCTTCAGATTTGTTGGTAATTTCCGTGAGAGTCTATGCGTAATTTCCTCCAGTTGGTCCCCCAGTAGTTATATCCTTTAGTTTATCGTAGATGTCCTGTTTGGTGCTGTTAAGGGTGTTCAATCTTTCCTTAGCAATTTCAATTTGCCTTTTCACAAATTGGTGTGTATATAGCTTCAAGAATTTTTAGTTTTTGTTTATTGTTTTCATGTTTAAGTATAGTAGTGTTTTCAACAAGGATTCAATACTGGGTCCGACATTTAGCAATTTCTACATGTCGAACCTCGAAAATAAGATATTTACAGATTAAAAAAAAAACATCCATCTACCTAAGATACGTTGATGATATTCTTATGTTATGTTAGTTAAAAATACAGATGAAATACTTCAACTTCAAAAACGGTTCCAAAATAATTCTGTCCTTAAATTCACGTATGAACTCAATACTAATAACAAAATTTCCTTCCTTGACATATTGATAAACACAAATAATAAAAAATTTACTATTTTGCCATACAAAAAACCTACCAGCATAAATTCATGTACACTTAACTACAAGAGCGAATGCCCATATTACTACAAAATAGCAATTATAAAAAATCTAATACATCGTGCAGAAACTAATTCATCCACAAAACACATTTTTTTACAGTGAACTAAACAATATAAAACAAACACTTATTAATAATAGCTTTCCAAACTATATAGTTGATGAACAAATAAGATGATTAGAAATCTCAATACTAAGAAATATGATAAGATAGGATAAAGAACAAGTAGGAAACGTTTATCAATCTAACATGTTTCAATTTTATTAAAGCTTCATCAGAGAATGAAATATGATAAGATAGGATAAAGGAAAAATAGGAAACATTTATCAATCTAACATGTTTCAATTTTATTAAAGCTTCATCAGAGAATGAAATATGATAAGATAGGATAAAGAACAAATAGGAAACGATTATGCATCTAACATGTTTCACTTTTATTAAATCTTCATGAGAGAATTTTAATAATATTCAAACATGTTAGATTGATAAACGTTTTCTATTCTTTCTTTATTCTATCATAAATGTGTGTGTGCTTACAAAACCTTTAAAGCATATATGATAAACCAAAAATACAAACAAAAACACACAAAAAATGACTGGTAAATTAACAAAAGAAATGGCACCAGTTTACAAAAACAACTCAAAACAATATAACCTTATACCTAAAGGGTAAAATACTAATAATTACCTTCAGAAAACAACTCCTTGTCTAGTGCTCATTTCTAAATGCCTACACAAAAACAAATTCCCACTATACTACCTAAAATCACATCATGACCACAAAAAATAAAATCCTATAACCTTAATTCCAAAGCTTAGAACCAAAGAAAATTACTCGAATACATATATATATATATATATATATATATATATATATATATATATATATATATATATATATATATATATGTGTGTGTGTGTGTGTGTGTATATATACAAAACAAATAAATAAAGAAATATATCAATAAATAAAATGATAATAAATATATAAATAATCACTCATTATCCTGAATAACGCTACCCTATTTGCATGCAAACCTCTCCGACCAACCAGCTATATAGAGGTTATGAACGTCAGTCTAAGCATTAGCGCTAAAGAAAAGAACTGAGAAGGACTGTTTTCGTCCTTCCCCCAACGTCTCTTAATCCCTCAGTGACATATATATGCAACACGATAGAGTAGTTCAGTTTTTCCAGTTAAGTTCACATCGAGGCGTGAAAAAGTCAGCATTCAGTTACATTTATATCACAATCTCTCTCTCGTTATCGCCCTCTCTCTTTATAATATCTATCTATCTATGTATATATATATATATATATATATATATATATATATATATACATATATATTGATAGATAGATAGATATATATATCTATATATATATATATCTCTCTCTCTATATATATATATTGATAGATAGATAGATAGATATATATGTCTGTATATATATATATATATATATATATATGTAAGTGTGTTCGTATTTTTTATAATACAGTAATTATCTTCTAAATATGTACAATTATTTACGTTAGTTGTTTATTCGTAATTGGATCAATGGCAGACGTAACTTAGATGTTGTAAAAGAAAAACAGTCGAACTGATGAGAAAGAAGAGGCATTATGAACATTTGTAAAAGACTGATAAGGAAGAAAGGAAAAATTCATTGAACATTCAGTTATAGGTTTCAAGAAAATTAACAACAGAAAAAACATGAATGCAGAATAAATATTTTATGCGAAAAATGAAAAACAGCTTCGCAGTATTAACTCTTTGATCAGATCACGTAAAGCAAGTCAAAAATGAAAACACGAAAAACGAAAATTTGTTTTCGTGTAAAAGCAAGTATTAACATTTGTAAACGTGGAGACGAAAAGATGTTTTCACAGATGGCACAAAACGTATTTGAGTTATTTCAATCGACATTCATTTACATTATTTATACGCTGTATAGCAAAAGGGCCTAGTGAATTTAAGCGTCGGTCCGTGAATTTAGTGACATAGCAAGTGCGAGTTCAATCCGTGGGCCAGGTCGTGTGTACTTCGACTCTGGGAAATCGGGGTGAACAATAACTGAGCAGTAATTAATAAGAACTAGACTAGTAAGCTCGATACCAAGGCACTTCTAACTTATATTAGGTTGGTGCAAAAATAATGTCGTTTTTTGACGTTCAACTTCAAAAGATCATAACTCCTTTCATAATAAACTTTATTAATCGAAAAAAGAACCATTAGAATCGACACATTTTTGCCAACGAGAAACAAGTTTATTTATCCCATTAGCATAGAAATCCGGAGTTCTGGAAGCGATGAAGTCATTGAAGGCCGATTCGGCATCATCTCGACTTTTGAAGCATTTTTCGCGCAGGAAGTTGTCCAGATGCTTGAAAAAGTGATAATCGGTGGGAAAGAGGTCCGGTGAATATGGCGGATGAGGCAGAGTCTCGTAGCCCAATTCGTTCAGCTTCTGCAGGGTCAGTTGAGCAACATGCGGGCGAGCGTTGTCATGGAGGAGAATTGGTCCCTTCATATTGACCAATCTCGGGAGCATACGTTGGAGCTTCTGGTGCATTTCGTCAATTTGTCGGCAGTACTCCTCCGCCGTAATCGTTTCGTCCGGATTCAAGAAGCTGTGATGGATGAGACCGGCCGCAGACCACCAAACAGTCACCGTAACTTTTTTTTGGTGCAATTTCGACTTCGGGGAGTTTTGTGGAGCTTCTCCGGCATCCAACCACTGTGCCAAACGTCGCCGGTTGTCGTAGAGGATCCACTTCTCATCACACGTCACAATCCGCTCGACAAATGGGTCGTTTTTGTTGCGCAGAAGGAGCGTAGAAGACACCTCAAAACGACGATCTTTTTTGATTATCGTTCAATTCATGCGGCACCCATTTACCCAACTTTTTTGACTTCCCTATTTGCTTTAAATGGCGAACGACTGTTGAGTGGTCGACCTCGAGTTCAACAGCAACTTCTCGTGTGGTTTTGCGAGGATATAGCAGTGTTTGGAAAGAACGTGTGTAGAGTGTGGCCGTCTCACTACATCACAGAGGTTCCATGTCTTGTACAGCAGTTACATGGCCAAGCACAACATACCTCATGTCTGACAATTACCATATTGCCCAGATCTCGCCTCTTGCCAATTTGTCCACTTCAAAAATCAAATCCCACTGAAAAGAAACAATAAGATGCCGAGGAAGTTCAAGAGAATACGACGAATACTGCTCTAGAAATATAGTGTTCCATGAATGCTTCCATCGATGGAAACGACGCTGGATATAGTGTGTAGCTTCAGAGGGGGGCTACTTCGAAGGAGATTAAATGCCGAATTAATATATGTTATAGTTTTCTTTTTATAGCACCAATTCCGGTATTTTTTGATCAGACCGCGTATACTAAAATGATAAAAATAATAAAATATCAAGCATCCCCTATAAAAGCAAATACTACTAAAATCGAAATGTTTACTTGAACATTCTCAGCGCTTGTTGATCAATTGAGTGTTTGATCTGCAAAACGCAAAACAGACACAAAGAGAAAACTTCTTTGATTCTCTTAGTTTTGTTCGGTTTCTGTTAAATTTATTTATTTTACTGAGAATTCTGAAAAATGCTATGATATAGTCGTGGTGTTAAACGAAAGAGGAGTTTACAAGTTTTAATATCGTGGGCCAGGAAAGTGTTTCGATCGAATGGTAATTGAACAGGGTCGGTAGATATATGTAGGGAATGGTTAGAAGGTGAAAAGAATATATATTTTGAAACATTCAGTGCTATAGAACTTCGCTACTTTATCTGTGAAGCGTCAAAAGACGTTAATTATCTCCCTTTTCAGGAATTCGCCATTTTCCATTCGCGCCTTGTTTTCATTTTCTTCTCGACACATTGTAGTAACTAATATTTGTTTCCTAGCAATTATTTTTAAAGTCCGGTGAATCTTCTTTGTTCTATTGTTCGTTTACAGACACCAGAAAAAGAAATTATTACTGAAGATGTTTTCTCCAGGTGCTTCAAAAACAGACATCTTTCGCTATCTTCCTCTATGTGCCACATACCTTCAGGACGTCGGTGATCGATGCTCTCCACAATTTCCTATCTTTTCTCGCTCATAGCAGTGTTTGTTTTTCTACTATCCCTCCCTGTTTTGACATAAATTTACATCAGCTTGTTGCGGTTGTGTGAAGATGTTAAGAGATATCAGAAGGTTTGAATGATCACAAGGTTTAAGATTGTGCGTGTTCAATATCTTGCATCCACAACAATAAATAAAAGACAAAAATAATGATTCAAAACATAACAATTTAATTTATTAAGTATTTGGTGTACATGCATGTGAACTGAAAGTTTAGACAGAGTTGTGTCTCTTAGACTAGTTAATATTTGTACCGAAGCTCATAACGAATAAATTGATTATTAAACTGTAGAAGAATGAGTTGTTCCATGTTTGGAATTGTGTATTGTACAAGTTGGTAAAAGTTCAGAATTATACTTGCATGAAATGTTGTAAAGTTCTTTTACGTCTGACTACATTAGTCAAGACGGAGTTCTTTAAGAGTCACATTTTGGCAGCGGAGTTGAGACGCACGAGTGACGAAGAGAACGAGCGAGTCGAGAGGAGAAGTTGAAGAGAGAGAGAGAGAAACACTTGTGTTTTTTTTTATAGTATGTTGTATCACGTGACAGAATCACACTTAGTTGGCGCCAAAATAGATCTGTCGCGTGGGGGTTATTTGATTTGTCGAAACTGGCCAATCAGCGAGCTAGATTGAAGGTGATTAACCAATGAATGCTTGTTATATATTTTGTAAAATGGTGGTGGTGAAAATTACAACAGGAAGAGTGCATTTCCCAGCGGAGGGTAAACTGGCTGTCGTGGAAGATTCCAGAAGCTCGCTGTGTAAGTTTCAAATTCCTAACCGTTTTACCCCATTACATGTCACAGAAATTGCAACTGTCCCTTTGAGATTTTAAGTATAATTGTCTTTTTAGTGATCAAATAAAGATGGCGGTTTTTAAATTTTATTATGTCCTTTTGTCGAAATATGTTTAATATTTTTTTTAAATGTGTTGTTTTCATACTTCAATGTGTTATTTCGACGAATACTAGTTGTCTTTTTATCGCAAAACATCGGTCAATGCCTTTTTCGGCTTTCTTCAGATCTCTAGTTAATCTAGAATTTCTTAATTTAGTCATTTCTGTTCATTTGTAGAGTTTTACATTTAAAAAAAATTACCGTCCTAAATTGAAGTGACAAAGATCCGTGTAGGTAAATAAATACAAGATTCATCCTGGAAAGTAAGTGATGCTAAATTTTTCACAATTTTATCGAAGATTTATTCATGTAAATCGATAAACATTATTCTCTCACCAAATTATTTTCTTGGTTTACTACAATATTGATTTGAACGAAATCCATCGAGATTGTGCCTTGCACAGGTTGTCATGGTTGCAATTGTTTGAGTTGAGCCGCAGCAACCCTCTCTTTCTACTCCTATAATCCCAGGGCGGACAAATATGTAACGTTTGGAGAGAGAAAGCAGGCAGCAGGGGATGCCAGATAATAGCAGACAGTACTGAGTTATTAACTGCATTCAGGGCCCTTCCTCCGGATTTTTCAGGGGTTTGAATTCAGTTGTATTTCTCCTAGCCACCCAAGGCTATAGAATCCAGTCTGTCCTACTATTTATCCATAGCTGGATGGATTCATACCTTTCCCAATGGTATTAGCACGTAAGTGAAATTAATGAGTTCGGCTGGAATTCGAACTTGTACCTCCTATAATATTACAACAGATGTCAATCAAGTATTCTGTCATAAATAAAGGTTTATCTAAGTATGTCTACGTGTTCATATATCTAAATATGTCTATGTGTTTGTATATTATAATATGATAGTGTTCGCTTTTGAACTGATGAATTCTTCGAGGGATCTTAAAATTGTCTTAACCAGTGTTTCATAGCGTGAAACGTGTGATAGTCTGCAGGTGATATATTAGGTGAATATGATATCTGTATAAGAAATTTACATCCTATTTCAATGATGATTTGGTGCATCACTTTCACAATATAAGAATAGGTGTTATACAGCGAAATCACACTTCAGTTTCCTTGTCCAGTTAATTAATTTTCTGTTCCAAAGTTTAATTGCTCCTTTTATTTTTGCGTAGTCAGTTTGTCTCGGTTCCTGTGACTTCTTAAAAAGTATTATGACTGAAACCCTTCAGACATAGGGAATATTTTCCTGAGTATATTTTGTTCGCGTTGCGATGTTAAACGCTGACCGGCATCTATCGCCTAGTTATGGTAATCGACTTTTCCTGTGTCGAGAAACATACGATTTTACAAGGTAACCGAAAAAGTTCTGTCCGTTTTTTGATTAGTCATTGAATGAAGTTGAAATATATACGAAATGCGTGTAGCAATTGTTTTCAAATTCGAACAGCCGGAAGTAGGAACAGCAGACGTTATAAAAAACACGGGCACCGTGCCCGGCCATCAGTTATAAACCGGTGAGAAGGATGGAAGTGTCTAGAGATCTCGTTCGTGGCTGTTTGCTTTACGACTTCAAAGTGGGCTTATCAGAAGCTGCATCAAGTCGCCGCATATGTCAAGCGTTTGGGGATAGTGCTGTGGATGAACGTACTGCAAGGCGTTGGTTTCGAAAATTCAAGTCGGGAGATTTGTCTCTCCATGATGAGCATCGAGGTAGACGACCACAGGTCTTGAATGACGGAGTCCTGAAGGCGGCCATTGAAGAGGACAGTAGTCTAACGTGTGGTGAACTTGCAAGACAGTTCAATGTTTCCGATGAAACAGTTAGACTTCACCTGCACCGCCTAGGTAAGACGTACAAACTGAGAAAGTGGGTTCCGCAAACGCTGTTGGAAGTCCACAAGGGACAACGAGTGGCAGCCTGTGTATCGCTGTACCACATCCTTATTCAATCGAGTGCTTACCAGAGATGAAAAGTGGGTTCTGTACGAAACTCCCAAGCGTTCCAGACATTGGTTGTCTCCTCAGGATGCTGTCCCTCACACCGCAAGACCGCCTATGCACCTACGCAAGATTATGTATTGTTTCTGGTGGACAGGTCGTCAAGCAGTTCATTATGAACTGCTACCAACGGGACCAACGGTCACTGGAAACCTATACTCGCAGCAATTGCAACGTGTACAACAGGCATTTCGCCAGAAGGAGCCAGCACTGGTGAATCGCAAAGGTGTGCTTTTCCTTCATGAAAACGCCAGGCCGCATGTCGCGCGAGTGGTCAGGGATACCATACAGCAACTTGGGTGGGAGACTTTGTGCCAACCACCTTATTCACCTGACCTTGCGCCATCCGATTACCACCTCTTTCACTCCCTGGATAATCATCTTCGTGGGAAATCCTTCACCAATGAAGCAGACTTGCGCAAAGCCCTTACGGACTTCTTTGCGTCAACCCCCCGCCCCCGAGTTATACTGCAAGGACATTGAACAGCTGGAGACACGTTGGCAGAAGGTGCTGGATGCCGATGGCGATTACTTCGAAGACTAAATATAAGTTACACATACTGTGAAGCTTTTTCTTTTTTTTCCTTTAAAAACGGACAGAACTTTTTTGGTTACCTTGTAAATAATTACGATGTTTCTTTTCTGTAAGAATTTGTGGAATATGTTTCTAAATTATATATACACCTAAGACTTATAAATGAAGTCATGTGCATGGCTGATTAAACCAGTAATGAAGTGCAAACTTCAATGATGAATTTTTAACACTGTGCAACTGATTACAGTAACCCAATATATGTTCAGAAGGTTTCTTACACTCGTATGTACTGCACACAATATTATATTTATCATTCTTCTCACTACATACGGGAAACTCTGATTATGTCCTTTCTTTCTTACTGTAGACATAAGTTAGCCGAATAATGATTTAAATGATATATGAAATGTTTCAAGTATTCTTATTTTTAAGTGATTCTGGAATATTTTGGATTTCAGGGCCTTAATTTTTATATCAATTATTATAATATCAAGGTAGATGAATTTTGACGGCTCCGATTAGCAACCCTCACATGCGTTGTCCTTTTTACAAACAACAGTGTGTTTAGCCTTTTTATTGTCATTTAGTTTTGTTCTTAACCAAGGAAACGATGTAATGGTTCGTACATTTTCGTAGATAATTAGTAATCTAGTGAATTTCATCCCTTAACCACTTGTATCAGGATTAGTAAGTACTAATGAAGCGTTTTTCTCACTCATGCTGCGAGTATATTCAATTATTTTAGTGCCATATTTTTATTTATTAAATCTGTCGTATATTCAAACATAAAAAATAGGTATGAACCGCGCTTTTTACGTAGACGTAACTTTCAAGTCATATAAAGACATGGAATTTTATGAGTGATCGTACAAAATCATTTAATTCCAAATAACTTGTTAAATAAAACTTAAATAAAATATAACCAACGATAATGATTCTATGCGGTCATATAACAAAATATTTTTTAAGCCTGTAAGATTATTATTTATTACATATTAACAATCATGATGGACATTGTACAGATGTGTGAACCCTTTATACTATATACAGTTATTTAACAAATTCATTATATATATATATATATATTATAAGGATTATGACAGCATTCAACAATTAAACAAGGAGACCGTCCAGAAGAGATGCAGAAGATTCTGAACGCTTCTGGAGGCCGTGTTTTATGCCAATGACGATTTTATTGAATAAATATACACTTTAGTATATCAAAATATTTTTCTGAAACTTTGGTAAATATATCTGTTAAAAAGTCAGTGTTATTTTCATTTTTACGTAATTTAGACGACAATTTATCAAAAGCACTATATATATATATATATATATATATATATATATATATATATATATATATTACAACGTAATCTACGAAGCCATGATAAAATCACCAGATAATGAAGAAAAAGTATACATAGGAATAACTGAAGGACCCTGGAAACAAAGAAATTATGTATACAAAACATCTTTCACATATAATTAATATGTGAACAGCACAATGCTTTCTAAGTATATCTGGGAAATAAAAAACAAAACGCACACCACACCAAAAATATCTTGGAAAATAAGGAAAGAATCATCAGCCTACAACAACTTATCAAAAACTTACAAACTTTGCTTGGAGGAAATTTTATTTCATTATCTACATTAATCATTACCTATCATTACCTTCCCAGACCAAAATAAATTATTAAATAAAAGATCCGATCTAATCACAAAATGCAGACATGAAAACAAATTTTTACTACGTAACTTAAAAATCGAAAACGGAAAAAATAAATAAATACATAAACAAACAAAATGACAATAAAATAAGCAAACTAATAATAAGCAAACTAAATTAATCCAAACAAATTACCAAATCACACCTGTTCGAATAGACGAAATAGAATAGAAAATAAGGAACAAAATCAATAAATAATAAACAAATTAGCAAACTATTATGACCAAAATATTAGACTATAAAAAATCAAAACAAAAGATCGGACGAAAAATAGCTATAACTGTTATATAACGATAAAAAAATGAATAAAAAATAATATACTGCGTTACTTAAATATCGAAAACCAAAAAGAGAAAATATACAGTGTAATAAATAAATAACGATAAGTATAATAAATTGATCTAAATACATCAAAATATATAAATAAACTAACAACCAATACCGATAAACTAGCCGTTTAGAAAAAACAAATAAAGATAATGAATCCAAATATATAAATTAAAAACTGTTCCCGCCAAAATAATAGTCAGAACAAACCACAACACTCAACCCCCAAATTCAACAAATAGGTTTATCTTCCCAAACAAAAACAAAACTATTAAATAAGCTATATATACAAATTTTTATTACGTTAATAAAAACACCGATCAAAATAAAAATAAAAACAAGCAAAATTATTTGACCTAAATAAATAAACGACTTCCGGTAAAATAGCCGCCATAATAGACTAACCACAATAAGCTATATAAACAAATTTTTACTACGTTAATAAAAACACCGATCAAAATAAAAAATAAAATAAATATAAATGATAAAAAACAAAAATAAATTAAATAAAACAAGCAAAATAATTTGAAACAAATAAACAAATAAACGACTTCCGGTAAAATATATGCCAAAATAGACTACCCACAATGCACCACTGACCCGTATATATAAATAGCCGAGAAAAATATCACCACTCGTGTCCTGACGATTGCATCTAGCATGAAACAGACTGTCGCCTCTAAGTGTTGACTTCTATGTTCACTTTTATATTTACACACGCTCTATCTCTGATATTGAGCACTTTATCCCATAAATATAGCACACTTTAAGACTATATTTCTTATATATATATATATATATATATATATATATATATATATATATATATATATATATATATATATATATATATGTGTGTGTGTGTGTGTGGGGGGGGGTTGTGTGTTTGTGTGTGTGTATTTAGGCAGCCTATCTTCATTTTATACTGACACTTTCTAGTTGTCTAATCAGTTTCTTGATGTTAAGACGAAATTCATTTCGACCACTTCTAAGATCATCTCCGGGATAAAATTACAAATATAAACTTATTCCGTTCTCATAGTGATTTTAAAAACACGCTCTGTTATAGCTGTTTCAGAAATTTAAAATTTATCCGTCTATAAATTCTTTTACAAAAGAATATATAAGGGAAGTCACCGGGAATTAGCAGAAATGTAAAAGGGCATTAAATGTTATATGCACTTTAATATAGGTTAAAAAACCCCCCAAAACTACAGCACCTTCCTTGATGAATTTCATCTTAACACGAAGAAAGTGATTGCAACATTGGAAAGGATTAGTAGAAAAATAATAGACAAAATATGTCTATATTATTCAATGGAACATGTTTGAATATATATATATATATATATATATATATATATATATATATATATATATATATATATATATATATATATATATATATATATATATATGTATGTATATATATAGTTGGGGAAACAAATATTCGTACACATACACATTTTTAATTTATTGTATTTCCAACTAATAAATAAATATACTTTTCTTATAATTAACTCTACATCGATACATAATAACTAAATATGAATAGGAAACTGAAAAAATTGATTTTATAGAAGTAAATCTCCTTTATTCATTTTAATGGATGAAAAAGTGTTCGTACAATGCAAATTTCAGATTTTATTAATTTTAAATTGCTTTAATACTCTAGATTATTCAAGAGGAATAGTCTAGAATGTTTCAATAATGTTATCAGTAGTTATTTTTAGCCTAAAAATACAAACAGAACATTCTGTAATTGATATCCGTGCAAGAAGGTTATCATCAGGGCAAGAGGTAAAGAATTGACAAATTCACAAAAAGAACTGATTGTTAATCTCCGGAAAGAAGGTAAAAGTTACAGGAAAATCTCAGACAACCTGAATATTCCATTTACTACCACTACCATTGCAAGGCATAAAAAACTCAAAACTGTTGAAAACCAAAGAAGAACAGGTGCCCATTTTTTGAAGACCTTCGAGGACATTAATGCGTCAAATTAAACAAAATCCAATGGTTACTCTTCAAGAATTGCAGGATGATTTGCTTTAGTCAGGAATCTGTGTCGCTAAACCTACAATAAGCTATGAAATTCACAGGAACAATATAATCACCACTGCTATTGAAAAGACTCAGAGATTCCAGGGTGAAATTCGTTCGTGAACAGGAAGATAAAAAAATCGTTTTTGGAAAGATTATTATGGACAGACGAAACCAAAATTGAGTTGTTTGGATGTAATTCTAGAAATCGTGTATGGAGGAAAGATGGCGATGTCTTCAAGCAAAAGAACACAGTTCCAACAGGGAAATTTGTTGGTGGCAGCATCATGGTTTGGGATGTTTTTTTCTGCAAAAGGTACTGCCAACATATCAGTAATAGATGGTAGAATGAATAGCGCAGCATATCAAAATATTTTGGAAGCAAATTTAATGATTTCGGTTGAAAATCTTGACCTTCCTCCATGATTGAATCTTTCAACAAGATAATGATCCTACGCACACTGCAAAATCTATGAAGAAATGGCTTGCTGAAAATAATGTAAATATCCTGAAATGGCCAAATCAGTCCCCATTTTAAAACCCAATCCAGAATCTGTGGCGTTATTTGAAAATTCAAATCCAATCGACAGCTCCAACAAACATCCCGGATCTGAAGACCATATGCGAAAAAGAATGAAGCAAAATACCAACAAAAATTTGCAAATCATTAATTGAGAACTAGAAGAAGAGGTTGGTTGCTGTAGAAGTGAATAATGCCTAATCTACAAAGTATTAAGTGAAGATTATGTATTCTTTTTTGTGTTGTTCGAATATTTATTTATTTCACCCATTAAAATGGATAAATTGGATTTATTTCTATTAAATCAAACTTTTTTTCTGTTTTCTATGCATATTTAGTTATTATGCATCTGTTTACAGTTAATTATATGAAAAGTATGCTTGTTCATCGGGGAGGCACGTTGGAGTAATGGATAGCAGCTCGAATTGAGGAATCGTAGAGCCGCGTTCGAATTAAAGGCTAATCTATTACTTTCACTTACGTGCTAGTCCTCTTGGGAAAGGTATGAATCTTCTTCTTCCTCCAGCTATAGATAAATAGCAGGACAGACCGGGTTGGTTGGCCTCTGGTCTACCGCATGGCACATAACTGACTGATGTTTATTTATTAGTTGGAAATACAATAAATTAAAAATGTGTACGAATATTTCTTTCCCGCCACTCCATATATGTGTTTGTATCGGTATCAAAATGAAGCATTAAATTTACACAGCAAATCTTTATTGTTCAATTTTCGCACAATATTTATTTTAGTACAAAATCATTTTTGTCAATGCAATTAATTCTGTAGTTAATAGTAATCCTATACACAGAACACTATACAGTGAACATATTAAACAAATAAATTAGCTAATAACTTCGCGTGAGTCTACAGAGTTATTCATTCCCCTCCGTATTCATTACTTTACCATAATAAGATCACAAATTTGAGGCACAGACTAAGCCTCGATCCCACGATAGTAAAATTAGCCTGCTCGGCTGCCTTGCTAACCATCTGTAGCGCGCACGCACACACACACACACACACGCACACACACACACACACACACACACACACACACACACACACACAGAGAAACACAGAAAGAGAGAGAGAGAGAGAGAGAGAGAGAGAGAGCATTTTAAAGTTTCAATATTATTGTTAATATTTTAGTTGAATATATTTTTCTTTAAGGAATTTTTATGTTCAAATAGTCGCGTTTGAGCGAGATTTACCTTTCAAAGAGTACATTACTTCAGTCTTATTTAATCACAATATAGACATATTTTTTCATATTCATGGAGAGATATTCGCATATTATAGATTAATAACTTATATTTACCAATAGTTATTTTCCATGTTGATATTTTGACATTAAATAGGACGAATATTAAAATGTCACAAACGAGATTTTCCTTTAATTCGGCCAAAAACCAATAATACGCCATTTCCAGAGTTTTTTTTAAATGAATAAGGCTGTAATTAAAGGCAGAAATGTAATTTTTTAAAATTGGTAAATTTTTAAAATTGGTAAATTTTTAAAATTGGTAAATTTTTAATATTGGTAATTTTTTAAAATTGGTAATTTTTTAAAATTGGTAAATTGAGATGCATGTTAGGGAGAGAAATATGGAAAACGAAGAAGGAAATTTGGAAACTGAATTTTGTCCGAGACACAAAGGTCCGAGTGTAAACTTTAAGCAAATATATCTTCGTAATTTTAATCTCATTTTGCTGGTTTATATTAAATATAACTGGACTTTTACTTTTGCACCGTATCGTAGACATTTTTCATGCAAAATCACATTGGGTTTTTCGATTTTCTGAAACTAATTACAAATCTTTTGCTCGACTAAACAACATTAACACATGAAAAGAAAAACTTCAGTATTCCTTCACAAATCGCCTTGATGAAAAACTACGAGATAAAAGATCTCTGTATGACTTTCGTGCACTCGTTACTGTCAAAGATATATAAAGTGGCTTCTTATTCTAAACTTCATTGAGATTGATAAGGGCGTGACTGTATAGCCGGACAGTGACTAATCTCTAACGAACCCGTTAACAAAGTAAGATCATTGAAACAGAATAAGCTTAATGCTTTTATCTTGTTACAGTCAGAAAGAGTTTAATGAAGCTAATTCAATGAAAATGGTAGACATCCCGTGAAATAAATAATTAAACGAACCGTTCAACCGAATAAGCTGAAGAGAGAATGTAAAGTGCTCTCACAATAATCTTTTCTACTTTTAGTCCATATACATATAGATATAAATAGATACGAGGCACGGTGGAGTAGTGGATAGCGGCTCGGATTGTGAAGAGCCGAGTTCGAATTCCAGTCGTGCTAATACCCTTGGGAAAGGTAGTAATCCTCTTAATTAATTCTCCATCCAACTAAATAGCAGGACAGACTGGGTAATTCTTCTAGGAGAAGAACAACTCAACAATTCAAAAACATGGGAGGGTTGTTTAAGGCACTTAGTGCACCAGGTCTCTGGATTCTGCACAAAGCCTTCACCACTATAATCAAATTATATTTGATGGTGTGTAGATGGTGTCGGATACGAATACGACGAGAGAGTCAACCATATATATATATATATATATATATATATATATATATATACAAGTATAGGATTGGTGTATACGGAATAAATTCTAATAACCAAAAAATACTATTCTTAAAAGAGTGCTCAACACAGAGTAGAGCAAATATAATTTATTCGAAAATTATAACATAAATATGTTATAAAATCACTACGAAAATAGCAATTTTGTTTCAACACTTCTGGCGTCTTATCAAGTGATAGTGTTGAATATAGAATTAAGAAAATAAACTCTTGAATGTAGAATAAAGTAATTGAAGTTGATGGTGTTGAATATAGAATAAAGAAAATAAACTCTTGAATGTAAAATAAAGGAAATAAACTCTTTATTCTACATTCAACACCATCACTTGATAAGACACCAGAAGTGTTGAAACAAAATGGCTATTTTTTAGTGATTATATAACATATTTATGTTATATATATATATATGAAGGGAAGTGCTGAAAATTCTCGGACCGACAAAGAATCGCTTGTAAAGAATTCTTCTCAGTGTCGGCATAGTAAGTTGGATGCATCCAGCAAGTGTCAGAATTACTGACGAGGTGAAAGTTGAAAGTATAGTAGCCGACGAGTTTCTATAATTAATTTTAGCGGGATCTTACAGTTCTCTTTTTGCTTGAGTGCAGTGAAAATGTTTCTTAACATTCACATTTTTAGGTGTTTTGCGTTATAAGAAATGCAATAAGAAATGACAACAGCTTTTCAGATGGCGCTAGTTCATCGACGAAACATGTCAAATTAAAAATATTATAAATTATCTTTGTATGTGTAGTGTTATATATATATGAAGAAATATAGTTTTAAGGTGTGCTATATTTATGGGATAAAGTGCTCAATATCAGAGATACAGCGTATGTAAAAATAAAAGTGAACATTGAAGTCAACACTCAGAGGCGACAGGCTGTTTCATGCTAGACGCATGACGGTTGCGTCTAGTATGAAACATCCTGTCGCCTCTGAGTGTTGACTTCAATGTTCACTTATATATATATATATATATATATATTTATTTATTTTTTTCTGTTTATACGTTATTCTTATAGACACAATTTATTTGAGTAAAAGCTCTGTTTTTAATTAAATAATATTAATTACATTTACCGGATTGAATGTTCAAGAAATCTCGTAGAAAATATGCATTCTCGACAGGTTCTTGGTGTTATTGGTCTTTTTGAAAGTGCCAGAGAACCATGCCACGGGTTGACTCAAGCCATGTGATTGAAATTGGGAAGACGGAACTATTTGGGAGCCGTCGATGGTCGTCCTAACACGAAGTCACAAGTCATCGTGCCGGGGGTTTGAGCGTACTGGCCTTCTTCAAATTGCTGATTACGCCAGAGAATGCGCTCTCTTCGAGAAACTGGAAGTAAGGTACGCTTAGCATAGTTGCAGTATAAACCACAGATCGACTCTGTGGGTGTTTAGCAAACACGAATGTGACTGAGCATATGTTTGCAACAGGGATTTAAAAGCCGACATGGTAGACAGACACGCCCGGATACGATATATATATATATTTATTCTACATTCAACATCATCACTTGATAAGACACCGGAGGTGTTGAAACAAAATGGCTATTTTTGTAGTGATTTTATAACATATTTATGTTATAATATTTAAATAAATAATTATATATATATATATATATATATATATATATATATATATATATATATATATATATATATATATATATATATATGTGGCAAGATTCGATAAAGGCACTCTCATGAATGGTTCGTCTATGTAAGTTACTTTCTCTTTTAATAGTTTTAGAGTTGTCGTTGAATATATTTCACTGTATGACTAATAAATTTAACCACAACTTGGATCTGAAGAATGACACACTTATTAAAAGAGAAAGTAATATATTTATACGGAAAATTTTTCAGAGTGCCAAAATATAACTCTGCACACCGGAATTTTTTCATATATATATATATATATATATATATATATATATATATATATATATATATATATATATATATGTATGTATGTATGTATATATATATATATGTATGTATGTATGTATATATATATATATATATATGTATGTATGTATGTATGTATGTATGTATGTATGTATATCATAATACCAAATCCAGAAGTGGTAAGCATAACCCAAATATAAAATATTAAAAAGAAAGATACACGAAGAGAGCTCAATGTATCAAAATACAAATCAATATGATATATATCAAATCAAAAGCTCAATACATCATTAAAGAGTTCGGTAATAATTTATTTCAGGTAGACAACTGCTTCATCAGACCGGAGTTATAAAATGGTTTACGTCATCCACACAAATTATTAAAAGTTACAAGAGACAATACATAAAAGATTTAACCAAAAAAAAAACCCTTGAAGGATTTTCTAGGTCAAACTTTCTTAATTCATTATTTCTTGGTCAAATCTTTCTAAGTCTTTTCTAGGTCAAATCTTTTATTCACTGGCTTATGTGCTCCATATTTATTGCTTTACAGAAGACTAAACTACTAGCTGTCTGTCTGTTTATCTCCCTTATTCGATGTGCCATTTTCTTACAAGATGATTTGTTCTTCCAAGCAATCTTTGCTCAGTTACAACACCATTTTCATTTTACTGTATCTATTTACTCCAACCTTTCAAGTAGGTTGTTTTTGTTTAATGTCTCTTAAGCGTAGTAAATTCTCAAGTATTCTTTCCTCATTATGCTTCCCCAAAACTCCAGTTGTGTCTTTATAAGTCATTAGCAATTTCCTTGTAGTTTATATTCTCCACGTTTCTCATATTTTGTCCATAATATTCTTAAAATTCGTCGGCAGAACCACATCTCGCTTCAACGTTTCTCAAAGTCTCTGATGGATTTTCCAGCATTCAATGCGATTTAGAATATCAAACATTACATAGAAGTCCAGCACTATTTTCTTTGTCTCCAAGGTTATTTTTCCGATCCATTATTACTTTTCTCTGTCCACGAATTGAATCTTTCGCCATTTCTATGAGCCTTCGGATTTCAGTATCACGTTTCCGCCATCTGTTATTCCACCACTTTGATAGATAAATTTCCGCATCTTTGTTTTTTTATTTTGACGTCTCCGATATGTAAATCGAAACCTTGAGTTGTCCCTTTTGCTGACAGTTATGCATCCCGTTTTCTTACAATTTAATGATTTCTCCTTTCTTTTTGCTCGTAGAAAACATTTCGCCGTGATGGAAAGATTTGTAGAATTTAATTATTTAAATACTGTTTTATTCTTATTAAATCTCTTGTTTATTCAAAGGGAAATATATGTAGGAACCGCACCAAACTTTTTCTGACGTCACTTTTGAGCGACGAAAACTGTGATGGCTTCCAGACAGCAAAAGAGTGAAGTTGAAGGAAACTTTAGACGAATAGAGTCCCAAATAAGCAGGTAATGGGAAATGAGCTGGCAAACCGTCAATATGCGAAAGAGTTCCAGCCAAGTAATTGGCATTAACCAACAACCCTGAATTCACTAACGTACTCGGCTTGCTGGTTCTCAGCAGGCGATCTGATTGACATGGGTAGCCAATTGGTAAACTGAAAGGTAAAACTGATGCCAAAATATTAAATTATTTACAATGTTTATCTCAGCTCAGGAGTGAGACAATCGTGAGGAGAATTATTTACGTTTTGTTATGTCTAGGATATTAAAATAGAGAACAAATATTGTTGTGAAAGAAAGTTTAATCTTAACTGTTTCAAATATTTTAGTCTATATATGTAAAGATAATTGCTCTGTTTTTATATCTCTCTTAAACCCAATTAGATTGTTGATTTTATAAAATTTTTATCATGGATGTTATCGCGGTTATTGGTTGGGTAAGTAGAATAGAGTTCAGTGTCTGAACTAGTCTGTTGTGTTCACTTTGTGGTAATGCTCTTGGGAAAGATATGACTTCTTAACTTGTTTATCTTATATCTTTTCCCCCAGTTATGAGTTATATAGCCGGTTAGACTAGTTCTCTAGCCTTGGGGGAGTGCCAAACTAAGTGAAGAACGACCCTGACTGAAAAACCACGAAGAGACAACGAAAAACCATTCTGCTCTCTTTCCCATAAAGTCATGGTAATCCACATATATTAAAGAAAGTCATTGTGACTTTCCAAGTAACACTTAGATGTGGCACAAGTCCGAAAGTATGGTGCACCCAGTGAGAATCGAACTCACTACTCCGTCGTAATTGTTCTAGCAAAACTGCTTGCTAACCATTACACCACGCCAAAGTGCTCAAAGCTGTAGAAAGTCATAGTCGTTTATGGGTTAAGTTATATGGCAAGTTATATGACATAACTGTCACTATTATTTTCGTCAGTATTTTCACTTCTTTTTCGAGTTCTAGATATTTTCCATTTTTTCTTTTTTTTTACGTGATTTACAGCTACGTCATATATATATATATATATATATATATATATATATATATATATATAATATATATATATATATATATAATATATATATATATATATATATATATATAATATATATATATATATATATATATATATATATATATATATATATATATATATATATATATATATATATATATATATATATATATATATATATATATATATATAGGTAAAATGAGAACAAATGGAGTATAATTCCACTGTACGTCACATTCAATTTAAAAGATGGCTCAATACCAACTAGAGTTAAGGATTATTTATTTTAGGATATTAAAACAAAAACATGTTAAAAATCGCTACACAATTGCAATTACGTTTCAACACTACAAATGTGTCTCCTCGGGCGATGTTAAATTACTGGCGAATGAATGATTAATTTAATTTCAAAAGCAGAATATTTTAACATTCGATTGATAAGCACGGCAAACACCAGAAGCCTATTTATATATATATATATATATATATATATATATATATATATATATATATATATATATATATATATATATATATATATATATATATTTTTAAAAAACAAAATACCTCATACAGATGGCTAATTCATCCATGGGAAAAAAGAAAAAAATATTTTTTTCCTGGAATTGTCAATCCAAATACATTTGTTAAAATTATTATTTGCATCGTTAGCATTTTAACAAATATATTTACATTGACAAATGCAGGGAAATGTTTTTCCCATGGGTGAAATGGCCATCTGTATGGGGTAATTTATTAGGGTTTCATTGATTGTAATTCACTTAATGCTTTGAACTCTCTTTTTTTTTTTATCAGTTTTATTATTTGATATTGATAGGATCTACTCGGATTACTTACTCACGGATTCTTTTACACACACACACACACACACACACACACATACACACACAAATATATATATATATCTATATATATCTATATATATATATATATATATATATATATATATATATATATATATATATATCGATTTAGTCTTGTGTCATGAATTAGGGGACCCATTTGAATGTCAAATGTAATTATTCTAATATCTGAAATATAATTATTCTCGTATGCTACCACCAGATTTCTGGTGCTTATCGCAAGAGATTGGATGGTAGTTATCTCTTGAAATGTTCAGCTCTTCTCTCGGTATCAGAAAGACTCTACCATTTATCACATCTGCCCAGTCTCTATACATCTTCGAATTCTCATGTGACCCGAAATATTGAATCTGCAGTCTGTGATACTATTCAAAGCGATCCAATTTTTATAAGTAAACCATAACCTTCACATTTCATATTTTCCGTGGTCCCCAAGCTAGATCCTGATATTTCTTTTTGCTTTATTTCATTTGTACATTGTTCCACATACAATTTGACGTTCAAAAGATAGTGGTTGTGATGGAGCTCGGTCTGGTGTCTAAATCTCAGATTATCATTAGGTTGTGGATTCCGGGATAAAATCCGGTATCAAATAATAACAAACGCCAAGAATGAATATAGGAAATAAATGTATTAACGTAATAATACAAACTGGTAATACAGGTTAGTAGTTCCAGGAATGCGGGTTAGTAGGAAAATATATATATAGTCTTTGATATCGACGTATCGCTGTATGACTTCTTACTGAGTCTACGTGCTTGTTACTGTGACTCTTGCCGCTACGTTATTCTACTCGACCGACTCTACTACTAATTGACTCTCTTACTGACTTGACTCTTCAGGTATTCACTGGTAGTAGTATATGTATACCTTGGGTGAGTCCATTTGTGTAAAAAGGGGAGACCCCTCAACACATTATTAATATTTTCATTATTATTATTATTATTGTTGCTGTTGTTGTTGTTATTACTGTTGCTGTTGTTGTTATGAACACTACTACACCTTAAGTCTGCTTTTTCCTTACTACCTTCTTTCTTTTTCCTCCACTTCATCTTCTACATCTTCCTTTCTTTCTTTTTTCTTTCTTTCTTTTCAAGATATCACGCTAAAACTACTTTTTATCGATATTACTCCGTCTCAGCTTGTGTTTATATTTGCGTGATCTCTTTTCAGTTGAGGTAAGCACATACACACACATACGCGCGCGAGCACACACATACATACACACACTTAAAAGGCAGACAACAAAATATGCACACATCAAATGCGCGCACCCCTCATACACTTATAAATCACATATGAAGACAATTTCAACGGAAATTAATCACAGCACAAACACAAAATTACACACACACGGCAAATAGAAAATTCGCATAGAACACAAACATAATACAAAACAAATACTCACCCCCAGATCCATAAAATGCGCACACATACAAAAATGCACATACTCATAAGATAGACATCAAACATACTCACATAAATCATATATGAAGTACACACATCAATCACAAAACACACACACACGCACTAAACAGACTCGTAGCAAAAAAAAAAAAAAAACTGAATTAAAGCACACACAAAAGAAACGCGCACACACAAGTATACACGCACATTAAACGTACATCCCACAACAAGCACAAAAAAAAATCACTGAATGCGCACACACACAAAACTTTGACATACATAAAACATACACGCACACTAAACGCCCATACACGTACATCATACACATAAACAGACACTACACACAAAATACGCGTAAAGCACACATATATAATACAACACACAAATACTCACACACATGCATGCACAAACATATATATATATATATATATATATATATATATATATATATATATATATATATATATATATATATATATATATATACACACACACACATAAAAACAGACAAAACACATTCACATAGTTACATAGCATTTCTGCATATGTTGCTGGATGTATATGAAATTATAAAAATTAAGTGTGTTTGCGTGATTATAAGTGGCGGCATTTCTTTTAAAAACGGACCACTAAATGAAATTGTCAGGCGATATTTTCCATTATCAATTCATGCAAAAGAATTTTCAAACCGAATGAAAAGATTATCCTTCGTTTACTTTCCATTACCATTTTGAAGAAAAAAAAATCAAATAGATAAAACTGTTTATCAAGTTGTGTATGTTGCTTAAATAAGGTAAATATCTTGAGAGCGTCCACTTACCGGTTTTGGAGACGTTCGGTTATCTGTTGAAAATATATTCATGATTATGCTGTTTGGGGAATTAAACTGAAAATTGAGTGCTGCAATTCTTCTGTGGCGAAATTCCAGAAAGGTTGTCCCTCCAGACCTCACTCTTTTACAGATTACCGAAGAAAATCTATTCGAACACAGGTTGAAAAAAGACAAATAAAATAAATGCCGATTTCGGAACTTGATTTTCTAAGCAGTGCTTTTTCCATAAAAAAATCAAACAAACCGTGGTACAAAACAATATTTCTATCCTCAGTCATTCACCACCATTTGACTTTGTGCAGTACTAAGTTAAGCTTAGTAAATATCGAGTACCTGTTTTTGCGTTGATTAACATTTGTACAACTGAGTAAGTAAATTCTTCTATAAAAGAATTACTTAAATATTTGTACGCATTCGTGTATAGTACGCAATTCTAAATTCGAAATTCTGGGGAAATATCTAGTGTATTATATATGCTGAATTTTTAGAATTTGTAGCAGTTAAATTTAACTTAAATGTAACACTTATTCAATTTTTTATCTGGTTCGTATTAACTAAAAATAAAAATTTATATAGTTTATATTATTGGACAAACGAAAGGTTATTTTTTACAAAAATGCAACAGATTTGCGATGGAAAATGAGCACACAAAGAGTTTGAATCCATATATTTAATATAAACACACATTAAACACACGTATAAACACACGTATAAACACACATATAAACACATAATAAAGTGGCTAGCGCTTATTTAGTTGTTATTTAAAAAAATACTGCATCACGGATGCATTGGATGGCAGTGAAAATGATATCCTTTCTGTGGACGACGATATCGAAGATGATGAAGTCGTCTACTTTGAAGTTGCAAAGACGTCTGTCTTTGATATGGAATAAAACTTGCATCTTATTTATGCCAATAATTCTGAACAAATTCAGTGTTTTTTAGTGAATTAGAAGGACAAAAATTCAGATTATATGGCAACGTACGTTGCTGCAAAAGCTAATATTTAGTTCTAATGAATAATGCGCACCCATAAATTTTAAGATCTCTGGAGAAATGCGTGTTATATGCAAGTAATTAAAGTGCGTAGAATAGCAATTTTGATATTTACTAAACTCACGTTAGTACGACCCATCGATAGTAAGAGTCATGAAAGCAAAAAAAAAAAAAAAGAAAAAGAAAAAAAAGAATAGCAAGAATATCACAATTCAATATTCTCTATTTTTGACTATTAGTAATAGTGGAAAATTATTATTTTTGACTATTAGCTACAGTGGAAAATTACTATTTTTACTATTAGCAACAATAAATAATTACTATTTTTGACTATTAGCAACAGTGGAAAATTACTATTTTTGACTATTAGCAATAATGGAAAAGTTCTTATTTTTGACTATTAATAATAATGGAAAATTATTATTTTTGACTATTTGCTACAGTGGAAAATTACAATTTTTGACTACCAGCAACAATGAAAAAATACTATTTTTGACTATTAGCAACAATGAAAAATTACTACTTTTGACCATTAGCAACAATGGAAAATTACTATTTTTGACTATTAGCAACGATGGATAATTACTATTTTTGACCATTAGCAACAAAGGAAATTACTATTTTTGACTTAGTACCAATGGAAAGTTACTATATTTGACTATTGGGAACAATGGAAAATTACAATTTTTGACTATTAGCAACAATGGAAAATTACTATTTTTTGACTATTAGCAACAATGGGAAATTACAATTTTTGACTATTAGCAACAATGGAAAATTACTATTTTTAACTATTAGCAACAATGGAAAATTACTATTTTTGACTATTGGCAATAATGGAAAATTACTATATTTGTCTATTAGCAACAATGGAAAATTAATATTTTTAACTATTAGCAACAATTGAAATTACTATTTTTGACTATTAGAAACAGTGGAAAATGCACAATTACTTCTACTATGAGACTTGACAAAATGCATTATAATTTAACGGAAATATATATAACCATATTTATACTTCTAGTTTTTGATTAACGTTGTTTATCTTTTTCTGAATATCACATTTAAATTCAAACTTGATTTTTTAAAGAAATGAAATATAACGTGTCGATAAAGTAATTCCAGCGTTTGAAACTCAAAGTAGGTGAAAAGCAAAATGATATATTAAGGAACAAAGGAAAAGAAGAAGAAGAAGAAGAAGAAGAAGAAGAAGAAGAAGAAGAAGAAGAAGAAGAAGAGAAATGTGCTGTTAGTGTAATTTATATCACCGGGAAAAGTGCAATCGTCAATATGTGTTCTAATTCCGAGCGAGTTCTTTACAGTTACTTTGTATGAATCCGTGTCTTCTCCCCCAGCTAAGAGTTTAATATTAAAGTAGACTGGCGTCACTAGCATTGTGTGGCAGTAAATCTAGGAGAGCGAAGACCTTGAAAAGCGTAACGGGAAATCACTCCACTATCTTTCGCAAGAGGTATGGTAGATCACAGATAATAAGGAAAAGGAATCTGGAGAGTTATGATTGCCTACCTTCTGAAGAGACATGGTATTTTGAATAATATAGATGAAAAAGTATTTATTGAAATGTTACGAATGAGAACCGTAGGAAAAAAACCCAAATAAAAACGAAATAATGGACAACTAGTAGAAATTGTAGAAATAAACATATTTTTATATGATCTGATATATGGGAAATTTTCGAAATGAACCGTTCAGCTCGTATTTCGCTTGTAATTATCTTCTGTCTTGCAATTTTTCCTTTGTTTTTCTGTCATCTCAATAACTGAATTGCCGTGTCGAGAACAAGTGTGAGTTTAAGTCATTATCTCAGCGTTTAGGCAAACACGTGAGTAGGCTGTCTGGGGTATTGATTCAAACAGACTTGCTCTGGACGATTTTTACCCAGGCGAGAGGGGAGAACAAAAAGGTTAACAACTTAAAATAAGTCAAGGAGAAAACGCACGCGCACACACACACACACACACACACACACACACACACACACACACACACACACACACACACACACACACACACACACACAAGGTGCTATCATTGTTTGTAAACAGCTCGAGTGAAAACATGAAAAATATGAGTGAAATGCATTTATAATTGAAAAATTACTCGTGTGTCGAAGCAATAAGAAATGGGCTTAACTTTTCTCAATTCTTACGGGTTAGACATGAAAACAATTTGTTTTGTTTATTTATGCTGTCAAATATCTAGTAAAAGCTGTGAAAGGAATATATTGCTGCGTATTCTATTCCGCTAACCCAAAAAACAACGGGCGTTAAGTTATCGTCTGACAAGTGGGTGATACATTCGTTCGAAAAACTTGTGAATATGTGATAGAGTTAGCGCATATAAGTAAGTCAATTTCATGTAGTGGTCGACCTTTGATTTTTTGCCAGTTTATTATATCCGTCATGGAAATGATGTCTAGCTCAGTTTTTCAGGTTAAAAAAGCAACAGTTTAAGCGAACAAGGGTTCATATTTTATAGCAACGAAAACATGTTTCAGGAAGGTCACGTTATAAAAAAAAACCTCCGCCTGATAAACGGAGGATGAATTACCTCCTGACAAAAGTAAAATGCTTACCATTTATTATTCTGAAAGCAATTCTTCCTCTATGTGTCGTGTCGCTTCTGGACCTGGACGATCATGGCTCTCCACAACTTCCTATGCTTTATAGCTCTTAGTAACCTTTGTCTTTTTGCTATCTCTCCTGAATGTTCAGAGATTAAGCTACATTATCATTCCAGTCACATGTTCGTTTTCTGTGTAACATTTGAGTACTCGCTTATAAAAGTATTTTCCTCGGTTCCAGTGTGTTATACAAAGAAGTGAATTTCTCATTTTCGCATTGCATTGTAATAATATGCCCATATCCCAAGAGTTCGTGATAAAGAATTTCATTTAAATGCACCAATCACACAGATAAATATTTTTCCAGTAGATTCTGTTTAAATTGCCATATTTTACTTTTTGGATTCTATTTATGAATTCATTTTTCATTGTCGGGGACTATCTTTTCCCGCGGTGTTCAAGAAAAGAAAAAACAATTGTTTCAAAGCTGACAAATGTTTCTTTCGGTATGTTCATATGGAACCCATTTTCATAGCTGCAAAATGTTTCCTACGTTTCATAAAATCCATACTACTTTTGAATGGTTGCACCAATAAAAAGCTAAATAAACTTCAAAGACATTTTTGAGATTTCACTAAAACTGTGAAAAATGATAGAACTGGGAAATTTAGACAAACCTAATCATATCTGCCTATTGGTGGTTCAATAGCGCAACAACGTTTTTATATACCTTTACAGCAGTACGACTAAAAATAGTTTCTCTTTCGTAACATTTTTAATTATGGCTACGCAGATCGAAGATATTGGTTCTAATTAAAAAGATAGGAAACATAAAACAGGAAATCGAAACAGTATTTTTAGCAGGAATTTTCAGATTCTAACTTTGATTTCAGATGCAAACATATTCTTTTTTTCTTTCCACACGCATTTAATTTTCAAAAATTGTCAATCGTGCGCGTTTACCATCGGAAATCATTACGACTTCACGTGTGTGCGCACATATTTATAATTGATTATCAGTAAAAAGGTCATTGTGATCATTTTTAAATAATAAACTTTGATCTTGAATTAGCTGCGAGCTGTTTATATTTTTGGCATTCAATCAATGCTTCAATCTTTATAATTAATTTCGCTATTACTATTTTTATGTGGCACTTGCTGTTTATATAACCTATGATATGCCGAGCAAGATTCATTTAAAATAAATACGGCCAAATTTTCATTTGCCCAGCTCTCTTAAATTCTTCTAAAAGCTGACCTTAATCTCGAAGGCAAGTTGCTTCCTATTTATAGTTTAGTTTGGTCTGGTTTATTTTGTTTTACGGCATATCAACCTCAATGGGTTATTTAAGGCCGAAAAAATTTTATATTGATGGTAATATTTTGCTTTTTCAAAAATCTCTTTCTGGTAATATTTTTATAATTGTATTGCTGGTAATAATGTTTTTCAAAAAAGTATTGCTGGTAATAGTTAATTATTTGCCCATAGCTGGGACCCTAACAGGCGCTACCACCCCCGGTCAGGGTGGATCTGGGAACACCAGCAATAAAGAGGTGGTTCCGCGCTCCTCAAAACCTCCTGATCAGAGGCCTGTGGCTGGGCATAGTTTATCATCTTACCCAGAACGCAGATGTAGTTTAACGTCTTACCCAGGACGTCTTATTTATAGATGTCATGTTATAGTTATTTAAAAAATACATAAATAGGGTAAATTAATAAAAATAGTGTAGTTAGCTAAGCAAGAACTACATTTAAAATTCAAATTTAGTTGTACTTTTCAAATGCAGAATTGTATTTAAATATAAATGCTTAATTTTTTAATCATATTTGCCCATAGCTGGGACCCTAACAGGAGCTACCACCCCCGGTCAGGGTGGATCTGGGAACACCAGCAATAAAGAGGTGGTTCCGCGCTCCTCAAAACCTCCTGATCAGAGGCCTGTGGCTGGACATAGTTTATCATCTTACCCAGAACGCAGATGTAGTTTAACGTCTTACCCAGGACGTCTTATTTATAGATGCCATGTTATAGTTATTTAAAAAATACATAAATAGGGTAAATTAATAAAAATAGTGTAGTTAGCTAAGCAAGAACTACATTTAAAATTCAAATTTAGTTGTACTTTTCAAATGCAGAATTGTATTTAAATATAAATGCTTAATTTAAAAAAAAAAGATTTGTAATAAAGCGTACGTGATAGAAGAAAAAAAGTAATAGTTCTTTATAAATAGTTAATTCTTTATAAGATAAAAGTGTTATTATTTCACGGCTACCATTAATTCTTTAATCATTTCCCTCAAAGCAAGTTTATTAAACCACCTGAAATGATTAAAATCATAAATTAATAATGATAACCGTGGAATAATGATAATTTTATGCTGTCATTAGTCATTTACAAACAAGGACACAGTAACTCAAAGTGGGACAGCTTAAGGGGAAGGCGAGTGATATCGGCAAAAGATGTCTTCCCAAGGGAAAAGAGATAAGAAAAACAGAAGTGGATCACAGATGAAACACACGAGGTAATAAAAAATACGATAGATAAAGTCAGTAAATGACAGCGAATATACAATGTTAGACAAAGACATTAGAAATAGATGCAAACAAGCAAAAGATGAGTGGCTCAACGAAAAGTATGCAGAGTAAGAAACACGACGGAAATGACATGTAAGTCATACATAAAAGGATAAAAGAAATAGCAGGATATAAACCGAACCCTTCGACAAGATTTATCATCTAAAAAGGGAACGTAAAATAGATTAAAAAAAAGTACAAAGTTAGAACGAATACATAAAAGATCACTTTCAAGACAACACAGGAACGAAATCTTGATAAAAGATAAACAGGAATAAAGCAGCAGGAAAAAACCGGGTTTTAATAGAAATTATATCAAGCCTAGACGATTTTTGGTATCGATTTGGTCTGTTTTGTTTTACGGCATATCAATCACAATGGGTTATTTAATGCCAACAAAATTTTTATTGCTGGTAATATTTTTTTTCAAAAGTCCATTTCTGGTAATAATCTTGAAAAATTTATTTCTGGTAATATCTTTTTCTTCAAAAATTTATTTCTGGTAACAATCTTTTTTACAAAGCATTTCAAGTATTAAAACCCATTTCTACACTTTCACAGTGTCTT
>OZ038484.1:41807263-41984763 GCA_964036315.1 Acanthosepion esculentum
GATGTTTAGAGATTACTGTCGTTTGACACCTTATCGCAATTTACTGCAAGAATTCGTACAATATTATCAGCAATAAAATAAAAACGATGCATCTTCATACAAGTGTTATGTTATTTATAACAGTTTTAACAAATATTTCAATTCCGAGAGAAAATCAGACGATGATTGCTTGTACATATTTAGTTAAATTTTAAACTGAAAAATAATCAGAATATTTATTTTATAAGAAAAATTAAAAAATAATTAACTTAATGTCATCTATATAATACTAAAAGTCTGTGATTGCGTGCGTTCTTGTCTGGTGCATCCGTCCGGCGTATTATGATTTACGAGTTGTTTATACAGTATTTTTATTTTAACTTTCTTCATAAGAGAATTATTTAATTAAGATATTTAAACGTTAGAGACAGACACAAAAAGATCCCGATTTACTGTTTCGTTTAGTTGTTTGTAGAGTATTTATATTTCAGCTTTCTTTAAATAAAAAATATTTGAAATATTTAAAAAAAATATTTTGACATATTTCAAAAATATTTCCAAGTGATTATGATTTTAAAATATTTTTTGCATATTAAAAACTAAGTTAATCTGATTTAAAAAGTTTTAAAGTTGTTTATACTGTAAGTATTTTTATTTCAACTATCCTCAAACAGACAATTTTTTGATGTTGAAATAAACTTCAATGTTTTTTTAACCTGAACCATAAATAACACAACGGGTTACTGGTAGTCTAGTAAAATATATTTATAATAATGATTAAAAACGATTGACTTCCAGCTGGAGTTTTATCCTTATAATTAACAAAGGATAATGTCCACAATGGGGAGATAATCGAGCGATAAAGAAGGCTGTCGAAACGCAGCTGAGAACTCGAAGCAAAAGAAAAGGCTTTCAGAACAAAGCGGAATAACCACTTTTGACCAGCGCCCAGATCTCTGAAAAGGCTGGAATTTAGTGTGTCAAGAAAGACAAATGGTGTCGAATACTTTGTGAATAGAGATCTGTAAAAAATCTCCTTGGCAACCTCTTCTCACTAAAGCAAATATTTTAAAACGCCAAAATTGGACCAAGAAATTCGTGAAAATTGACTTTTCTAAAGTAATTTTCACAGACAAATCTCGAGTGATATGTGATGTGATGGTCCTGATGGATGGTTCAAAGGATGAACTTTATTCACTTCAGACGTGCCTGTGGCTACAAGAATGCAACAAGGAGGCGGTAGTGTTATGATATAGGCTGAAATTGCCGACCAAACCATTATTTGTCCATTCAAAGTCGACGAAAGACTTAAACTGAACAGTGCTAACTATTGTAATTTTATGAACAAGACTTTCTTTGCATGGTACATGTCCCAGTCTTGCAGTTTCAAAGTGAAGTGTGTATTTATGCATGACAATGCTCCTTCTCGTGTGTCTAAGCTTACCTGTGAATTGTTTGAACATAAAAGATTTGCAGAGAAGAAGACAATGGAATGGCCTCCATCAGGTCCTGATTTGAATCCGATCGAAAATCTATGGTCAATTGTGAATATGAAATTATATGAAGGTGGCAAACAATATAACAGCAAAGCATACCTATGATTAAAACTGCCATGTCGGAAACTGAACCTGCTGAAGTAAGAACATTAACAAATCAATGGATTATTGGCTGTTATTGAGAAGAATAGTCACTGAATTAAAATGTAAAGGATTCAAATAGTTATCATATATTTTTATTATTTGTTCTATTGTATGTGTTGGACAATTTTTTAATGATTTTATAACCTTTTTTTAAAAGTAAAATGTGATTATTTGGTTTTGCCTAATAACCTCAGACGGCAATATTTTAGAATACATCAAATAACTTCAATAAAACATATTGATACTACCTAAATTTTAAAGCTTTGTTTTAACATCTAAATTGATTGTTTAAAATTTGACAATATTTTGTCGCCCAAATTTGAATTATTGAAGTTTATATGATTTGTTTAATAACTTCAGACACAGTGTACTCTTTATGGCCTGCAGTCCAGCATGTTAGTTTCTGTAGCCCAGTGATATTTACGACATGATTGGCACTCTATTTTTATGAGAAGGACACTTAATTTGGCTCTTTTTGAGGTCCACTTTTCCTCAAAATACACACTTTTCCCTTTTTTGTTAACTTTCCTTGAATTGTAAGAGTCGAACTTCAATGACTTTGAGGTATGGGTGTCTTGAGACGACAAAAGAAATTATCTCGTCATTTCAGTCAATAATATGTCCTTAACACCCTTTTTGAATATATAAATTAGAATTATTACCTCCTTTGGAAAATAAATTATTTTTATTTTTCTCTTATAGAAATGTTGCTTGAAGTTGTGCCCCTTCTTAACTGAAATTATCAATTGTTAAATTGCATAAAAATGTGTTTATTTCTAAAATATGCACCATAAGATTTTCTCAAATCTTGCTCGTACTGATAATCTCATTAAAATATACAATGCTTTCGTGATAGCTGTCATGAAAATATTTTCCGTTAATCCGCTTCAGGTTCACTCAGTTGATTTATTATTCTGTTTTATGGTCGACTAAATAGGACTGACTTTATATCTGTTCTGCATACTTAATTTACTTGGTTTCATTTAAGGGAATCAAACAGAAAATTAAGAAAAATAAACAATCAAGCAAAACAAGTACAAAGCCTTCAGTGGCTTTATACTTTTGCTTAAAACATTTATAATTCTGACGGATATGCAGATAGTTTGGAAGTTATAGACGCCGTAGAAAGTAGAATTACTATTCCCTTTTTGGTAGGACAATTCTGAATTCAAAACAAGCTTGAAGGTAGATAATTGCTCCGAGGAGTTGCTTTCGCTTGTCCCTAAGCCTCGTGAATTTAAGCGTCCTACGAGGCTGGCATCCCGTTCCCACCCCTTCACCGTTGAAACTGTTAGATGTAGACGTCTTTTCTACTCCAATAGCTTCATGTCTCGCACATCTCGCCTATGGAACTCCCTTCCCTATTACTGTTTCCCTGACAAATACAATCTCCAACGGTTTAAGTGTAGCGTCAATCGTCATCTCCAATTGCCTTGATCTATCCACTTCCCTTCTCCACTTCCTGACATCTTTCATTCCTATCTGCTCTCGCTCTATATCTTCCGTAAGCCCCCTGCCTTGATCGACCCTCCGTCCTTCTCTTTCTCCACATCCCTTCCTTTACCACTCCTATCTGCTCTTCCTCCAACCCTTTTGTAACCCCATGCGTGATAGTGGCCACCGGCCTTGCTTGGGGTGATACGCTTAAAAAAAAAAAAAAAAGATAGACAGTCTTTCTTTACACGCTGATAATACACTGATTCAAAGACCTATGATTAGTTGCTTTGACTTGGGACTGACTCATAATGCTTCTAAAAATATCTAAACGAATAACTGATATTATTTTAAAAATTTGGGCGACGAAAATTCTATATCTGATGGCAGCCAGTGAACAATTTCGATTTTGATATTTATGTACTTGCATGCTGTTATTTCTTTTCATACTATATTCATTAATGTAGTATAAAATCCACATTCGAATTTTACGCTTATATAAAATCCATACATTTCAAAATATTTTTTAATGATAACGAAACAGTTTTGGTTTAACGTTGGTTATTCGTTTTGACACAATAAAGAATTTGGTACAATGTAAGCAAATATATGGATGTAGATCCGACGGTATGATGAAAAATATGGAAAAGACAAAACAAAATCCAAATATGCAAGTTTACTGTTTTAATGTTGACGTCAGACGTTTCGGTCTAGTAGACCATCTTCAGGACATGGTTATTAGAAACATACTTAGGATTAGACGATATTTAAGTCAACATCAAAAGACGATAGACACAAGACTAATCAGAAACAGAACAATAACGAATAATCCTTTGACCGAACACATCTCCAATAATCTAAATGCGCTAAAAATTAAAACTACTATATTACCTACTAGAACTATTCGCAGTATATTAAATAATACCAGGAAACAACATATTACATCCGATGCTTGCGTCTACCAGATCCCATGCAAAGACTGCAATTTGAGATATGTGGGGGAAACAGGTAGGTCCGTAAAATCTCGTGTTTCCGAACATAAACGAGATATTCGCCTCGGTAATTTAAATAATGCTTTATTTGTACACTTAACTAAATCTGGTCATAATTTCGATTTTGACTCTGTGAAGATTTTAAAATATATTCATAATAAAAACCTTAGACGGATTTATGAGGCAGGCATAATATCCACTTCACGTACGGTAAATACTAGACCCGGCTTCTTTAACATCTCCCCGTTCCTGGCAAGATTAATGCTTGACAAACGTACTTATAAGCTTTAGATTCAAATAGAATTCCTCTTTTTCATTTAAGATAAAGTCTCTATCTTGGGAGTGCGTTTTTCGCAGCATCACCAACGTGACGCCAACGTGACGCCAACGTGACGCCAACGTGACGCCAACGTGACGCCAACGTGACCGAATCCCCAAAAAAGGAACGCTGACTTTAGAATTTCAGTTGTTCTGTTTCTGATTAGCCTTGTGTCTATCGTCTTTTCATGTTGACTTAAACATCGTCTAATCCTAAGTATGTTTCTAATAACCATACCCTGAACATGGTCTACTAGACTGAAACGTCTGACGTCGACAGTAAAACAACATTAAAACAGTAAACTTCGGATATTTGTTTTGTCTTTTCCATATTTTTCATCAATTTGGTACAATCCATATCTTGAAAGAAAATAAAGGATAAAAGGGAAGAGAATGGTAGATAAAAAGAAAACCAAAAGGATCGAATGAAGAAAGAAGTGAAGCTATGCTGGATAACATTTTAGGCAATAGAATAAACAAGAAACAACAAAAATATTAATTCCTTTTAATTTCTTGTTCTTAATAAATTATTTCCTTTGAGGATGTACAGAAGCCTTCATTGTGCTTGTCTCGTAGACTTTATTTGTGTTTTCTCAAATAAATAATTCATTTCAATTGTCAAAGTTAGATTTCTAAAAAGAAATGAGATCTATTTATTGTGCTAATCAAGAGGTTATCTCGGCTTAATAAATAAAAATAAAATACATTTTTAAAATTGTGTGACATTTCGTTTATTGAATAGAATTACCATTTTCTGAGAGCATATTCTGTTATTTTTATGGCAAGTCCACAGTTCTGTTCTCCAGGTTATATTTCTTGGCAAACAGCTGTTTTGCATAATTTATTGAATTGGTTGATTGATTCGTTTTCTACAGCTTATCAACCATTTGTAAGTTATTTGAAGACAACACATATTTTTAGATTGGAAGAATTTTTTCTTTGAGATAATAATAATAATTTATTGATACGAGCCATAGTTGGCGGGAGAGGAGGTGGAATTCATACCTTTCCAATGTGTATTTGCGCGTAAGTGAATATAACGAACACAGCTGAAATTCGAACTCGGCTCTCCGATTAACAATTCCTAGCCATTATCCATTACATCACCCGCACATCCAAGCACTATAGCATCTGTTATTCTTAAGCGGTCACCCAACTAAATACCATCCAGGTTCGACGTTGCTTAACTTCATTAATCGTCCGGGGACCGATTTTTCAACGCTATATGGCCGTAAGAACTGTATAAGTCGAAAAATGACGTTTATTTAATATATTGTTATAACCAATAAACAAATGTAAGCAAATTCTTACAAATTTTGAAATAACACATTATTCTATGATAGCCATTACATTACAATTTACGCGATCGTGAATGAAGTTAATTAAAAATAAACACTCCTAATGCTATATAAGCACACAAACAGAACGAATCTTTTGGTCAACCTAGCAGTTTAATAGTAACAGATAATATATCTTTTAACAAACTAACTTAAGAATTATTCGTGGCGTTTAAAAAACAAATATATTAATTCGTTATTAGTTCACAAGGAGGCGCGGTGGAGTAATGGATAGCGGCTCGGAAAGCCGAGTTCGAATTCCAGTCAAATTCATTACATTCACTTACGTGCTAATACCCTTGGGAAAGGTATAAACCCTCTTCTTCTCCCTCCAGCTATGGGTAAATAGCAGGACATACCGGGTTCTATAGCCTTGGATGGCAATTGGTCTACCGCAGAAAGAAATGGTAACCTACTCCGGGAAAAAATCTGCCTCGTCAGTCAAGCATCAAAAGATACATGATCGCCTAAGCGTGCATTACGTATGGCACATAACTGATTAGTTCACATATTTATAATAACCACGTTTGTTACCAGTGGGTGTTGAGTTTATATCTCCAAGCAGAGATTCTTGTTGATTAAATTTTCAGATTGAAGAATCAAGAGCTCAAAGCCAGATAGAAATTCTATTTCCATAAATGCACGGCAACATGGAGACAAGAGCGAAATGTTAATTTTAGATCATTTTTCATAATTTCAATCTTAAGCATCAATTAAAATGCAACTGATGTTTGGCAAACAATTTGAAAGTTTTGCTGTATTTAAACTGAAGTGGATTTGGCTAGAGAGGACGAAAGTAAAGTCCGGTTCGTCTCTGATTAAATTCTCTTGTTCCTCTTTTTCTCGTCAGTCTTGATTTCTCTCTGTAATGTAATTGGCTTATGAATTTGAAATTGATGACAGAAGCTAAGATCTGATGTTTCTATATTGAAACGCCAATAGAAATAATAACTTTTTAAATGAGTCTGAATTGACTTGTACCTGAAAATTCAACTTTTCGGAGACAATTAGTGGTGTCTACCTAAATCTTATTAATTGGACATTTGAATTGGAAAAAGAAATTTTACATAATATTGAGGTGCATCAAAAGTATATTTATTTTCTTATTACATGATTTACATAGATTTTTTTATTTTATGTAAAGCCCTACATAATGATGTTTTTCGATGATCTGAAGGTTTTTGAGTGCTAACAGTCGAATCTTGCTCTTTCTTGTATTTGAATGCATCATAATTGGCAACCGATGATTTCCCACTTCTGAGATTTATTTTAAGAGACAGCTCAGCACCCTTTAAGTTAATTTTGGGAAATACGGTCCTATATTGTTTCTTTTCTTTTTACTTCTCGATCTTTGCGAGGATGTTAAGTGACTTTCAGGCCCAATTGAGATATTACACCCAACTTTTCAGAATTTTAATTCTTGTATCCGTCATTTCAAAATCTGAAACAATAGGTACAACTGAAATGTTTTGATGATGAATATATTTCTTCTTCTTTTTCCTCTTCTTCCTCTTCTTCTTCTTCTATTATTATTATTATTATTATTATTATTATTATTATTAGTAGTAGTAGTAGTAGTAGTAGTAGAAGTAGTTTTGTACTGCTTACTGAATGGTATTAGCTGGTTTTGCATTTATTGAATATCATGCAACATCCTGCAGCCTTAGGTATCCTGTACTTTTCTGATTGTTCATGCTGTGTCAAGCAAACAAGCTGTATGCGACACACAAAATACTCATTGGTAAATCAAACACTTTCAACCAATGGGAAGCATTCTCTGATACCGTTACTCATACGATTATAATAAGTACAATCTCTATATTTCAGTAATTCAAAATCCTAAGAAGAATCTGTCTGATACTTGTAACTATCGGTCGATTAGCGATCTACCTCTTCTTGGGAAAGTACTAAAGGCTCTAACCAACTCCGAATTGGGTAAGCATCTGACCTCGCAGGATCTTCTTTCAGACAAGCAATATGGCTTTCGCTTCTCTAGGTCAATTGCTGATGTATTAATGGTTATTGATGAAAGAGTCTGCTCAGCTTTAGATAATACTGATGAAGAGCGAGCTGTTGCTTTAAATATCTCGAAGTCGTTTAACAGTTTTTTTTTTTATGTTGGTCTTCTAAACAAGCCAAAAGGTTATGGTATTTCTAAACGAATATTCAATTTCCTCTTTGGTACCTCATCTCTATGAATTTAAGCGCATTGCTATATTGGCAGCTAGCATTTTGCGAAATTGCTAGATATAAACGGAAGTTATATGCTGACGTCTTCTTCCCTCCCACTTCTCGCTTGTTGAACTGTCTTTCGACTTCTTGCTTTCATTTAAACTTCAAAGATTTTAATGCAATGTCAATCGTTATCTTCTGTTTCCTTGAATCCTTTTTGTTTTATTGTCCTCTCTCCTTCATAATGCTTTTCTCATACTCTTTCTATCATAGTAACCCCTTGTTTCTTAGTGGCGTTATCTTCTGAGTGAGGGTGAAAGGGTTAAAAAAATCATATTCTCTTGATTTCGTCTCTATAGTTCTTGCTTCTCTCTCCTTTCTCGACTACTCTGCTATGAAACGAACAAACAACGTCAATAAGGTAAGAAACACATTTTTCAGATGTTTACATGAAAGAAGTATTAGACTAAACGTCTGTAAAAATGCAAATTATTTTGATTCACTTTAATAATAGCTTGATTGATTTATTGCTTGTATTTTACAGCTTACCAACCACTTTTGGGTTATTTAAAGCTGAAACATTTTGGATTGTAAGAATAATTCGTTTGTGTGTGTGTGTGTGTGTGTGTGTGTGTGTGTGTGTGTGTGTGTGAATATTGCATTAACAACGTTTTGGGAATAACAATGATTTCCCAGAAACAAAACCTACAATTTAATATATATCTGGATAAAGAGAGACAGATTCATAACTTTTCCAAGAGTATTTTGCGCGTAAGTGAATGGGGGAAAAAAAAAATTAATGAACTACAATTCGAACTTAGCTCTTCGATTTCTCATTCTGAGTCGCTATCGATTACATAATAATAGAATTACAAACTTTCGAATTTCTTTGATTTTTTTTTCTCGTCAAAAATAAATAAATGAGGAAATATGGGGGGGGAGATTTTGGGTAAGTAAACATTTTTCATAATCGAATCCCCATAACTTCATAATTTCATGGTATCTCGTAAATAAACCCAACTCTTAAATATTCCAGAAAAAAAACGAAAAGAAAGAAAATTTAGTTGGAATTTTACGAAGATTAAAAACCAAGGAACCAGAAGGAAGAATACAGGAGTAGAATTAGATTAGTTTTCAAACGCACTAAAGAACACAAAACGTCAGTGAAAATCGTAAGAAGGCATCATATACATGCGAGACCTAAACGCTAAAGTAGAAATGGAAGAAAAACAGCAAAATATTTGGTAGTGGTCACACAACGAACGAAGAAAAAGTAGGATTAGTGGTGCACAGGTTTAAGAAAATTTAAGTCATTTGTGGACATGGAAAAGCTCATAAAAATAAATAGATTACCTAAGAAACAATGAAAGATTCAGAAATGCAGTTCTACACTCTAAAACATATCCAAGCGCCAAATGTGGTAACGACTACCTTCTAGTCATATGCAAAATTAAACTAAAATTACGGAAATTAAAGAATTCCAAAAAATCAGAATTGAGGTAGACTCCTTTTGTAAAATATATATATATCCTGAAAGAGTTAAGGGCAAATATAAGATCTTAGAAGACCAGAATCCGAAGTGGAACTGCAAAAACTCTAAGAGAAGGTAGCAAAAGAATCCAAGAAAGAAGAACTATCAGAAGATAAAATATATGATCATAAGATATGAGATTCGGATAAGAGACATCAGAATGAAGTAAATAGAGACATTTAACATATCTGAGTAGTGTAGCAACAAACGACGGAAAGTTTGATATAGAGATCCAAAGGCGTATCGGAACAGAAAACGATGCTTCCAGCAACTAAACAAAGTATCATAACATAGGAATCTCTCGATAGTAACTATGAAAAGAGTATTGAATTGCTACGTCATTCCTATCTCCTTGTGTTCCAGTAAATGTTGAACAGCTGAAAAAGGAAGTGTTTCTCTCAAGGGGTTCTCAGAATATCATCGGCAAAACGTCATTAACAATGAAGTTCTAAAGAAAATTAGAAGTGGAACGACGATTATACTGAAAACCTGAAAGAAACAGTTGGAAATTCTGGGACACATTATGAGGAAATGGGGTTTGGAAAATTTAACACTCACAGGATATACCGAAGAAAGTATGGACAGGAGGGAAACAATGAACGACATACCTAATGCGTTTTGGGTGAATTGATTGAAGAATTGTGTAGAGCGACAAAGGACATAATGTTGAGGGGATCCATGATTGCCAACGCCTTGAAAGGAAACGAAACATTAAAGAAGAGAATAAGATATGCGCGTCTATATGTGGATTATGGAGTTTTTCGTGAAGAATTCATTAATGTCTTATAATACCTGCTTAACACTTTTTTCTCGCCTGTGGAACTCCCTTCCTTATTCCTGTTTCCCTGACAAATACAATCTCCAACTATTTAAGTGTAATGTCAATCGACATCTCCAGTTGCCTTGATCTATCCACTTCCCTTCTCCACATACTTTCACTTTTCATTCCTATCTGCTCTCACTCCAAATCTTCTGTAACCCCCTTGCCTCGATCGATCCACTATCTTTCTCCACATCCTCTCCTTTACCACTCCTATCTGCTCTTCCTCCAAACCTTCTGTAACCCCTTGCGTGCTAGTGGCTTCCAGCCTTGCTTGGGGTGATAAGCTTAAAAAAAAAATCAGTTCTAAAATTCACGACTGAAACCCGTCAAAACACGCACATTATAACAAACAACACTCGTTCCCTTCGTATTCCACTGGTGAGATGTAAGTTCAACTCGCGAAGCTTAATCTGCGTTGTCGAACCGACGCCCAAGAGGATGTTTTCCCGATAACTACAATCTTGACCTGTTCAAGCCTAAAGTCAACCGTTATCTTCCCTAAATATCCCCATAAATTGTACCTCTTACTCTGTAACTTTTGTGAGACCAATAATTCCCTACATCATGGACTCTCCCAGTACTATATTATTATGTGAATCATGGGAGTAGTAGCACGAGTAATGCGCAGCCGCGTACGATACCAATACCGGACACCACTGGATAGTAAGCTCTGCTTACACTATTCTTTGTAACTTTTCTGTTTAATATATCTTTCTTACCTCTAACCCGTGTTTCGTGTTTTCCTTCCGTGGCCCCTACTTCGGCAATAACCCTCTACCTCGAGTGGCTCTTTGGTCTTTTACAGGATGAACATCACTGTAAATAAAGAAGAAAAATGCCGCTTCCATTTTCTGAGCGTAACAGAAGATACGGAAATAAAATTAGTGTTATATTTTACATCGTACAAAACACTATATTTTAGTAAATTTTATATTTTCTTTCGTCTTATTCTATCGTAATATATCTTATTTAGCTATTTGAGTTTGTTTCATTGAGACAGGTGCATTGCTTTGGCAACAGTTCAAAACCTCAGCACTTGGTGTTGAATTGTGTATCTGGGTAAAGCAAATAATACGTGACTGACGTGGACTTTATCATAGACAAATTATCAAAATTGTTTTATTATTCTCTTATCTACGAACACTATGAAATATAAAAAGTTGCTTACGGCTGAGAGCTTCTGTGTACCCGATTAACGTAACAATATATAATAAATTAAGTTACTTTAATTTGGTGAGTTTAATTCACTGTAATCATTTAATAAATTTTTTATTACTTTTATTCAAAATTCAGAAAACCGTAAAACTCCGAAAATCGAAAAATTTTAAAAACTGAGAAACTCCAAAAACCAGTATGATCTGAAAACCGAAAATCTCTGAAAACCGATTTCATGGTGTGCCGCCTGGGCATCAAAGCTCGCGTATGATGTCAAACATGTCACCACATAACTAACGTTTCAAATTTACTGCGCGTACAATGGAAGTTAATAATTGCCGATGGCCTAGGTTCTATCCACGTCAAGCATTGTCTTATTGACACTATTAGTCAGGTATAGCAATCCCATCCTCAGATATTTTGATTATATTTTTTACTTTGAAAACTTTAAATATATTACAATGAGCTGTATTTTCCCTTACGAGTAACAATCTTCCACTCTATATATCTGTACTATCCTGCCGAAATCCGAATTTCAGAAAATTGCCCAATCTGATAAGCTTTTGTTTCTTTGTTAAGTATTTACTAACATAAATTAGTAGGTATTTAAATTGCTTTTGAGAATATAAATAATGTTCAGCTACAAATATTTGTAATAACTTTACAAAATCTGTCTTTGTTACCTTTTATTTTTAATTTTGTTGGTCGCCATTTTATTTCGTTGCTAATCCAAGTGGTTACTGACCATTATGTATCTGATGTTAGATGCGGCAGATAAAAGAAAGATTGAATCTAACTTTCAGAAATAGGTATTCCACTAAGATTGTTATAGACATGTTTACAGCTTGGTCTATAATAACCGGCCTTGTTTTTGAAAGACCCTAGTTTGAATGACACTTGGGATGATAAGGGATGATGTTAAAATAAGAAAAGTTATCTTTGTACACCCATGGAAGGTCAAAGAACGGATCATCTGGAAATGCAGTGATGACAACGGGCAACAAAACAAATAGGATCGCTAATCTGAACATCTCTTAAAATGATAAGGACCCATCTGAAATTTATGATAGATATTTGGGTTTGTTTTAACAAAACACCTTATATGCTAATATCCATAAACCTTTATAATTATTTCAAGCTTATATGTTATTATCAAACCATTTCAAATCAGTTTATCGACTTTCATTTGTATATATGTTGCACCTATTAGCTTTAGTTGTTAAGTTCTCTTTAATCTCTCAAAAACATTCAGGACGTTGGCGATCATGGCTCTCCACTTCCTCCTATCCCTTGTGGCTCTCAATAAGTTCCGTCTCTCTGCTACCTCCCCCAGACTGCGTTTTGCCATCCACTTGCTTAATCCCGTCAGGTATGTCTCGCATTGCTTTCCCTTGTCTCTATTTACCTCTATTCGACCTGTGAGTATCAGATTCTCCAGGCCCTCCTTTCTAATTATGTGTCCTAGAAATTTCATCTGCCTTCTCCTGATGTTAAGTATAAGCTTCCTCCTTGTTTGCGTCCTCTCCAAAACTTCATCAGTGCTCACACACTTGGTCCATTATATCCTTAGCATCCTTCTGTAGAACCATACCTCCGTTGTCACGAGTCTGTTCATCTTTCAGGAGACCGTCCAACATTCGCTGCCGTAAAAGAGGATAGATGTCATGTAGCCGCTTAGTACTCTTTTCTTTGTTACCAAAGATATCCTCCTGTCTCGTAATACTCTGCCCAGCTTGTGAAATGCGTCCTTGGCCAGCCCAATACGTCTTCGAATCTCAAAGTCGCACTTACCGTCCTCCGTCAAAACACTTCCGAGATATTTAAACTTCCGCACCTGCTTGATTTTAGTGTTCCCGACCTGTAAATCGCATTTTGGAATCATTCTTTGACTGATGATCATGCATTTTGTCTTCTTGTAGTTTATGATTTGCCCCTTCTTCTCCTACCTTCTGTAGGAGGTTTTGTAATTTCTTTTCCGTGTCTGCTATCAGGGAGCCAACTTTCCTTGCGGTGGATGAAGCAATTGACTCGATGTATTTGTTCCATCTCAGATCAGCGGACAGCGTGAGACCGAGCAGCCGCAGAGAGGAGCTCTCGAGAAGTTGGTCTTCAGACATTCTAATGGGATGCAGGGATGGATCCCTGTAGTGGTTAATAGAGAGCAGTTTTGTTTTAGAGGCGTTAAAGTTAACCAACCATTTCTTGCCCCAGTTCACAACCGATTGTAGGTCCTTTTCGAGTCGAACTGCCAGGTTAACTTTGTCAGCATCACTAGATTTGTGTTTGAGGCAGGAGTAAATTGTGGTGTCATCCGCATAGATGCCGACTTGGGAATCTATGGCGTCAGGAAGATCATTTATGAATATGAGGAACGTAGTAGGGCCTAGGATGGAGAGAAAATTCTTTAAATTCGTAAGCAGTGAACTTGGTAAGAGGATGTTATGGATTTCTAAACATTTGTTTAACTCTGTCGAAAATTCTGTACAAACACGAATTTTATTATTTTTTTCTTTAGACTGCTGATGCTGGCCATTTTGAATTGTCAGTTTTTTCATTACGCCTATTTTTTCAAGTCTGTTTAATACTTCTTTGACTTGATCCAATGCTGCGAATCGTATACTACGTTTCGGTTTAGACTAGCGGCGAACCTTTTTCTTAACATGAAATTTCGCTTTGACTTTGGAACACGTACCTAAATCATCCGACAGAATATCCGGAAGACATTTTTTCATTTCTTCCTTTAAATTTTCACAGTTTTTTTTAAAATACAGGTAACTTGTCCATTTACATTTTTTATAATAACTAGTTATAGGTAAGTCGCACAACTCAAATAATTCCATCCAGTCAGTAGCAAATAAATTTGTAGTATTTTTAATACATAATCCTTGGTTCGACACGCCTGTTACGAATTGAAACGTTACAAGTCATTTCACCAAAAATATAATTTCTCACCTGATACACCACGTGCGATATTTTAAGTTCTTTTTAATATAGGTTTTCCGTTTACTTTCCAAGTGGTTTCGTTGATTATTGTGATATCACTACCAATGTATAGTTGCATTTTATATTCACATTATTAATTTTCCCATAAAACATTTTTTGGGGGTTTTCTATTATTTTTTCCGTTAAAATGTTGTATACGAAATTTTTTTCTGTGAGAAGTTTTACTTGCTTTATTTTTACAGTGTGACTTTTATATCCTACTTTCACACACTTTGTAGTACTTTGAATTCTTAAAAGGCAGTCGTCTCCGAGAAGAAGCCTTCCATATCTGAAACATGGATTCATTTTTCTTTTTCTGCTTTTTCTTTAGCTTGTATGTATGTACATTCTTTCTATTCAATTTCCTTCATATTGCGTCTCGGATTTAGGATTATCGGACATTCGTCCTATATTTCTTGTAATGGTAGTTTTTGATTCTGTCCAAGTTTCATTAGAATTCTAGCGATTCCTGCATACGTGACAAAATCTTCGTCTTCTTTTTTTCGTTAGATTCAGACACTACCAACGAGTATTTAATAACAAACTTTTCTCGCAAAAAATTTTAGTCAGAATATATACCGTTTCTTCAACGCAAATTTCTCCTGTTTTCTTTTTTTGGTAATAAAAAATTATAATATTTTTCATGTTCTACTGGTGCTAATTTTCTCAACCAAAGTCTTGTATTTTTCTTGTCTTCCCAGTCACTGCACTTTTCTTTGAAAATTTGCTCGTATCTTCTAAATTAAGCAGAACAGGTAATTCCATAATATGAATTGTATTTAAATTCAGATATGGCATTTGCCATCGCACCGGAAGTGAAATAATTTTTCGTTTTCTTCCGTATTATTTCAATTCAATTTTGTTGTAGTTTCTGGAGTTACAACAACTGTTGTTGTTGTATTTTTATCACTTGGGCTAATAATTCTTCCATATTTGAAACATATCTGTTTTTTTTTCTTCTTTCTCTTTTTGTACGCGCATTAAAGAAAAAAATAACCAAAGTGGTTCGAATTTCTCGTTGTCATTGTTATCATGTGCACCGAAAAAAGTACTTTTTCTTACCCCGTATGAGTTTCGATCCCTCGTCGCCACTGTTATAACTCACTCCTAGCGGTTATAATAATATGTCTCACTTAGGCTACTCGCCGTGACGTCATTAGAATTCTCTCCGGATGACACAAACCTGCTCCTCCAAGTCACGTTGAGTTCTTTATTTAAGGCGATTTGCCTAGTTCATTTGTGTTACCGGGGTATCTTATTTACTCCACAACAGAGCAATGCCAAAGTACATATCAGCTGAAGAATTGTAATAAAACCAATTAAGGTGAGGATATGAGTTCTAATAATGGTGTGCATACTTTATCTTAGAAGTAAAAAGCAAAAGTGCTTATTGTTATAAATTTTCGAGTTGTTTTTCTTAGTTTAGTTATTTTAATACTCTTGTATATTTGCTTGGGTAAATTAGCAAAAGAAGCTTTTATGTAGCTTAAAAATATTAGTTTTTTCGTTCAATTGATTGAAATACGTTCATTTAATAATTTTATTTTATGTACGTTGAAATTATTATTTAAAGTTATTAAAATTCTTAAATCTGATGGCAAACTAGGCACTAATCAATATTTAAAGCGACGTCAGAAGAGATGCAGTAGATTTCGAGCTCGTCTGGAGGTCGTGGTTTAAGCCAATGGTGATTTTATTGAATAAATTTACTCTTTAGCACTTATTCGCCTTTGCATGCAATGTGATTGGCTCTGATCTGGCATCTCGTTTACAGTCGCTCTCTCACAGACGTGCCGTCACTTCCCTCTGTCTTTTCTACAAATACTTTCACGGTAACTGCTCCGACGAGCTACTTTCGCTGGTTCCCAAACTGCATGAATTTAAACGTGCTATTAGGTGGTCATCTCAGTCCCACCCTTTCACTGTCGAATCGGTTAAATGTAGCAGTATCTTCTACTCCAATAGCTTCATGTCTCGCACCCCACCGTCCGTGGAACTCCCTTTCTCTGACTTGCTTCCCTGATAGCTATAATCTCCAACTATTCAAATGCAATATCATCGACATCTCCAGATGCCTTGATCTATTCCACGTCCTTCTTTTCATCCTTTCCTCTTTTACGCCTCTTTACTCTTGCTCCCACTCTCTGTAACCCCTTGCGTGTTAGTGGCACTCCCGCCTTGCTTGGTGTCAAATACTTAAAAAAAGAAGATATTTTTCTGTAATTTTGGTAACTATATCTGTTAAAATGAGAATGTGATGTCAGTATTATTTTCATTTTTGCGTAGTTCAGACGAAAATTACCCATCGCACCTCACACACACACACACATATATATATGTATCCGTGTGTGTGTGTGTGTGTGTGTATATATATATATATCTATATATCTATATATATATATGTATATGTGTGTGTGTGTGTGTATATATATATATATATATATATATATATGTGTGTGTGTGTGTGTGTGTATACAGTGCCGTTCGATAAAAGTGACTGACCTGATTTTTTTTATTAAACGTTCTCTTCTCCGATGAAACGAAAGTTGAGCTAAATTCAAAGGATAAGCGATCTAAAATCCAAAGAAGAAGCTTTGGAAGCTCTTTGAATTTAGCAGTAAGTACTGTCAAGGATCCGTTCAGTATAATGTTCTGGGGATGCTTTTCTTTTCATGGAACTGGTTTCTTAAAATCTATTGAAAAGACGCTCAGGAGTGAGCAGTACAAGAGAATTTTAGAGTCTTGTCTGCTCCCTTCTGCTGAAAGGGTGCAAATCGACCCCACCAAGGTCATTTTTATGCAGGATAATGCTCCCTGTCACAAATCAAAATTGATGAAGGAATACTTTGATGAGAAGCAGGTGAGTGTTATGACATGGCCGCCACAATCTCCTGACCTCAACCCCATAGAAAACTTAGGATGAATTATAAAGTACAGGCTCTCGAGAAAGCAGTGGAGCAACAAAGAGGATTTGATTGTGAATTTCATATCCGAATGGAATTCAATGCTTGGAGATGAGATTTGCCAGAACCTAATCAAGTCAATGCCAAAAAATGTTGCAAAGTTTATTCAAAATAAAGGAGGACCCATAGATTATTAAATATTTCGAACTATATTACCTATTATAAATAAATTATACCTCTAATATTCTTTAGTTAAAGCTGTTCAGTTATGTTTCTACTGATTACTAGTGGCAGGAAATAAGTGAGTCATTTTTTTTTGCACAGAGTTTTTCCCTAAATCTCATTTATATCCGAAATTATAATTATCAATAGAATACCTTAGTGTGAGTAAACGTTTTACTAGGTGGTCGAGAAGGGGTCTTTATATTAGTAAGATTAAAAATTAGTTTGACCCCAAAAACAATAGGCGAAAAAAAATCTTTAATTAAAAAATCAGGTAAGTCACTTTTATCGAACAGAACTGTATATATATATATATATATATATATATATATATATATATATATATATATATATATATATATATATATATATATATATACATGGATACATATATATATATGTGTATGATTGTGTGTGCGTGGAAGGTGAAAAATCAGAAAGACAAAACGAAGACATATTCTGAATGGCTGATTTAATAAATCTAATGTTAGTATATCGAAAAAAAGAACATTTTAAAAAAAATTCAGTGTTGAATTTTATGAGCAAAATGCAGATCAAGACAAATGTATGCATAAATAATGATAAGAATATATAAAAGGTAAATGCATAGACATAAAAAAATCACTTCCTTTTTTCGAAAAGAAGAAAAAATGTTTTAGAGTTCAACTTATCGAACATTCGGTTTCCTGCTTTCATGTTGAGCGTATAATTTTGCACAAAAATTTGAATACAAAAATAAAACATCTTAAAATATAAAAGGTTGTCCAGTTCTCACAATTCTTTAGTAACTTAAAAAAAAGAAGCTTTTATGAATATCTAGAAACTTTTATATTACTGATTCTTTACATTTGTTCTTATATTTCTAACCTCGTTCTCGATTTCAGTCGTTCGCATTTTACGCTTCCCTATAATTACCATTAGGTGAAACATCAACGGACTTTGTCATTATCCATTTCTCACTGGCCCGCGAAAATCTTTATGAATTATCTTCTGCGTAGAGAACTGTCTGCATTTATACATACATCAGTTGATCAAACACATATACATATATATAAGGATTTAAATTCCTGTAGGCTTCTTTCGGTCTTCTGCTAATATAAAAACACGGACAATAGTTAGCTTAATAACATATTGCAGAATTATATATTTTTAGCTGGTAATTGTTACCTTTCCTTTCTTTTTTTGGGTTAATCCCAATTCTGCTACAAGAAACTTACTGTTATTAAGTCCAATAAATTAAGTATGTAAAAAGATACGGTTTTATTTTATGACCCACAGGCATTGACAGCGAGGATAAATGCTGGAAAATGCGTTTAGATTTATTCGAGAACGATCATCAGCCTTTTACATTCTTTACGATTTGAACAGGGATTTTGTTGGTTACTTCCTTCTTTTTTTTTGCTGTTGCTTGCTTGGTTCTATGTCTATCTAATTTTCTTTTTTCTTTCGGTTCTCAAAGTTATTAAGGCTAATATTATATTTTGCTTGTGCCTAACGCATTGTTATACAACCGGAACTCCTATATGGCTAGTGGCACGGTACGTATGTCATTTGATTTGATCATCAGGCGCAAAAATATTATTCGACACACCTGAAGATCTATCACTGCCTTTCTCTTGGCAATAAGAAAAACAGATTGCCGATGTACATATATATATATATATATATATATATATATATATATATATATATATATATATATATATAGAGAGAGAGAGAGAGAGAGAGAGAGAGAGTTAAGATAGAGAGGGAGAGAAGAAAATAGAGAGAGATAAAGAGAGACATGGAGAGAGAAAGAGATTCACACACAAAAAGAGAGGAAAATAAGGGTAGAGATAGAAAATAAGTGAGAATGAGAGAGAAATGAGAGATGAAGTATGAAAGAGAAAAGGTTAAGTAGAGAGGGTGAAATACAGTAATATATATATACAGTGAGAAAGGTAGAGAGAGGGAGAGAGAGAAAGGTAATATATATACACACACGATAGAATATAGTTTTAAAGTATGCTATATTTATGGGTAAAAAGATTTTCCAAGCTGAACTTAAATGTGGCACAAGGCCGGAAGTATGGGGTACCCAGTGAGGATCGAACTCCCTACTCAGACGTCATTGTTCGTAGCAAGACAAGCTTGTTAACCATTACACCGCCTCGAAGTGCCCAGGCGGATGTAAATATAAGAGAGGACAGAGGTGACAGTCTGTTTCATGCTAAACACAATCGTCAGGCTTTACGACTGCGTTTAGCATGAAACAGATTGTTGCCCGTCGGTGTTGACTTCAATACATATACATATACATATACATACATACATACACACACACACACACACACACACACACACACACACACACACACACACATACATATATATATATATATATATATCAAAATAACAAGAAAGAATAGTCAGATTTATAATTGATGATTAGTAGGGATAATTCCAAGGAGGATATAAATCCAACGATAACTCAATGTAAGAAAAGAGCAATAAAATAATGAATACACAATCCTTAAAAATCAATGAGGTCAGGTTAAATTTATTTCGTGAACCGCACGTCCTTCTCTTCAGAGCAGTTTTACATTAATAAATGGAGTTGACGTTTCTTTTTCCTTGTGTCTGAATAAATTGAACTCCATGTAAAACTGGTCTGAAGAGATGGACGCGCGGTCCACGAAATAAATTATAACCAGACCTGATGGATTTTAAAGGATTCTATATATATATATATATATATATATATATATATATGTGTGTGTGTGTGTGTGTGTGTGTGTGTGTGTGTGTGTGTGTGTGTGTAAACGTTTGTAAATCTGAGAACCTACTGGTGAAAACATCAATTATTTTTCACAAATATTTAATTTTAACAGTTACATTTCTTGTCAATGAAATTTAATTAACGTTTCTCCATTAATCACATATAGTGAACATTATACAGTGAAAATTTCAGATAAAACGTCAGTGAAAAACTGTGTCTGGCAACGAACTTATTGATCCATCATCCTGTATCAAATAAATTGGAGTTACTATTTGCACATCATAGATCGATGGTTAATAGAATGGCAAAACGGGAGAAGTTCTTTTACTTACGCTTTGTCTGATATATAGAGTTTGGCAATTTCAAACATGAAAAGGTTAACAACCAAAAAATGTTAAAGTTATCGTAGCCTATTACGAAAATGGACGTTCACATTTATAAATATATGTCCCAATGATTCTGCTAGTCAAAAATGCACACCAAACAGTGAACTTTTGTGGATGCAGTGGCTTTTCAACAATCTTCCTTGGAATTTTATCACCCCATATGCGACAATTCTGCTTATTAACGAATCCGCCAAGATGAAAATCGACTTCATCACTAAAGAGGTTTTTTTTGCGAAAAATCTTCATCGACTTGTCTTTGCTCGTGCACCCAATTGACAAATGTACAGTGATCCAAATGGTCAGCAGGGTTCAGTTCTTTCAATCAACTGAATTTTATAAGCGTGTAGAGACAGTTTTCTTGTCAAAATTCGATGTTGTTGTGAGTGGGTTCAATTCCTGCCCGCCGTGACAAATAGAGGTGTTTGGATTTTCGGCCACATTCTCGTGCACTTCAGCAATGTTTTCAGCTGAAGGGCGTAAATGAACCCGCAACAGTGTTTTCACATCTGCTACCGACCCAGTTTGTTTGAATTTACGAACAATTTTCCAATGACACTCTTGAAACTTTAAAACGTTGTTTGATTGTTAATCTTTCCAAGGTTTAAATTGCCAAAGATCTAATCTGTTAACTATGAAAGAAGAAGAAAAAAATCATTAGACGCTTAAACTTAATTCACATTGAAAATCGGTCCAAGTTATTGGAACACGCTTTATATCACATTCTCTCTACCACATTATGATTTCTGCATCATTCATTTAACCTTTTTTCAAAAATTTCTTGACATCCACTAAATAATATAGAATGATTTTCTAAAAGTTATTTCTATCAGTTATTTCTTGGTAGTAAATTAAATAAAATCAACATGTTTTTTTTTGTGAAATGTGAAGATATCGGAATTAATTTAAAATAGAATGTAAGAAAAAGTAGCTTAATACAGAAAGTAACTGCACTATTTGCCTAGATTGAAAAAAAAAAACGTTATAAAATGAGAGTTCAGCAGCCGTTATCATTTAGCTGCGACAAAAGCTCTGAGCAGTAATGCTTGGTTGGGAAAAAACTATTTCTTCTACGGTGTTCCTTCCTAATAAAATACTGAATTAATTAACTTTTGCGTAATTAATCGCTTAAGGCTTCACATTGGGGGATTCTTAATTTGATATGATCCCGTCCATTGTAGGAAAAAAATTGGAATGTGTCTGCAAATTTTTCCGTTGTTCAATGTTTGCTTGTGTTGTTGATTTTATTTCGGAATTAGCTTTGAGCAAGTCGATGTTATAATCAGTTGATTTTAGGGTAGCAAACACTGGGTGCGAATTTTTTTTTTACAAATCCAGAAGTTACATTATTCTCTATGGACTGGGAGCCTGTTTCAGCATCCTACTTTTTCACAGAGAGGAGAGAAATAACGAAGGAGAGTGATGAAAACAGGTGTTGGCTTGCTTGTTTGAGAGAGAGAGAGAGAGAGAGAGAGAGAGAGAGAGAGAAGAGAGAGAGAGAAATTTATATAGAAAGAGAAAAGAAAATAAGGGTAGGAATGGAAAGTAAGTGAGAGGGAGACAGGAGGAGGAGAGCGAAAAAGGGAAATAGAGAGTGTGAGATACAGTAATATATATATATATATAGCTTCATGTCTCGCACATCTCGCCTATGGAACTCCCTTCCCTATTACTGTTTCCCTGACAAATACAATCTCCAACGGTTTAAGTGTAGCGTCAATCGACATCTCCAGTTGCCTTGATCTATCCACTTCCCTTCTCCACTTCCTTTCATTTTTCATTCCTATCTGCTCTCGCTCCGGATCTTTTGTGGCCTCCTTGCCTTGATCGAACCACTGTCTTTCTCTTTCTCCACATCCCCTCCCTTGCCACTCCTATCTGCTCTTCTTCCAACCCTTCTTTAACCCCTTGCGTGATAGTGGCCTCCGGCCTTGCTTGGGGTGATATGATTAAAAATATATATATATATATATATATATATATATATATAGAGAGAGAGAGAGAGAGAGAGAGAGAGTGAGAGAGTGATGGAAGATAGAGAGGGAGAAAAGAAAATAGAGAGAGATAAAGAGAGACATGGAGAGAGAAAGAGATTCACACACAAAAAGAGAGGAAAAATAAGGGTAGAGATAGAAAATAAGTGAGAATGAGAGAGAAATGAGAGATGAAGAATGAAAGAGAAAAGGTTAAGTAGAGAGGGTGAAATACAGTAATATATATATATATATATATACAGTGAGAAAGGTAGAGAGAGAGAGAAAGGGAAAGAGAGAGAGAGTAGGGAATCATTGAAAAAACTTGACATTACAGATTGCTTTTAGCGTTAGAACCATCCCTAATCCTAACCCAACGCAAGGTTTTATCGGAAGTCGTAAGGGATACGAATTATTCTGTATCCAGTCTGACAAGAACACGTCTGCCACACGGAAAATTTTAACCTGGAAGTTAAAATTCCCCTCCATTTCTATATCTGTTTATCCTACACGCATGGAAGAAAATCCACTCATTCAAATCGGACACATTTTTTTCCGGAAAGCATTTTCGATATTACGAACACACCAAAGATCGACAATCTTTTGTTCTGACAGCTTTCGTGAAAAAGATTCTATCCAAAATGGTGTTGTGCAATGTCTTATGGCACATTCTGTTGTGTGGTATTCTTGCGAAACAAAAAAGTAACCTGTCAATTATAACGTATAATATGTATATGCATGTGTTTAAGAATATATATATATATATATATATATATATATATATATATATATATATATATATATATATATATACAGTGTAACCCGGATATAAGAGAGATTTTCTCTGGTCCCAAATTAGAGCCTGTGTTAATAAAACAAAATAGACCAAACCCGGATATAAGAGAAACCCGGATATAAGATACTTCTTCTCCGGTCCCGACAACTCTCTTATATCCGGGTTACACTGTATATATATATATATGCGTGTGTGTGTGCGATATGAGTGATTCATTTTGCTTTTTAACAACTTATCAAACTTATCAAAAGTCGGAAAATCTTTTTACATTGTAAAAATATTTTGGACATGATACTGATTTACTGACAAGTCCTTCTAATTAATCCATTGCTAGGGGAATAAGAATATTTGCGTGTAAGTCAATATATGAACCTGACTGGAATTGGAACATGGCTCTCCGATCTTCAATTCTGAGTCGTTATCTATTAAGAACACCTACGCTTACAGCACCTGATATTTCCAGGCTTGACGTTACTTAACTTTAACTTCGATGATCGTATGTGAACCGGTGTTTCAATATATGGCCGTAAGCTGTGCGCAAGTGGTCGTCCGTGCGTGTGTGTATATGTGAATGTGCGTGCATGTGTATGAGTGTGCGTGTGTATGTGTGCGTTTATGTGTGCGTTTGTGTATGTGTGACGCATTTCGAAATATGGTAGCACAACTGTTCAGATGAGAATTAAATATTGTGGTGAAGGCTTGTATAAAACCAGACACGCGTTTTGGAAGTATTTATAACAGAAAAATGGTGCATAATGTGCCTAACATTCAGGGACGGTCTTCCATATATTTTATTGTCATGAAATATTGCCATAACCTAAGAATACTTCATGTATTTAACTATGCTCTCCCGGAAATTATATGTTTTTTAGTTTTTCTAATAAAACTCAACATATCTAATAGGGAATTTACGGGTTCGTTGATCCATAGCCCTCTATCAAATAAATTAGGGTTACTATTTGCACATTATTATTTCATTAGTAGAATGACAAAATGTAAAAAAAAAAAAAAAAAATACCCACCCTTTGTTTAATTATACAGGGTTTGCCAGAAATACGTCATACATTTTAAAAGTTGACAAAAAAGACCAACGTAACTGGTATTTAAAAAAATATATATTTCACTGTTGTTTAAGCACAGTGCTACAGTTTTTATTCATTTTGTTTTAAAAATGACATCCTTCAAATGATGGTCTCAATTCGCCATACACTGTTGTGATTTCTAAAGTTTTTCCATCAGCTGATACATTTTCTGGAGTTCGAGCGTTTCGAGATCTTCCAGGTGGTTTTCTTTTAAGCGCTAAACCCGTGTCCCTGAAATGATCAACCCATAGCAGTATCGATTTTCTATCCGGAACAGCATCATTCCGACGTAATATGATATGAGCACGAAAAGATCACGGTATTAGATTTACAGGTCTAAGAAGAATATTTCTAAAGCAAAAGCACAGTGTTCACCGGTTCATGATGGTAAAGTTTCGGATCTGAAAGAAAATGGTAAGTTATTAGCTAGAGAAAGACACCGTTGTCACTTGCTTAAGTTTGCTAGCATCACACAGACGACAGTTTAAAATGTGAGATGTATTTCTGCCGCACTCCGTATATTAGACAAATGCTAAGTAACAGAAATGAGATATAAACTCTATATATCTACATACAGTAAATAATATAGAAGAATTAAAAAAAAAAAGGTTTCTGGCTTACGACCATATCACGTTTAAACTCCGGTTCCCGAATGATCACCAAAATTAAGCAACGTACTTAGATGGGTGACCGCTTGGGAATACCAGGTGCTGTAATCTTGGATTTGCGGGTGGTGTAATGGATAATGGCTCGGAGTTGTTAATCGGAGAGCCGAGTTTCAATTCCGGTTGCGATCGTTATAATTATTTACGCGCAAATACCCTTCTTCTCCCCACCCCTGCTATTGATTAATTAGTAAGACTTGTATCACTAAAACAATTATCTAAAAAAAATAAATAAATAAATAAAATAAAACTGCGTACAAAATATTTAGATTTCAGCATTAAATAACCCATAGAGGTGTTGCTATGCAACTAAACAAAAACAACCAACCAACCAATCAATCTAAGTTTTCTTCTATTACGATATCTACATATACTAAATTATGTAGAAGAATATATACACAATATCTATATGCACTAAATTATATAGAATGCTCTCTTGCCTTAGGTGGCCACCAGCCGTTTGTCCTATGTCAAGAGAATCAAATCTTATCTTCTATTTAACCCATAGTTGGATAAGGTGGATTCCTGCCTTTTCCAAAAACATTAGCGCAAAGTCACCAAAACAGGATTGGCAGGAATTTGAACTCAGTTCGACGATTCCAACTTTCCCGTCGATAACTCTAATGCATTTAACTATTTAACTTTTAATATCCAATCTTTATATCTGTCTCCAGTCTTTTCCTTTGCCGTCCTGGGTATGACGATTAACTACGTCCGACAGCAAGGCCTCTGATCAGGAGGTTTTGAGAAGCGTGGAACCACCTCTTAATTGCTGGTGTTCCCAGGTCCACCCTGTCTCGGGGTGGTAGCACCTGTTAGGGTCCCAGCTACGGACAAATAGTTAACCCTCAAGCTGGGCTTAAAACACTATGAAAATGAAAAAAAAAAGTTTTAATACCAGAAATACTTTGTAAAAATTATTACCGGCAATACATTTAAAAAAAAAGAAGATATTACCAGCTATACATTTTTGAAAAAAATATTGCCAACAATGGATTTTTAAAGGAAAAAAATATTACCAGCAATAGATTTTTGAAGAAAAAAATATTACCAGAAATAAAATTTTGTCGGCATTAAATAACCCATTGAGGGTGATATGCCGTAAACGAAACGAAACGAAACCAAACCAAACAAATGTTTTCTTTCTTTGTCTCTTTTTTAAAGAATACCTGTGTGTCTCAGTTTACGTTCTATCCGAATGTCTTATTTTGTACATATTTTTAAGCAGATTTGAGAATTCATAATGAGATTTAAGTTACTGATTTGAATATAAAATCCTTGTTCATATTTTCAGTATAACTTGGGCAAATTTTGACACTCTAATCTTGATGACAGCTGAAGAAACTGCTGACAGCACTCGACTCAAGGGAGAAATCCATTACCACCTTACCGAAACCCTTTATGTTTGAGAAAGACTTTCACTATCACTGGTTTTTGGTCTGTGCGTGCGTAATTTTCAGACAGGCACTCACATAAAGCAACAAGGATTAATGTATTTCCTTCACCTTCATTAATCTGTAATTTGTTCCCGTTGGCTTGTACTTGGTAGGAAAGCCTCTGTTCACATCACGCATCGATAATGGTTCGCTGACTAATGTCTTCTCAGAGGTTGGTAATTTTTCTCTTCTAGGATCACTACAGAGAAATCCACATTGCAACTTGAATACCTCAGAGGCTGTACTGTTTCGAAATTTCTCAGACCTAGTCTTCTGTTCATAAGTCATTAAGATCTTTCTTCTTGCCAATAACTTGCTGTATTCAACACGCCCAAAAGAAACCTCCCATTTACCTGGGTGACGATTGTTTTAGGAAAATAAGAAATTTTGTGGTATGGCTTATACGTATTCTGTATTTACAGATCGCGACAGTTATTAGGTAGATGTGATAAATATACTTTAATGTTTAATACAAATTATTCAGTATTATTATTTAGGTAATAAGCATTATAACATGGCACAAATAGCTATATTCAGGTAAAAAGAATTTTCAACTATATACTGATTTTTTTTTACGTATGTATGGTTATTTTTTTTAACTTTTATCAAAAACATCATTCCCGTACACGTAGTTATCGATAATATTATAAATTAATTACTATTCTTTTTAATTAATAGCTATTTTTGCTCAGTTATAAATTAATTACTAATTTTTTTAATTAATAACTATTTTTGCTCAGTTGTTGGCATTAATAGATATCTGCTGATGTGTTACAATTTAGGACTAATGCAATAATAAAAATTTAAATTTCATCTCTCCGATAGATGTCACGAAATTCTAAATCGAATATAGCTTCAGATAAGTTATACCCGCATTTATCTTTTCACTACTATTTATTCGACTTCGAATCCCCAACATGGAACATTGCATGAGAGCCCAAAAGTTCGAAGGTGACCCTGACTATGCCATGAAGGGTTTCGCAAAAAATGATAAGGAGTCAGTATTTCTTAAATGAAAACAAAATATAATCACATTGCTTGCATACAGTCTTTGCTAATAACAACAAAAATATAAAATATCAATTATTATTTTGTTTTCAATTGGTTGATACGAATCAGACGAAAGTCGAGCGAAAGGACGCATTCACAGATCATCAATTTGATTTAAACTAAATAACATTAATCTGAAAAACCATCATAGCAACTGCACTACAAACGAGTTTTCTTATATATTTAGAGATTTTTAAATGATGAAAGCAATTATATATATATATATATGTATATATATATATATATATATATATATATATATATATATATATATATATATATATATATATATATATATATATATATATATACACATATATATATATATACATACAAACATGTATATACACACATGCATACCTGTATATACATGTATATATGATGAAAATGTGGAAAAGACAAAGCAAAATCCGAATATGTGAGTTTACTGTTTTTATTTTGTTTTTGTTATTCTGTCGACGTCAGACGTTTCGGTCAAATAGACCTTCTTCGGGACATGGTTAATGGAGACATATTTATATTAGATTTAAGTTAGATGAAGAGACGATATATACAGGACTGGTCAGAAACAGAAAAACTGAAATTCTAAAGTCAGAGTATTCTTTCTTGGAGTCGGATACGCTGGCGTCGCGTGGGCGGCACTACGAAAACCTGCGCACAGGAAAAAGATTGTGTCCTAAGTGGAAGGTGGGGGGGACTTATTTAAAACTATAGCTTATCGGTACATTTGTCACGCATTAATCTTGCTACACAGCTTGCTATATGAAAGAACCCTGGTCGGTTATTTACTGTGTCTTCGGAAAAATTAAATATGTATATATACATACATATATATATATATATATATATATATATATATATATATATATATATATATATATATATACATATATCACTGTTGGATTGGCTGACCTTTTAGATCTTGCTCTCGCTTTTTGAAGATGATTCAGACAAGCAGATTGAAAATTACTGAGTCCGCTAAAACAAGTTTATCTCCATTCTACCCGCTCCAAGGCTAAGCGCTCAAGGGTGTTATGTTATATTGACTGCTGACAAGTTGCTTTTCAGCTTGTCTTTGTATCTTAGACATGACCGTCCTACATTCCTGTAGCCCTGATCTAACTGGCTGTACATTAGGATATTGGGTATCCTGTCATCAGACATTCGCAAGACATGACCAGTCCACCGTAACTGAGACTGTATGAGAAAAGTCTCGATTCCTCCAATATTACACCTGTTAAACAGGTCTACGTTAGATGTCCTATCTTGAATGTTAACTCCACAGATTGCACGCAGACAGCTTTTATGGAAAACATCTAGCTGGCGTATATGGTAACTGTATGGAGTCCATGACTCTGAGCCATACAAAAAGGATTGAAAGTACAACAGCTCTGTAAACCCGAATTTTCTTATCCAGTCGAATACCCCGCTCATTCCACAAGCGATGGCGAAGTTTGCCGAAAGCACTGGTAGCCTTAGCAATCCGATGTATGATTTTATCATCTAAAGTTCCACTGTAATTGTCTTTGCTACCAAGATAGGTGAAAGACTTTACATAGTTCAGGGTTTTGTCTTCTACTTTCAATGGTCTCTCTGGAAATTTGTAGATTGGTGGTTTTTGTTTCTCACCACGCAATTACTTCTGAGTAGGACAATGTTGGTGCACAACTTCAGTTTTATTTATGCCAAGTGTAAGACCAAATGCTTTACATACAGCAGAGAAACGATTTATTAGTCTAAGGTCAAATTACTTGCAGATAGTGAGAAGGCGTAATCCATTAGAATTCACATGACCAATACCGTGGGGACCTAAAACGCCTTTCCAAAATGATAATCATTGTCAAAACGAGCATTGAAATCACTTGTAAGGACTAATTTATTCTTATGTTGGACTTTGGAGAGGACATCCCGAAGAAGATTGTAAAAATCATCTTTTTCTTCATCTGAACAACCTAAGGTTGGCGCGTAGCAGCTAACCATCGTCACACGGGTGTTGCGCTCCAGATTGAGGGTTAATTCTCTTATGCGATCAGATACACCTTTAGGTAAGGAAGGCAGTGGGCTAGCAAGATATGACTTGATGGCAAAGCCAACACCAGACTGGTGCAGCTCTTTCTCAGTCTTACCAGCTCATAAAAATACGTATCCGACTTTTTCTTCCCTAAGCTGAGAATTACCAGCCAGGCGTGTTTCACTAATGGCCGCTATGTCGATGTTATATTTCTTTAACTCGAGTGAAACAAGAACTGTTTTACGGTCTGGTGCAGAATCATTGTCCTGAATAGTGCGAACATTCCAAGATCCAAAATGGAAATACTTCTTATATTTATTCTGATATTCCTTTGCTGTTTCGACTCTTTTATTGGATAATTAGACAGCTGCAGCGGGCTGCCAAGTCACTGTGTGAGCAAGCAATGTTTAGGGATCCTTTTATCGGCCCTCCCCATAATAGGGAAAGCAGTGTAATCCTAAATAGGGCTGCTTTGTCACCGATGGAGGACATGGACATCACAATTGCTCATGGGTTTGTGAAAGAACGGTCATCACCCATCGGTCTGCCACTGTGTAGAGCCTTTCAGTAATATCCTTTACTTGACCCCGTCGCCTTCACTCTCTCGCCAGCGGACCTTGCAAGTGAACTGTGTGGATAATAACGAATCAAGGTAAACCGCCAGAAAACCCACACAAGTGATTTGATTAAAGTGGTGAAGGCTTGTGCAGAACCATCCACACTTTTCGGAAGTATTAATACACTTAATCGGTGCAAATAAATGCCACAGACGAAGCAGACAATATACCTCAGGCTTTTCGTGTTTTCGAGTTTTCCATCTCCTAGACCAATCGTGTTCTATAACACTAAAGAGCTTGGTCAGCCCTGGTAGACACTATTTTCCCATAGCTGGGACCCTAACAGTAGCTACCACCCCGGGTCAGGGTGGACCTGGTAACAACAGCAATTAAAAGGTGGTTCCACCCTCCTGAAATCCTTCAATTTCCCGATGAGAAGACTTGCTGCCGGATGTAGTTTACCGTCATACCCAGGACATTACGTGAGAAATTTAGAGGATGGGTGAAGACCAGTTCTGCCCGTTACCCTTAAAAATAAGGTGCAGTAGATGAGCAACAAAGATACTACTTCTACCCAATGCCGCCATAAACACATAAATTTTTTTTTTATTAGATGTCGGAGTAAACAGTTCGAAATTAAATGTGTCGATATAATGTTATATATACATTTTAAATAATATTAATAAAATAAAATAAAGAAATATAAGATTATTATTAGAATATTTTATAATTATTGTTATAAATGTTGTTGTTATATATGTGTATGTGTGTGTGTATATATATATATATAAATTATTATAAGTATAAGAGAAAATTTTATTATTATTGTTATTGCTTAAAAATATTTGAACGATAAAAATAGACAAATTGACTAGCAGTAAAAACGAAACAAAATAACGTTATAACTGGTAACGCATTTACAATAAAATTGAAATTACGTTACTTTTCAAATAAAAAAATAAGAAATGTAAGGAATTAAAATTCATACTAAATTAGATAACTCCACGAAATCGCTAAAAAAATGGCATAGCATGATAAAAAAGACGCCAAATTTTACGAAAACAAAATTTTATCGTCTAAATGTTTATGTTATTATGAAGACGAAAGACCAAAGTTTTTTTTAATTATTTTTAAAATTTTTTACTTCTTTTTAGAACATTCTAAATTTTGATTAAAAAAACCTTGTTTCTCTTTGTATGCCCGGAACTACTAAAATAACAGATACAATTTTTAGCACGTTTTTTTTTGTATGACACACATTAATTTGGGAAATCTTGCAAAAATTAAAATAATTGTCGGAAGTTAATGAAACTTTCAGAAACTATTCATAGATGATGGAAATTATTATAAATATGTTTTATTAAAGTCATGGCAGAAATATTTTTTTATATTTATTACTCCACCCTAACTAATTTTATGAAAACTCTAGAAATTCAGTCGCATCGGGTTTAGTGATTACAATAGTTAAAAGCACAAGGATTGGAGGAATGCAACTTATGTTTTTTTTAATTGGACCCCACCTACCTGAAAATCAGCTCAGAATTGTAACATACAAAACTCAATAAAACAAAGATATTATTTAATTTCAAATGCTTTTATTTGATTTTAGTTGTCTTTATGAATATGAACAATATTTTCTGAAAGGAAAAATTTTTTTCGATGAAAAATGAATTTTTAATACAATTATTTGTTATTTCTTTAATTATAATAGATTTTTACATTTAAGTTGTTAAAATATTATAAAATTAGTTAAAAGCCGTATCAGCTTTCGTAAGTGTCCTTATGAGATCGTTTTTTAGCGCGTTGTAAACTGTATCGTTTTGACTAATCAGAAGATCCGCAGTAATTAAGAAATGTAATTTTGTGTTTATAATCGGGCTGTAATTATAAAGTACGGAAGACCAACCAGAATACAATTAAGTTGCGTTATTTGAGTTAAGCATTGTTCTCCGCTGTTAATGCCTTTACTTTTGCGAAACACGTGTGGAGAAGTTAATTTGATTTTTCAATTTCAACTGAGAAGGGTACCTACAAGTATCAGTATCATCTTATGAAATTTATATGATCTTATTTTTATATTAATCTCAGTTATGACATGTTTCCATAAATTTAATCAAAATTAATAATAAAATGAATGGAAATACACAGTAAAATATCATAAATGTACATAAAATTATAGTATTTTATGTACACTTCTGATAAAATTTCGTAAGAAAGTTACCTATAAATTAATTAGATACCTTTCTTATGAAATTTAATCTCAATCTTAATAGTCTTATGTTTTTCATTTCTTTATAATATATTTTCCATAAAGCATCGTAAACGTAAAGGTGAAAGGTAAGTACAAAAAAAAAGTTAGAGCGCTGAAAGTTTTCCTTAAAAATAACGAGGTAAATAATTTGTTCACTTAAATCTAAATAATTTCACTTCCCTCCATCCGTAGAAAGAATTATGCTCACGTAAGCTGTCTAAACGTCATGAAAATATCTATCATCACCTGTCAAGTGACGTGAAAGGTTATCACCTGCTTTGTTTTATTTTCAAATTACATCTTTTCGGCGCAGAAGCTAAGTTAAGCTTGGTTCAAAATATTTTAAATAAATATTATAATTTCTGATTTTATTAAAATAAGTTTTGAAAAAATGATAATTGATTTCTAAAAGAATTTAGATTACCGTTAATAACATTTAGAATTAAAAATAAATGCCACCGCTACCTATCATACGTATCCTCATAATCTGCACTTACTCCTACATCCATAAAACAATCTCATTTAGTAACCCATTACCTGAGCTTTGTATTGGGTAGATATTTAGTACAAAAATGATAATTTCGCCACAATAGTTACTGCCATATTCGGGACATTTGACCATATAAACACAATTACAATTAGAAATAGTTTCCACCGTCTCTTACCTGCTGATATCACATTGGTCTTGAAAGAGTATTGCTCACAAAGCGAGAAATGTTTATACACGCCGTTCAATTTCTCTGAACGCCAAAGATATCTCGTATAAGTATGGTTTAATTAAAAAAAAAAATGACGTTCATACTGTGCTCAGCTATTTTTAGAATATTGTCTCACACACAGACACACATCACATTCCCAAATAAATCAGTAATTTTACAGTCTAAAGATGGAAAATCATTTACATACATAAATATTTAATTTCCAACGCAATCTTATTCTTTATTTTTTCCAGTGCGCTTAATTCACAGGTGATTATTAACCATGTAGAATGAGGATTATATAGTGAAAATAGCAGATCAAAATTCGTTTCATGCCGCAGGATTATTGATCCGATTCTGTAGACATGCACTTATTTAACTTTTCCTTTAAAACAGCGTTTAAAAACAGAAATCGATTGTCTGAAAGTACATCATTTCCTTGTAAAATATATAGACCCTAGATAAGTAAATGACTTTCTCGTATTACACCGCTATGCTCATCCATATACAAGTTTTGTTCTCTTCTGAAAAGCACATTTCTCACTCATGAATATTAATGATGGCCTTTATAATGATACAGTATAAAAGGCTAGCGACAAATGTCTCCGTCTTCAAAAGAAATGACACTTCGATTGCTTTACATTACGAGAATAATAGTAATTTTAGTCCCGAGTTCCCAAATCACAACGCTAATATTTTATTGAATGAGACATCCATACTACCGAGTCTTCACCATAGGGTATTTTCTGGCACTAATTCTGCTATATTTGTAAATCCAACGAGACACACTCATTTCTTATTAGACGTTTTCTAAGTGAGGTTGAATCGCTATCAATAAGTCAGGGTTGATCAGCAATATCCGATATTATGAAAAACGATGTTCGTTACAAGAGAATCAATTAATTGCTTTAGAGTTACGATAACTAATTTCATTAATATTTCTTTTATTCATATCGACAATTAAGTGACCTCTCCGAGCCCCACCTTTATGCCATGAATTATTCAAGTATATTTCGTTATTCCTTATTCGTTTTCCCGCTCCTGCTTTCTTTTACTTTTCTTTCCTACTTGACTTTGTTTTATTTAAATCTTATATTTTGAAATGATCCGTCACGTGATAAAACCAATAAAGGTAGCCGCGAGTTAAATGTCCCTTGTGCGAAATATATTCCAACCGTATCGAAAGTTGGCTTTTGAACATGATTACTTTTCGCTAAGTAACATTTTATCGAATACAACCAGTATAATGAACAAAGTGTGGTAAGGAAAGTTTTTTATCGAAGAATCAAAAGTATTTTCTGATAATATAATTCTACTATAACTCTTTTAGCTCTTCTGAAATTAAAGTTCCCCCAATAAGAATACTGAAAGGTTTACGCATCATCTTGGCATATAAGTGTCTATGAACAATTTGTATATATATCCTTGTGTAGAAAGGTAACTTTAAGTTTTTCATTTAGATTTATGCAAGTGATTACAAAGACAAGTCTTACAAAGGATTATGTCATGCCCTCCTCACGTAGATTTCTTGAACTTGAGACATTAGAGTAGTGATTTTCAACTGGTGTGCTGCAGCACACTGGTGTCCCCTGAGAGGATCGTAGATGTGCCGTGAAATTTTTTTAAAGGACATTAATTAAATTACTTTCGAAAGAAGTACAAAGCACAATAAATTGATTATACGAGTATCTGGACGTTATAATAAATGAAGGTATACATAATATATAGAATAATGTAAAAAGCAAGCTTTTCTGTAATAAACAATATTAAAAACAAAAGACGATCACAGCTAGAATTCTTGGAAGAGTATGCAAAATGCAACCTTGCAAATAAGATATTTAAAAAAAAACGTCAAGCTCAAATATCTCATTAAATTCTAAATTCTAATAAAAAAAAAACGAAATAGACGTTTTTTTAAAGAATTTTGATTATTATCTTTTTATTACAAATTTTAATAAATTGCTTTGTTTTTCTACTCTTTTTTATCATCATGCGTACCGTGGAAGTTTACGTATAGGTTCAGGTGCGTGAGTTTTTAAAAAAATGTTGAAAAACATTGCATTACAGTGTAGAGATTTTATATACTGATCTGTACGAGGTAAAATGTCTTCTTTTCCTTCCCAAGAATACTTTATTTCAAAGGCTGGACGATATCTTCTTGCTTTGATTCAGATCCATTGATTTCAACAGAAAATCTGGATCAGGATCTTATCCGTCGGCCATAAATCAGGTGATTATTTAATTACTCCGGTGGATTTTGTATGAAAATATTTACGCCATAAAATAAACATTTCTATGAAAAAAAATCAAAGTATTTATTGATGTTCTGCCATCTTGCAATTCATTGCTATTTTTAAGAAGTCAATTTTGAAAGAGAACCGCATACTTTTAGCATTATAGCAGAGATAACTTTTCTCTTTAAACATTATGTCCCTTTAGAACGTAGGCAGTCGGAGATCTCCACAAGTTCCTTTATCTTTAATATCTATAGACGGTGCGTTGCCATTTTCTTGGGAAATATAGTAGTTTTTTTCTGAAGGGTTTTGAATTCAGAGTTTTCTTTCTCTTAGACTTGTGGTCAACCAAGCGTAGAGAGAGGGAGAGAGATAGAGAGAAGAGAGAGAGAGGGGGAGAAGAGGGAGAGAGAGAGAAGAGAGAGAGAGAAGAGGGAGGGAGAGAGAGAGGAGGGAGAGAGAGAGGAGGGAGAGAGAGAGGAGGGAGAGAGAGAGGAGGGAGAGAGGGAGAGAAGAGGGAGAGAGATAGAGAGAAGAGAGAGAGAGGGAGAGAAGAGGGAGAGAGAGGGAGAGAGAGAGAGGGAGAGGGAGAGAGAGATAGAGGGAGAGAAGAGGGAGAGAGAGAGAGAGAAGAGGGAGAGAGAGAGAGAAGAGGGAGAGAGAGAAGAGGGAGAGAGAGAGAGAAGAGGGAGAGAGAGAGAAGAGGGAGAGAGAGATAGAGGGAGAGAAGAGGGTGAGAGAGAAGAGGGAGAGGAAGAGAGAGAGAGGGAGAGTCTAGTCTACTGTTTAACTGTAGCTGGGGGGAAATGCGATGGATTTATGCATTTCCCAAGGACATTAGTAGAAAGTTAACATAGTCTCATACAAAATTTGAACCCTGCTCAGCGATTACAAATTCCGTCCTATTAACAATTAGTTCATACGCGCCTCCACATAACTAAAGTCAGATTAGTAAATCGTTATATAGCCAAGTAACATAGTGTGATTTTAGAAAAATTAGAAAATCATTTCTCTTTGACTCATTTGTAATGTACTTCTCACCGCTGGCCTTATGCCAGACTAAAATAAACTTGGTAAATAACCACGTATATACAGGGTGTATCAAAAATAATTTTACAAACTTTGGGGGTGGGTTCCTCACACCAAAACAACGACAAAAGTCCATATAAACATATGTCCGCAAATCCTTCGTTTTTGAGTTATTAAGTTTAAAGAAAGTTTACGGTAGATGGCTCTGTGTTGCCATATAGACTTGATTACACTTGACATTCGTGTAAATTTGTGGCTAGTCTGTCTTCAACGTTTAATGTAAATTAACTGAGAAGTGCTCCGTTTAACAATGACAGGATATTGATATCGTTCGCAGGCAGATATAATTTTTACATATGGCCGCGCGAGTGGTATTGGGCACGAGGCTGCACGACTGTATCAGATTGCGTTTCCGGACCGAAGGCAGCCGAGTAGCCAACCTTCGCTGCTGTTTACCGTCGCGTTGCTGAGATAGGATCCGTAGCACCACAAACTATTCATCGAGGAAGTCTGAGATCCTCTCGTACGTTTGACCACGAATAATACACTCTACAGGCTGTCGAAGACGAACAATGTCAAGAGGCCCTTGCATGTCGTACATCTCATAGGACCGCATGGAGGGCACTTCAAGAGCAGCTTCTGTATCTGCATCATTTGCAACGTCTGCAGGGTCTTTCGCCCGCTGATCGCTCACCATGTAAAAACGGTTGCCGATGGTCTATTGCACAAACTGCCGATCCGTTGTTTGTCTCTCCAATATTGTTTACGGATTAGGTAACATTTGGAAGAGATGGAATAACAAGTTTATACAACCAATATTTGCGGGCGGATCAGGAATCCCCATAGAAGAATACAGCATATACACCAGCATCGGTTTACGATTAATGTGTGAGCTGGAAGTGTAGCTGACTGTCTTATATGTCCATATGTTATCCCAGTACGTCTTACAGGAGACTTTATTTCAAACACACTTCGAAACATGTTAGAGGATATACCCCTGCTTATACGAAGATGCACGTGGTTCAATTTTGATGGGCCTCCAGCACATTTTAGTCACATTATTCGCGATGCACTGGTTGACATCTACCATGAAAGATGCATAGGTAGATGAGGACAGGTTCCATGGCCTGCACGTTTCCCAGAACTTTCCTGCTTGTGTCATAATCGGCAAAGGTTAGTAAATATTTGGGTAAATAGAGCAGGTAGCATAGACTATTAATTTACTGAATATTCCAAACAAGCACGACGAGACGAATTTGTTCATCCTTTCTTTTAGTCGGATACTTTCAAGCAAAGAACTCATTCTGAAACTTAGAATCCAGGGAATTCAATAAACTAATACTTAAAACTTTAATTTACACAAAAAACAATTCTTCATTAACATGATCTCCCGTATAAAACCACTTAAATCAATGGTGGATATTAACCATGTCGATCGAAGACGATACAGCGAAAATGACATACCTGAATGTAAAACTATTGTCATGCATATTTTCAGGGACATTGATGCGCCCTCGTTCTTTCTTTTCAAAATATTTTACTAATAACCAACCAGGGTCGCTTTGAAAGTAATGCCGTTGATTTTATTATGTCCCCCCACAACGTTAGTGGCTGATTTTGATAATATGGCAATAATAATATAGCTTTCTGCCAATAATGCATAATTCTTGTTAAATATAACATCTAAGCGGCAGTCTGGCAAAATTGCGTCTGACATGACAATGTATACAAAGCAAAAATGTCTCATTGAATCCTTCCACAGGGAATATTTATGAAGACCAAACAGTGGATGCAAGCAAATATAAGAGGTACTGTATGAAAAAAATGGGTCACCTCTACTAGTGAATTTCACGAACGTGATATATACGTTCCTGTTCATCGCTGGTAAAAGGTATAGACAATGTGTATTATGTGTAGACATTGACTAGATATTGTCTGTCTAATCGTGTTATTGTGATCCTTGTATCTGTCAGTTTCCATAAAGGTGTTACTTTCGAATAATTACTTATATTTATACGTATTGATTTGTTATATTAACAATACAGTTTTGGGCGTTTGATATAATGATTGTATATTAAATGAATTTATACATTTATATTATCAAATTTTAAAGAAGATAACATGCTTTCCTGTAAAAACTTTCAATTCCGAAGAAACTGCTTAAGGTTTGAGAAGGGCGTTACTTCATTTGATACACCAATAATATTTTTTTTGTTTGTTTAGCGGTATATCAACTCCATATTGGTCATTTAATACCGAAATTGAAATTTTTTGGGAGCATTAGAAATTAAAAAAAAATAATGTATTGCTGGTAATCTTTTTTCCAAAAACTATATTCTTAGAATTTTTTTTTTCAAAATATATTGCTGGTAATATTTAAAAAAAAATGTATTTCTGTTAATTTTGATTTTGTTAAAAAAATGTGTTGCTAGTGATATTGTTTCAAAAATATATTGATGGTATTTTTATTATAAAAATGTATTTTTATTATAAAAATATATTTTTATCATAAAAATACATTTTTATACTTTCATAGTGTCTTGAGAAAATACTTTTTGGTACATTACATTGCAAGCAGGCTTTAATATTTTTGACAACTTAAAAAATACCCTCGAAATTCAGAAAGCCTTTTCTGTATTTATGACAATTAATCGAAGTTTTTTAAAATCCCTATTAAACAGTAATCCTGCTCATTTTTATACTGAAGCTGTCCAAGAAAATAAAAGAATATTTTATTACTTAATTTTCCCTTTTTCTTTCTTTTCTCTTTTCTTTCTTTTCTCTTTTCTTTCGTTTCTCTTTTCTTTCTTTCATTTTATCTTGATTCTATCTTCGTTTAATATTTTCTTTGTTGATTCTACTACTTTTTCTTTTGTGTTGTGCCACTTCAGGAATGGGTCGATCATGGATCTCCACAATTTCCTATCCTTTGTAACTATTAGCAATCTTTATCTTTTTACTATCCCTCTCGAATCGCTTATGTTATCCATTTGATTTACATAAGCTCGTTTGGTAGATTACTCTCTTTCCCTCTTGAGATCAATCCTTAAACTCAGTGGAAATAGATCGACCACTAACTGAGCAGCACTAAATAAGAATGAGATGAAATATCCTTGGATATTTTCAGCATAACGAGTATAATCCCCCATAGAGAAATGCGTTCAGTTCGAAATTCTCTGAAGGCTACCCGGATCGAGAAGTATCTGATGAAGGTTACTCTCTTTCTCTCTTGTTTTTAATACGTCATATGAGTGTCAAATTTTCCAAGCTTGCTTTTCTCACTGTGTGTCTCAAAGGTTTCAACTGACTCTTTTTGATTCTAAGTTTAAGTCCTTTTTGTTTCCATTTTCCTTGAGACTTCTCTTTGCTTACTTGCTCCGTTCATGATGTTACCAGCTTACTTCTGTCGAACCACATCTCTATTGCCTCCTCTCCGTTTCATCTGTGAGGAGGAAATTGTCAAGTATTGACTGCGATATAGAAGGATTGATATTACATAGAAATTCAGTAGTTTTATTTGTTTCTTTCTAATCAATATTTCCTGTTTTTTTTTTTTTTAATTTAAAAAAAATATTTCCCATAATTAGACGTCTCGAACTAAGATAGTTTTAGTAAATATTAGCAGTAAACCCGTCTTCGATCGGGTCTTTCATTACTGGGGATTTTTGCCGTTCAAATGAAGCAGTTTGTTTGAAGTTAGCCCACCTGAGGCGCATCCCCAAATAGTGGGGTTTGGGCGTTTAACAATTTGAATGGTGTGTGGCTCTGAAAAAGGCTGTTTTGGGGTTTTCAATCTTGTTTCAGCCTCACGCGCAGCAGCAGCTGAAGAGGCGTTTCTCCTCACTTGTTGAGACTTTTGATCAGCAGTTTCAAGTATGAAAAAGTAAATTAAATTCTGCCTTTGATTTTTTTGCGCAAAATGTAAAAAATCAGTTTCTTCGATTTTTCACTTTCAACGTTGTAATTTTTTCCAGCCAATTTGGACTCAAATTCGGCACTGAAGAATTATCTATCAAACAAAAAAAATTTCATCGAAATCGGATGAAAACTGTGGAAACGCATAAACAACATCCGATCACGCACGCGCGCGCACACACACATACATACACACACATTTTGATAATTATAGATATAGATAATATTATTGTAATAATTTAAACTATTTATTTTTACTAAAGTTTTTATGAAACATATGTATCCAAGAACAGATAGTAAATATAGTAAAATGTTGCTGAGAGTTATAATGGACAGGAAGTAGTGGAGAGCCATTTTCGCAGACAATTTGGACTCAAAACCGGCACTGAAGAATTATCTATCAAACAAAAAAAGTTCATCGAAATCGGATGAAAACTGTGGAAACGCATAAACAACATCCGATCACACACACACACACACACACACACACACACACACACACACACACACACACACACACACACACACACACACACACACACACATTTTGAGAATTATAGATATAGATAATATTATTGTAATAATTTAAACTATTTATTAAAGTTTTTATGAAACATATGTATCCAAGAACAGATAGTAAAATGTTGCTGAGAGTTATAATGGACAAGAAGTAGTGGAGAGCCATTCTCGCAAACAATTTGGACTCAAAACCGACACTGAAGAATTATCTATCAAACAAAAAAAAGTTCATCGAAATCGGATGAAAACTGTGGAAACGCATAAACAACATCCGATCACACACACACGCACACACACACATTTTGAGAATTATAGATATAGATATATATATAGAGAGATTAAAGTATCACTTCTTTTGTGTTCAATCTAAATGAAAGTGAATCTTTAATTAGATAAGCGCAATACATATATTGTTAAATCGACATCTACTCTCGGGACTAACTTCGAAAAAGAAGTAATATTAGTGTTAATGAGGATTTTAAAAATATCTGTTCCAACAGACACAGGCAATGCGGGCAACAAACGATTATAGCCAGACAAATGATAATTTTATCTTAGACATTAACTGAATAATATCGGACTTACAACGAAGCGATATCAAATGTCCATTTGAGACAATAAAGATGACCAAGACTCTTTCATGCAGCAATAAGTTAATGTATGCTTGGTCAATAAAAAAGTATCATAAAAATGTCGGACGACCGAACACGACGTACAGAAATGTCGTCTTTCTGTCGGCAAGTTTCTCAATTACTAGCCGTTCGTATAACAAATTACCCTGATTGTCATCTTCTGCCAACACCGAGCATTTGTTGTCGAAAGTCTAGAGCGGTAAATTGTGTTTGAAAGTGCAATCATCATTGTTACTTTACATTATAAAAAGAAATAATAAAAGTTTTACGTTGAAAATACCTTATTTGCGATGTTCTACAGATAAGCCAGTCGTGTTGACGTTTCTCTTTAGATTCTACAGTTAAAGAAATTGAATGGAATTCATTCAATTAAGATATTAACCTGTAACAATTTTCAACTCTGAATGCTTATACCGCTTAAGAGATAAGTATACAATTGAGACTTTCACTTTTCTCCACTTTACTTCTACGAAACATTAGCAACCTCATCAACGGGCATATTAGGTTTGAGTCTCCAAATTTTACATATAAGATTATCACACGGAATAATAGCTTAGTGGAATAAAGAGTTGTTTCGTGAATTTATTGACAAAGTAATTGAGTTCAATCCTTAAACTCAGTGGAAACAGGGTGAACACTAACTGAGCAGCACTAAATAAGAACGAGACGAGATGTCCATAGATATTATCAATATAACGAGTATAATCCACCTCCATAGTATAAAGGGTTCAGTTCGAAATTCTCTGAAGGTTGCCCAGATCGAGAAGTATCTGATGAAGGCCGGAGGGCACAAAAGTCGAAAGGCTGTGATAACAAAATTGAAAACAATAGTCCTGGTGTAAATAGTGTAAATGATGATAATGCCTCATCTAAGATAATTCAAATAGAAAGCTACATTAATACCTACCTGTTTTCACTAACAGGAAGACATTCGAAATGGATTTTTGCTTTTACTACCCAACCAAAGAAAAACCCAAGAACCAAAACAAAACCCCCAAAAAACAAAAAAAGAAAAAAAAAAGAAAAAAAAAGAAAAAAAAGAAAATAAGAAAAAGAAAATGTAGATATAAAGCGAAAGTAGCGGTCTGTGCTTGTTTTATAGGGAGTCATAGAGAAAACGTTAGATTGAAGAACAAAAGTGGAGACAGATACAGTGCTGTAATGATTGCACTGAAGTATGCCTTTGATTTCGAAAAGACCTGGATGTTTAGATCTGGTTTGCAGGATGTTTTCACTTCATACAATGAACTGTATCATTGACAATCAGTCTTGTATACAGTCGTATTTCAATTTTTTCACAGCAGACGTCTAACCTCGGCCATCGACACTGAGGCAGTAAAGCACAGAAAATTATTTTGGTAGTTTGGAAACATTAAAGATTGTAGATTAATGGTAATTGCTTTTTCTTTTAAAGCTATTTCAGTTTACAAGATAGCTTATTATGGCACGGGTTCTAATATCGGCATGGTCGAATTGTCAAGAAGGTGAATTCCTGATGTTATTGGTCTGGGGAGACGATTCTAGCGTGTGGCATGTTTAGAAAGTGCCTGAAAATCATATCACGCGTGGAACTAAACATTGTGGGTAAAACTGAGTAGACGGCACTCTTCAAAGCCGCTGTCGAAGTTACAAGTCATCCTGCCGAAAAGTTTGAGTGAATGGCGTTGTTCAAACTGGTGAACATGACACATTAGGCGGTCCTTCCTAAAACTTGTAAGTAAGGTCAGCTCAGACGTGTTTGCTCGGGAACAATAGTAGCCGGGGCTTATATATATATATATATATATATATATATATATATATATATATATATATATATATATATTTATGTATGCATAACAAGTCCCTGTTTTTAAGAAACAAATCTTACCCGAATGATCATATCTGCTCACCAAACGTACCTTAACGTAAACATTGGCAACATATTTTGAAATGGATTAAGTCCGATAATTATTTAATGTATTTTCTGTTTATACGTTTTGTTTAATAGACAGAATTTATTAAAAAAAATGATCTCTTTGTTTTTTGAATAAACAGTGTTAATTACATTTACTGGCCTGGATGTTCGAGAAATGTGGACTTTGCTAACCAGGCGCTTTCTCTGTAGCTGAGTGGTATAGCACGTCAGATCAATTGACATATATATATATATATATATATATATATATATATATATATGCTAACAGACATACCCGGCGTTGCTCGGGATTTAAAAAGTTAAAAATAAATCTATAATAACAATATAATTTCAAATTCATTTATTCAAACAAAAAATATCTTTAAACAGTTTTTACATTACTTCTTGGTAGACAATACTCTTGGTCTTTCCTTGTAGAGGACAAACAAACAAATTGGTTTTACTTTGCACATGTGAACAACCAACATACAATTGCTCATGAGAGAAACAGGATTCTTCTAACTGTAGTCCAGCAACTGATAGAGTCTGGCCTTGTGATTTGCTAATAGACATAGTAAAACGTACTCGTTATCTATTTTTAGGAATAAATAGCCTTTTCTGAAAAGTTTTGTTCAAGAGTATATCATCTCCACTAATTTGTAGAAAAATGACATACTTTAAAATTAATTTAAATAACGAAAAAATCGTTCTTGAAACTTTCTTTTTAGCTTTAATTCAAAGGTAAAGCAATAAATTTTCTATACCTAGTAAGCAAAATAGTTTGGTGTATTTAAAACCGAATATATTAATTGGAATATATTTAGTCTCCGTTTTAAAAATCTTGTAAAAGTAAAATATACATTTTTAAAATGTTATTTGAGTAAAATTAGAAAATTTAAAGTTTACTTAATCTAATTCGAAACAAACAATACTTACATTTTTAGTAGAAAAAACGTAATAGAAAATAATAAAAGCATTTCTTAACTACGGTGACTCATTTGTCAGGTGTTGATTGATGGTATTGACAGCTGAGGTCAGAAAAAGTCATCGGATGGATGAACAGAAGTTTACAAATTTTACAAATTTTAAGTTAACTTATTTAAGTACCTAGTATTTTTATGAGTTAACAAATTTATTATTTATTAGCCTTACGTTCGAAGATACTTTCTGGAAAAATAATAAAATTTAAAATACAATATAACAATAAAATAAATTGAAAATTTCATAACTAAAATAATATAAAAATTAATATAACATAAAATTTCATAAATAAGAGTTGTACCTATAATTTTTATGTACATATCTTACGAAATTTTATGGTATTTTATTTATTATTAATTTTTATATATCAGCTGAGAAATTTTAAACAACTCTTAAAACACGTGACTTTTTAATGATAATGTAATGTATGAATTTCCGTATATATAAAAAAGGGATGGGCACCTTGACGTGATGTAATGGTTACAAAGCTTGTCTTGCTAAATCAATTACGAGTGAGTTCGATCCTCACTGGGTGCCCCATATTTTCGGCCTTGTGCCACATCTAAGCCGGGCTTAGAAAATCTCTCTATAAAAAAGGAATATTTATACACAACCAGAAAGAATGCAAAATTTTTATTGTAATTAAATCTGTAAAAAAAGAAAACAATTTCTAGAAAAACTCATTTTTTATCGGAAATTCTTTTTTGTTTCAGACAATGTTATCCTTAAATATATTATTTATAAAAGCTTTTGTAATTCAATAATGTCTTTGTTTAACTGGGCTTTGTATCTTACAATTCAGAGGTGATTTTCGGCAACAGGTCATTCGATTTTAGGTTGTTTATTTTTTTTATTCTTTTTGTTTATACTTTTTGTTTTATTTGTGTTTCATTTAGTTTTTATTACGCTTTATCCATTATTAATCTGTTTTATTTTATTTTTTTTCATTTTTTAAAATTATTTTTTTAAACCCCTCTCGGAGAGAAACAGGGTGTGGATTTTATTGAAGTTTGGTGTTTACTGTTCTCCACCAGTTTTTCTTTATAAAAAGACATGCACTTTTTCATTGTACAAACCAACATACATACATAATTTTAAACAACTCTTAAAACACATGACTTTTTAATGATAATGTCATCTATGAACATCAGTGTTTCTCTCTCTCTGTCTGTCTGTCTGTCTCTCTCTCTCTCTCTCTATATATATATATATAAAGGCATGTTTATACACATCTTTTTTTAAATACTGGTCATTTGAAGAGTGTAATAAGCTTTTAGATTTATGTTTAGTAAAAATAGTTTTACCTAATAACCGTACATTGAAACTGAATTTTAAAAGATTTAACAACTTTATAAATTATTGTAATTAAAATTGTAAAAAAAAGAAAACAATTCTTGTAAAAATTCATTTTTCTTTGGAAAACCTTTTTGCTCCAGACAATATTATCCTTAACATATATTATTCATAAAAGCAATTAAAAGCTTTTCTAATGTCTTAGTTTTATTGGGTTTTGTATTTTACAATTCAGAGCTGATTTTTGGTAACTGATCGTTTGATTTTAGGTTATTTGTTTTTATTCTTCTTCTTGTTTATGTTTTGTATTTTATTTGGTTTTTATTAATTTGTTTTATTTTTTTATCATCTTTTAAATTAATTTTTTTAAACCTCTTTCGGACAAAAACAGGGTGTGGATTTTATTGAAGTTTGGTGTTTACTGTTCTCCACAAGATTTTCTTTATAAAAAGACGTGTGCTCGGTTGTTGTACAAACAAACATACATGCAGACACAATCTCTCTTATATATATATATATATACATATACATATATATATATATATATATATATATATATATATATATATATATATATATATATATATATATATATATACATATACATATATATGTGTATATATATATATATACATATATATATATATATATACATATATATATATATATATATATATATATATATATATATATATATATAATGTACGAAGAAATTTCTGAATAGTTCTCGGCTCGATTAAGAAACTTTTCAAATAAAAGTTTCAGGCTTTATATATATATATATATATATATATATATATATATATATATATATATAAGTAAAAAAAATTGTTAGAAAGATTCTAAACAAATATTTATATATATATATATATATATATATATATATATATACGCATACTGGTAAAATTTTAGAAAGATTCTATACAAAAATTTATTGTATCGAGTAAAATAAGGATTGAAAAAAAGCACCTAATATTTAATATAGTAATATTTATTTATAATATATGAATTTTTACAGAGAAGAATTAAAATTAAAACTTTGTTACTTACAATTGGATTTTCAGTGTTTTTTCTTCTTAGAAAAATGATTGTTTCCTTTATTTTACTTTAACCGATTTCGCTTAGCTTTTCAAAATGTAACCGCTTGTATCTTCACGTGTTGATGATTATGTTCTGAACAAATGAAAATCAAGGGTCGTAAATGGTCGTTTATTATAAGGAAAATTTAATAGAATCTATCTATGTAATGAATTAAGTATTGGGTTTAACTTGTTGATGAAAAATGTTTCCTTATTAATCCGCCTTTGTTCAGTTGTCCTGTAGTCGCACTGGTAGAATGGGAAGACACTAACATTTGGTAGATTTTGCCCTCCGCATTCCTCTATAGTGGAGCGTGGGGTGAAGATGTGAAGAGATATCAGAAGGTTAAAATTTCCCGCTGGCCGGTCCAGCTATTTGGGAATGTTGGACTTTAATTAAGTCCAAAGAAGACAAAGAAAACAAACAAGACTGACATATATATGTAAACAAATATATATTCATAACAAGTTAAACAAAGACATGGACGGTTACATAGAGTTTGTATGGAGTAATAATGTGTGTGTGTTGTGAGTGTTCGTACATACGTGTATTGTTCTTAGCGTGTTCCCAGAATTTGGGAAACGCTGTACTGTGAGAAATCACATATTGGTGTTTTAGTTGAAAAGTCTGATTTACTCCACCTCCACGCGAGGTGGCGGACCAAGGCCTATGTGGAAACAGAGACAGAGGCGAAGGGTCAGCCAGTATTTATAGCCAGGGGAGAGAGACCCCTGTTGAAGGATTAAGGAACTGAGGAGGAGCTAACTCCGACAATACCTCTATATGTTGGCTAAGGGGTATTTTTTTTGGTGTGGGGTTCCCTAATTTGTTGGCGATGAACTGTCATCGTTTGCCAGGGTGATTGACCGGTTTGGCCAATGTAATGCTCGTGGCAACCTTTACATGTAATTATGTATATTAAATTCTCTGAGTCGCAAGTGAAATCATTTTGAATTTTGATTCGTCTTTGAAATGAAATTCATGGCCGTTTAATAGGTAGTTGCCTACTCCGCAAAGTGGTGGGTTGTATCTTTTCACCTGAGGGTCTTAATTGTGTTCTCCACTTTTGAACTCTTCAGTATTTTTTTTTAGTGATTTTGGTTGTCGTTTACGTTTTATGATTGTATATTTTTGTAATAGGCGTTTTTTTTTTCCTTTAGTAAGATTGGTAGATTTAGTTGTATGTGTGTGTAGATTTCTGTGTTCTTTGGGTTGAAAGTTGAGATATAAGGGATGACCTTTTTTCTTTTCTTTCTTTTGTTTCTCGGAGTGTGTGGATGTTACTTTATTTTGCTTTTTCAATACTATTGTCGATCAAACTTTGGGGGTATTTTCTTTTGATGAGTATTCTTTTCATCTCTTCTAGTCTGTGGTCTCTTGTGGTTGTGTTTGAGACTATTGTACATATCCGCTTGGCTATGTTGAGTGGGATGTTGGTACCAGTGTCTTTTCGGTGAGAAAATGTAAAAAGAAGATATAGAGTCAGTCGGGTTAAAGTATATGTCGGTTTTTAGTTTAGTGTTTGTTTTTGTTATTAATATGTCTAAAAATGAAAGATTTTTGTTGCTTCACTCTATAGTGAATTGGATGCTAGGATTTATATTATTAATGGATGTTTGGAATGTCTTTAGTTTATCCAGAATTATATATATATATATATATATATATATATATATATATATATATATATTTGTGTGTGTGTGTATTTGTGAGTATTGCATAGTTTATATTTAAGCAGCAAATCTACTTTCATGATCGATTCAAGTATCATCTACTCATTTATAGATTTACATCTGATGTAAATTAATTGGTTTAACTAGAAAAGTTTATTAAAAGCAACGTAACTGTCAATCATTGTCTGTTACATTCAGCGATAGCTGAATACATATACTAGCGTGTATGTTATGTGAGTACGTGTTTTGACATTAAGAATTCTTAATAGAAATATTACGAGGGTCACTTCCTAGTGAATATCTTATAATTGTTTTATATTTTAAAAAAGAAGCGTTGAGCGGTAACTTGGTAAAATAGAGTTTAGTATGAAAGTGAGTAAAAAGTAAAGGTGTATGAGTGAATTCCTCCGTGCAGAAAAGAACGGCACATATTTATATTCATCAATGCTTATTGAGCATTTATTGAGACCAAACAATAGCTGTAAGCAAAGTTAGTCATTGATTAAAGTGTTTCAACATACAGGCAGCGATTTGTGCGATAAGGCACCATCAGTTGAACGATGTTATCATGATCATGTTTATGTTGAATGGTGTTATCATATTCCGTGGATTTTTCTTTTGTAGTTTCCGTGGAAATAAATAAAAAGTATCATTCCCAGAGAATCCCTCGGATTTTGCGATTCAACTGGAATTACATATTTTATAAGAAGTATACAAATCCGTTGAAGAATTGGGAATACCACCAGGAAAGATTACTTAAAATAAAAAAAAGACAATTATTTTTATATAAAAAAGCTTGAAATCTATCGTTGCAACTAAAAACATTTGAGTTACTCAAAAGGCTTACCACTACGTTTACTCAATATACAGACGCTAGAACATGCGGACATGTTCACCAACCACCACAAGTAACTGACAAAACAGCGAGCGGGATTACGTACGTATATTTCAAAGCATTATCTAGTTGACGTGAGTTAGAAAATTTATAAGCGAAATAAATTTTTCATAGTAGACAATAGTCAGTAAAGAAAAGGGGAAAAACGCACAGGCATACACACACAAACTATTACTTTGGTTACTCTTATTATTTATATGCTTTCTTGACACCTATTATTCCACACACACACACACACACACACACACACACACACACACTGGATAAAAACAGGATCACTAACGGAGAAGGAAAGTGAAAGTGTGTATCCCCTTTTAGAATTTATCTGTGTTCTCCCTTACATTACGTAATCAAAAATGAATGTAAGGAAGTCAAATCTACTTTTACTTTCATTCTAAAATGATTTCTCATTTCAAGTCTTTTTTTTTCCTTTTTTTATTCGCTGATCTTGTAATCTTTCCCTTTTACTTCGCACCTTATTATATCTTCTTTCAATTTTTATTCACAATTATTCTTTCTTTCCTTTCTTTCTTTCTTTCTGCCTTTTTCTTTCTTTCTTTCTTTCTTTCTTCCTTTTTCTTTCTTTCTTTCTTTCTTTCTTTCTGCCTTTTTCTTTCTTTCTTTCTTTCTTTCTTCCTTTTTCTTTCTTTCTTTCTTTCTTCCTTTTTCTTTCTTTCTTTCTTTCTTTCTTTCTTTCTGCCTTTTTCTTTCTTTCTTTCTTTCTGCCTTTTTCTTTCTTTCTTTCTTTCTTTCTTTCTTCCTTTTTCTTTCTTTCTTTCTTTCTTTCTTTCTTTCTTTCTGCCTTTTTCTTTCTTTCTTTCTTTCTTCCTTTTTCTTTCTTTCTTTCTTTCTTTCTTTCTTTCTGCCTTTTTCTTTCTTTCTTTCTTTCTGCCTTTTTCTTTCTTTCTTTCTTTCTTTCTTTCTTTCTGCCTTTTTCTTTCTTTCTTTCTTTCTTTCTGCCTTTTTCTTTCTTTATTTCTGCCTTTTTCTTTCTTTCTTTCTTTCTTTCTTCCTTTTTCTTTCTTTCTTTCTTTCTTTCTTTCTGCCTTTTTCTTTCTTTCTTTCTGCCTTTTTCTTTCTTTCTTTCTTTCTTTCTTTCTTTCTTTCTGCCTTTTTCTTTCTTTCTTTCTGCCTTTTTCTTTCTTTCTTTCTTTCTTTCTTTCTGCCTTTTTCTTTCTTTCTTTCTTTCTTTCTTTCTGCCTTTTTCTTTCTTTCTTTCTGCCTTTTTCTTTCTTTCTTTCTTTCTTTCTTTCTTTCTTTCTTCCTTTTTCTTTCTTTCTTTCTTTCTTTCTGCCTTTTTTTTCTTTCTTTCTTTCTTTCTTTCTTTCTTTCTTTCTTTCTTTCAGCTGTCACATTCTTTCCTATTTGAATAAATTTCATTCGAAACGAGAAAGATGCAAACAATTAAAGTAAAAAGAGCATTAAAATAAAGCACAATGACATTTTGGGCCTAAAAAATTAGCCATTTGAGAATCAAGTATGATTCATTTAATGAGAAAAAAATACTACTGAAATAAAATTACCAAAACAATAAATTTTCATTATTTTCATGTTGTCAAAACGAGCAATAGAAATATACAAAACCCTATACATTTGTTTCAAAGATTACACAAAGGAATTCTATAATGTATGGCATTAATTCTTTTTGAATGGTTAGAAAAGTTCCATCTACAGAGAAAAGATGGAAGAATAATCCGCAAAATATATTCGGAACAAAAGGTTTATATGCGAATAGTCATTGAATTAAACAAGCACACCAAGACAGAAAGAGCAGTGTATCACCGATGATTTATTTACTGGGTTTATTTAACCAGTTTAGCAAGTTAATTCCAAAATAATAAGATATACTAGGAGTTACAAAAGGAAAATGTAGCGTTAACAACAGGACGTTCTTCTGATAGTAAATTTAGGAGGAAAATGGAGCCACTGAAAATGTGTATTACGCATCGGTGACAGGAAAATTAAAATTAGAATGAAAAGTATGGAAATTCATCTATGTAGGAAGAGTAATAAGAAACGATGGAAATTGTAACACGAAGATGTATAGGAACAGAAAAAAGGCACTTTCCAGAAACTGAGTAAAGTACTAAGGATTCGGAAAATAACATAAGAAACAAGCAAAAGATAGTTATGTGATGTTTATCATCCTACATGGTAATAAATGTCGGACAACATCGTCACAGATAAAGGCAAATGACTTGCAGCAACCAATATGTTATTCTACCGACGAATGTTCAGAACTCTTTGTAAAGGGCATACAACAAATGAGTAAATTCTAAGGTTAAAAGAAACGATATATATATATATATATATACACACACATATATATATACATAACTCTCTCTCTACCCCCCCCCTCTCTCTCTCTCTCTCTATATATATATATATATATATATATATATAAGGAAAAATCCAGAAGATGGAGGTCATATCGGCAAGATCATTGAGTAATATTGAAATGCATCACTTTTCTCCACAAATTATAACAGTTATTTAAAATCATTCTCTTCCAAAAAATGTGACACATAGCATGACACGGGTAATTCGGCAAGTATATATGTATATATATATATATATATATATATATATATATATATATATATATATATATATGTCACGGGTAATTCGGCTATTATATATATATATATATATATATATATATATATATATATATATATATATATATGCTACGTGTCACATTTTTTGTAAGAGAATGACTGTTATAATTTGTGGAGAAAAGTGATGTATTTCAATATTACTCAATGATCTTGCCGATATGACCTCCATCTTCTGGATTTTTCCTTTTATATTTTGGATAGGAATCATTCCATTTTTCAAATTAAAATTTAATTTAAATCAAATTTAGAAGAAATTTCAGTTGGAGGTTTGTACACCCCTCCAGGGGACCCCACCTTGATCAAAATGAAATTTACTTATCCAAGTACACTAGAAATAATTCCCCTTTTTCAGATTTAAATTTAATTTATATCAAAGGGAAAAAAATTTCAGTGGTAGGTTTCTGCCCCCGGCGACCTCCTTTGATTAAAATGAAATATACTTATCCAAGTATGCTGGGTAATTTGGTTTCAGAATATATATGATTATGGTGTGGGAGGTATATCTCCAAAACGCTAGCGGGAGTTTGATAACAAACAGATAGAGGCTACGACAAATATAAAGTGTGTGTGTAGTCCCCAAAAAGAACAAAGATCACCGAAAAGCAAAATGAAGATAATGTGTGAATTTAAAAAAGGGGGACGTTACATAATTAACGCCCTTTAATTCTGAACGCCTCAAGAGCTTTTATCTGAATTGGACATTGATAATTAAGAGCCTAGGTAAATATGAATGCAGCAACTGATAACATTGAAACGATAAACTTGTAAACCAATTACGTTAGAGTGAAAGTTAATGTTTGCTTCACTATTATTAAAACAGTCTTAATAAATGAACAATTCTTGTAAGCCAGAGATCATTAACCACTTTAATAAATATAGGCATATAAACTGTTATTAGATAATTAAAATTATAAGCAACATATATAAAAGCATACTTCAACTTTAACTCTCTTAAAAGCATATTAATTAGTTGCCTTGACAAACCAATAATTCATGTAAATAAAATTAGCTTGTTAAACTTCGATGTAAATATAGAAGGCAATCTGCAGTAATAGATGCTTCAAATAATAACACGTTTAAGGTTTCATAAGTATGGCTGAACATTGTTTTATAATGTGATGTATTATTCACGTCTTACTTTGAGAAAATATGTAGCATCTGTGTATTATATTTTTCAGACATCAGGATTTGAAAAGTTTATGTGTTCTATAGCCTTGGATAGCAACTGGTCTAGGAGAAGGATAACTCTGAATTCAAAACCTGCGCAGGGTCGTTTGGAGACCTTGTGGCACCAGGTCTGTATTTGGCCCTTCAAAAAGAGTAGTGGGTTCTGCACAAAGCATTCACAATTACAGTCAAATCATATGTGCTGGTGTCTGGCTGTCTGTCACTATGAACTGAGCTGCTTGACTAGCATACGTCAAATACGGTGGGAGAGTTCACCATTATATATATATATATATATATATATATTTATATATATATATATAAGAGAACATTTTTTATAGGTCTGAGGAATTGGATCGTGATTACGATTCCAATGTAATAAATTATAACCATGGAATATTAGTGTTTGAGCTTTTTATTATATATATATATATATATATATATATATATATATATATATATATATATATATATATATATATATATATACAAAGTTTTAATTTTAATTCTTCTCTGTAAAAATTCATATATTATATATAAATATTACTATATTAAATATTAGGTGCTTTTTTCCAATCCTTATTTCACTCTATACAATAAATTTTTGTATAGATGCTAACAATTTTTTACCTGTATGCGTGTATATATATATATATATATATATATATATATATATATATATATATATATATATATATATATATATATATATATATATAAATATATATATATATATATATATATATATATATATATGTGTGTGTGTGTGTGTGTGTGTGCGTGTGTGTATGTGTGTATAAAACACAACGAAAAATAACCAGTAAAATACGCGTACAAATCAAACCCATCTGTAACTGCAGACCAAAAAATGAATGTCCTTTAAATGGTAATTACTTTCCAAACAATATAAATCACTGCAAAATGAGCAACAGAGAAACTACACACACAAAACATCCTTTACAAATATCAGACAACACAATGCTTTTTAAAAATATATGGAAAAATTAAAAACGAAAACAAAATTACATCAAAATTATCATGGAAAATACGAAAAAACTATAATCCTGTAACTGTATATTGTCTGGTGTAGAAAATAGCTTTAATCCCATAATTTCCCCAGACCAACACAAATTACTAATTAAATTACTAAATAAAAGATCACAACTTATCTCAAAAGGCAGACACAAAAACAAATTTTTACTACGATACTTAAAAATCGAAAATTAGAAATGAATATCTCGTGAAATGCCATAAAAAGTGGAAATATATGTATTATATACAACGCAGATAATGTAAAATACTTTAGACAAAGTCAATACTTTAAACTAAACAAAAATCTAAATAAATAACCCAACAAAATTGATTAACAAACTACGAATGTACACAAAGATACAAGTAAATGCAATAATAATAATCAACAACAAATAATAAAGTATTCAATAATAAATAATGAGTAAAAAGTCAACAAACAACATTATAAAAAGGCTACAAATAACCGCATTCAGGATCACAATTATTTATTGTCAATAGCCTCTAGAATAATTTAAAACATCCGTTACCGTCTATCCAATAACCGTTAGGATAATGCTACCTTGCTACCTATAATGCACCATTAAACAGCATGTAAAATAATCGAACCAAAACGTAACACACATGACCAGAAGACTGCGTTCATGCTTCAAACATACTTTCGCCGCTCGGTGTTGATTTCACTGTTCACTTTTATATTTATATATATAATATGATAAAAGTATAGATTTAAGGGATTTACGGTTGAAAGAGCTCAATATCAGAGATAGAGCATATACAAATATAAAAGTGGACACTGAGGCTAACACCCAGCGGCGACAATCTGTTTCTTGTTTAAATACAACCTTCATGTGTTTAAGCATGAAACAGTCTGTGTGTGTATTGTTTAATAAAACAAATATGGGCACTATAAGAACAGTACTCGAATTAAATTATAAACACACACGGTCGCACACACACATGTATATATATATATATATATATATATATATATATATATATATATATATATATATATATATATATGTATAGGTAACTATACTCGTGTCGAAAAAAAAAAGGAAGAGAAAAAGAAAAAGCGACACCGTGGTGGATGGGGTATAGATTTATTCGAATAACTCATTCCTCGTTATTGTTTGTGTTTTCTTAAAATATCCCCTCCCCTTTTAGTTATTCGAATAAATCTATATCCCATCGCCCACGGTGTCGCTTTTTCTTTTTCTCTTCCTTTTTTCTTTCTTTCCTTTTTTTTCCTTGTTCACGTGGTTTGTTTTTGTCTTGGTTGTCGTCTATATATACGGCGTTTGCTGTTGCCTCTTTAGCCAGCTGACCCTGACGATCTGCTTAAGTGAAACCTTGGTAGGTTTGTCTGGCTCATTAGGTTTGACTATATATATATATATATATATATATATATATATATATATATACATACACAAAGCCAATATAAGAAATACGTAAAAAAAGTCTAAAAAAGGATACTCAAATATGCTGCTTTCCCGCGACGTAAAGTTGCTACAAAAATAGTGCTCGACATACTACAAGAAATAATGCTTCAAGACAGCACGCCTTAAATGATAATGTTATTCCTATGTTAGTAACAGTCTCTTTACATTCCATCTCTAATCAATTGCCTCGTTGCGCAATATATGTCACAAGTTACATAAAGGCCACCTAAATACAGAGCTGAGTATCTTGTCCTTTGAACCGCCTGAACATTATGGGACCGTCTACATGAAGCTTGATATATATATATATATATATATATATATATATATATATATATATATACCGAATAGATATAATTGTACGAATGTATGTTGATATGTTTGTATATTTATATTTTAATATGAATGTAATTGTGGACATAGAAATATATTTGTATGTGCCGAGGTATATCTAAGTAAGTGTGGATGTATATACTTACATATTTATATATGTTGACATGTGAATTATATTTGTGTGCACATGTGTATTATATTTGAAAATATATAAGATGTGTATATTTGTATTTAAATTATATTTATGGGATATATTAGAGAGCATAGTTGGTTGGTTAATATTGTTTAGTGGCATATCGACCGCAATGTTTGAGAGAATATGTCAGTGGCGACTCTAGGTCATCAATGTTTGTCGGGTTCATTACAATCTTTAACAAAATATACTATTGGTATAACTTAGATGCTAAAATGATTCCTTTACTCGAACTAAAAATAATATCATTTAAAAAAATCTCTAGCCAGATAATTAAAAAAAAATATGGTGTGTATCTATATCGAGTGTTTTATTTGTATGCGTTAGTATGTTTATATAGTCACTGTCTGTGAATTTTTACATTTATGACCGGTACTGCAGACTGTTATCATATTTCCTCAACACCACCCCAGTCACACTCCTCATCCCAACCCTCCAGTCGATGAGTTAAGGCTTTCTTCGAATTTCGCCGACTTTAGTTTGCCATTTTTATATTGATACATTGTGCTAAAAACCTTATACTGTACGGAATGAATTATTTAAAACGAAAATTTGAAAAGAATAAATTGAAATAAAAATGTGTTCTTTGAAATACAGACTATGTAAGTCATTAGAGATTTTAAAAAGATTTATCAAATTATAGCAAGAAATATATTGCCTATTATATGTCTCAAGCTCAGATAGGGCTCAGATTTACGTAGCCCGACTAGCCACATTAATTTTATTTCATTCTTTCTTTCTTACTTTTGAAAAATATCAACGAAATATATTTCGGTCAATATTTTGAGGCACGGAGTTAAAACAATTGATTATAGATCCAGCTGAAGTGAAGATTTTGGTTGGTTTGGAAGAGATATACTTGAATGTTAACTCACTTGGGCTAAACCCGACAAGCCCGACCACCGGATTCGACACTGATAGATGTGTGTATAGATATGTATATATATATATATGTATGCATTTTGCGATATATATTGAATTTGTACATCTATGTCTTTGTATAGTTGGTTACATTTGTTGTGTAGTAATATATATATATATATATATATATATATATATATATATATATATATATAATTTGAAGAAAGAGTCGACGTGTGCTTGATATAGTTTATAAAGTTGAATAGAGAGGTTGGCTAATAAAACAAAGGCAAACAAAAGTGTATCAATGTGATCAGTACAAAAAAAAATTATTAGTTATTAACCACATGACAGAAATGAAGTACGGAAATTAAGGTTCTAAGTTCGGAATTTTCGGGCACGCCTGTGTCCTTCATCAGCGGATGCGAGAAATAAACGGAGAGATGGGGGAGATTCACCAACAGTTGTTCTTGAGGCCGGTGAGTATCCTGGTGTAGATGGTATTATTAGTAAAAATCCGATCTCCGGATGATTTCTCGCTGTGCGAAAATTTTGTGATAATAAAATTAGATTTAAAAATTGGGATTGGTATGAATGTGTTGGGCTGCATTGTCCTTATCGCGGTGGGTAGTAGGGGAGTGAGACACTATTATTACTATTTATTAGCCAACCTATCTATTCAGTTATATATATATATATATATATATATATATATATATATATATTATGAAATGGACAAAGTCCGACAATTATTTTAAGACATTTTTATGTTTAACATTCAATTTTATAGATACAAATATTTAAGTAAATGCTCTGTTTATAATAAACAGTATTAAACAACATTTACCGGCCTGAATGTCCGAGAAATTCTCATAGAAAATATTCGTCCTCCGACAGGATTCGAATCTGTATCCTATACGGAACCGTCATATAGCCTGACGTGCCTTTTAACCGATTCGGCCACAGAGGATCGTTCGGTTGGCAAGGTCGAATTTACTGCTTATAAACTTCAATCTTCCATGAATCTTTCACGTACATTCATGTCTGCTCATGGCGTATCAAATGTAAACAAATGACGTCACACATTATGAAATGGACAAAGTCCGACAATTATTTTAAGATATTTTTATGTTTATACATTCATTTTATAGATACAAAAATTAAAGTAAAGGCTCTGTTTATAATAAACAGTATTAAACAACATTTACCGGCCTGAATGTCCGAGAAATTTTCGGAGGACGAATATTTTCTATGAAAACTTTTCGCTATCCTCCACCGTCGTGTCTTAAAGAACTGGAGCAGGTGTTAATGGAAGAATGACTGAAAATTCCTCTGGATGAAGTCAGGAAGCTGTATGATTCTATTCCTAGACGTATTAAAGCTGTATGTGAGGCTAAAGGAGGACCAACTCCATATTAAATACATTTTCTTTGAATTTAACAAGTGTTTCAATTATTTTGTCCAACCCCTGTATATAGTTTTGTATCAAGAGACGAAGCTTGATTAAAATACGTAAATGCGCACATAGATATTCTGATATTATCTCAAATCCATTTATCACGTGTGAGCCTTTCATATTTAAATGTGCACTCGCGCCCAAGATTTAGCTGTCAAACAAACGATAATAGAGTCTTGAAAATATATCAATATTTAATTATGAACTTTTAAAGAGTATATTTGTCACCTGACCCCTAAATCCGTAAATCTACCGAAAAATGACTTAAAGAAAAGAAAATACACTAAATGTTTCAATAAAGAATATCCAGGCTTCATATTTCGGAACCAAAAAAAGAAAAGAGAAAAAGAAAGTTACTTCCTTCGCTAAATTTACGGTATTCTTGTTTGCATTAGGGATGTTAAGGATGATTCATTCAAGGTTAAAATCAGTATTCTAAAAGGCTTACTTGAATAAATTTAATACATAATTTATATCAGGTCAAGACAGAGGCCACATTAATCTCCAGAAACGATGCTGCGGATAAGCAGAAATCATAGTAAATATCCTTCTAGATTTTTATGTCTAGCTATATATCCATTTATATATCTTTATTTCCGTTTTGTACTTATCTTTCAGTTTAAATTATTTTATCCGGGGTTTTTAAACATTTTTATTGAACCGCATATATCTTTATGGACACTGAGCCGAGTGGTTAGATCGTTGATATTCCGACTATAAACCCGGGTTTGAACGTCCCTATTAAGGATATGAATGGCCTGGGGAACGATTCCAGTGTGCGGTATCGTTAAGAAATTTCTGAAACCTTACCGCGGGTTGATCCAAGCCTTGTAAGTGAAATTGGTTAGACGAAACTGTTCAGAAGTCGTCAATGGTTATACTAGCACGAAGTCAAAAGTCATCGTGACCAAGTGTTTGAGCGTAATGGCCGTGTGCCTCTACTTACGTGTCAGCTTTTGCGCTTTCTCACAGAAGCTGTAACTAAGTTCTTTTCAGGATACACTACAAGTTGGCTCTTTGCGTGCTTAAGAAACGCAAATATGTATGAGTGAACGCCAGCAACAAGTATTAGCCATCCTATCTGACGTCTATCCTTGGAGAGGAGCAGCCAGCCGTTATAAATATTTTGTCTTTTAGCCCATCACTTTTTGGACTCTCAAAATGAAATAGGAAAAATTTGAAGCAAACTTTACTTCAGAAAAGATTCAAATCAACAACAGAAATTGAATTAGTAATGCAGTAACTCGTATATGATCGGAGAGTAGCGGTTATCAACGCGGACAGTAGAATCGGTGGGCCGTTTTCAAATCCCTACAAAGTTATATGGTTTCGGCTATTTGGCAGTTCTTTGTGATTCTGTGGTGCCAGCTCACCAGGTTCGAAGAAGTTTGCTCTTATCCAAGATTTTTAGGCTTTACTCGCTCAAAGCCATTTTTAACCATTGATCTTAGAAAGCAGTTGTATACAGCAGATAGTTTACATATTTCTGAATGGGTCGGCTCCATACATGAAATCCATATGAAAGTCTTGACAGAGTACCACGATGTAGTGTAAGAGTCAGCAAGCTTGTCTCGCTAGATCAATTACGACTGAACAATGAGTTTTTATCCTCACTGTGTACCCCATACTTTCGGCCTTGTGTCAGATCTAAGCTACGCTTAGAAAATCACTATATGAAGGTCTTGATATAACGAGGCTATTTAAGGACATGAGTCAAGTTTTCAGGTAAATGTTGTGTTTTTTAGCAATGTACGTTGTTGGGTGAAACTACCTCTAGCGCTGTATATTCTATTATCAAATTCCCTATCTCCTATACTAAATTTATTCAAAGCGCTACATATCCCGAAGTATTTGAAATGGTTACTATTTACTAAATCCACACCCTTAATTTTTATGATGGATTCAGGGTCTGTGCTATCATTTTTCATTCCAATTTCAGATCATAGTTTCTGTTTTTGGAAAGGATTATATTGAGCCCTATTGAAAGCGGAATTGTTGTCTTCTTTTGGTAGATTGCTTTGGGTTATGGTATGAAATACTTAAATGATCTGTGTTTTTAAGTGTGTCAGGCATAGTCTAGGAAAAGAGTAAATAGACTGGGGCTCTCATTTCCTTCTTGTCGTACACCTGAGAGGTTTGAATCGTTTCTGCTTTGGAGTCCTCGCTAGACATTTAAGATTTTGTGAATCGATAAAGTTGCTCTATTAGATCGATGCCTTCAATGTATTTGAACTTAGAAGGCGGTTTCTAATAGATGAAAAGTAGATTCTATTGATGTGAGGTCGGCATAGCAAATATACAATTACCTATTAGAGAGGTATGCAGTTTCCTGGAGTTGTTTGATGATATATATGTCATCATTACATTCCTTACCAGGTGTAACATGTAAAGGAATGGAAACATATATCCCTTCAAAGGAAGTTTCAATATCACAAACTGCAACAAGCCCCTGAGGAAGGCTGCAATATACAGTGGCAAAAGTGTTGTGATAAATAAGAACGAGTAGTTAATTTTTTATGGCTTATCGACACTTTGTAGGCTATTTAAAGCTAAAACATATATTGGATTGTAAGAATTATTATTTTTTGCGACTGAATATTACATTAACATTTTTGAGATAACAATGATTTTTTCCATATACACGTCCTACTGTTTAACCTATAGCTTGAGGGGGAGATGGGTTCATACTCTCAAGGGTGTTTGTGTGTAAGTGAATGTAACGAACCCGACTCGAATTAAGCTCTCTACATTTGTCCCACAGAGCCGCTATCCATTACACCACACGCAGAGAATAGCGAAAACGAGGAATTTATTTCAAATGGACCTATATAGAATCGATCGACGTTTTTCTTGCAGATCCTCTTTTAGATTATATTAAGAATCTCTAAATAGATAGCAGAAGAACCAGACCATATGTGGCACCAATATTCAATGTATGGACGAATGGTTGACTTATAAATGTATAAGACCGACTCTAACGAGAAGGATTATCTATCAGGATACAGTGACACAACTTTCTTAACAGCAGACCCAGAAATTAATTCAATATAATCTTTCCACATCATGTAAGAGGAAAACGTTATCCCGAGAAGGCGCAATGAGCCACTGGAATGGAAAGCAAAAAATTCACTAAGACGATTAAAAGGCGTTTTGAAGGCATTAACATTAATAGGCCATTTATTTCCCCAGTTAACAACAGATTGTAGGTCATTTTTTAAACCATCTGTCAGTTTAACTCTATCGAACCGATTTAACTTACTTTTAAAACAGGAGTAAATAGTTGTGTCACCAGCATAGATACTGCGTTAAGGGCTGATGACATCAAGAATATCGTTTATGAAAATTAGGAACAACATAGATCCACGGATAAAGTCCTGGGAGACACCTGCATTAATGCAAAATATCTCGAAGAGTAGACGTTGAAGACAACTTTCATTTCGCGATTGAAAAGATTGAATCAGATCAAAAATTCTTCCAGAAGCAGCATAACCTTTCAACTTGTGAAGAAGACGAGCATGCCAAGCCCTGCCAAACGCCTTCAAATATCCAAAGCAACAGCATTATTTCACCATTGTTATCTAAAGCTTGACCGACTCATTTAGCAGTAATCGTTAAAACATCAGCAGTTGACCTTGATAAGCTAAAAGGTTATTACCTGTCTGAAAGAAGACCCTGCGAGATGAGATGATTAAACAACTCGGAGCTGATTAGGGTCTCTAGTACTTTGCCAAAAAGAGGAAGACGTCTAATAGGCCGACAGGTAGAAGGATCCGATGGTCCACCTGTGTTCTTTAAAACAGGAACTACATAAGAAGATTCCCGACAAGCAGAAAAGCAAGAAGGAGCAAGGCATTTATTGTAGAGTTTAGAGATAAATTTAGGAGAACGTTTCTTAAGGACTATTTCAGGGATACCGTCAAGTTCACATGCTTTGTGAGGATTCGGTTTAAAGATAATAGCAAAAAACATGGACGAAGTTATATATATATATATATCAAACAGTAAAGACTCAGTTCTAATTTAAGAAAAGTTAGGCAAAGATATTCCAGATGAATCAAGATTAGAGTTGGAAGAGAATTTACGAACAAAACATTTCGCTTTATCAGTAGAAGGTGATAACAACTCAAATTGAGTGAAGAGAGGAGGGAGAGAATATTTACTTTTATTTAATGCATTATTACAGAGCCGCCAGTTGTCACGAGGACGAAACTTGTTAGAGGGTATACGTTGTCTCATTCTGTCAGCGAACAAAGACTAAGCCTTTTTTAAGACTGGTTTACAATTATTATGAGTGGACACAAAGAGACCACTGTTGTTATCTGAACTATCACATTGGCACAGTCGCTAAAACTGATCTCTCTAGGCTATGACGGTTGAACAGGCAGGTATGAACCAAAGAGAAGATTTTGATTTCACCAGGTATTTCCGAAAAGAAACAAAAGCATCGATGGCCGGCTTTTACTCAAGACAAAACATCAATGGCACAATTCTAAAAAGGTGTTTAAAAATTCCGCTCCACTTGACAGGCATATCACAATCTTAGAAAAGGTAATTGTTTATATTTACGTAAGCATTTCAATTGACAATGGACTTAATTTAGTAGTCAATATTAATGAGAACTCAAACATTATAAAATGAAAACTTGAAGTCAGAATTCAGCTAATAATTATATATAAGCCTCCAGCCTATCTCTCTCATATATATATATATATATATATATATATATATATATATATATATATATATATATATATATCGCGAAAGAAATCGTAAAATGAATCCCAATCTGTACGCTAGTAAAAGAAAGTAATCTTGTGAATAGGGGGTTCATGTTTTATAGACGATTCAAAAATGTCAACGCGATATAGTTGCGATGCTCGACAAGAGCAAGAAGAGGTAAGGAACAAAGCAAGTTGATCAGAATTATTAGGGAAATGAGTAAGGAAATCTAGTATTTGACTTAGAGAGACTAAACAACAATTCTGAATACCGACAGCATCAGTATCATTAGAATGATTAAGCCACTTAACATGATAATCATTAAAATCGCCAAACACAAAGATGTTTGGAAATGAATGCAGAGAAAGAGAGAGAGAGAGAGAGAGAGAGAGAGAAAGAGAGAGTGTGTGTGTGTGAAAGAGGAGATATTTCTATACAATCACATATTTTGTCTAATAAGTTACAATCCTGAGAAGAAGGGGAGCGATAGAGGAAAAAGAGATAATTGATAGATTGCAATCAAAAGCATACGAAAGAAACGTTTTCTGAACATTAATACTCTTTGGAAAGCGTTTTGTTAATTCACCAGATATTTGGTAAAAAGTCTTCTCACTGTCTTGTCACGATGAATAACGAAAAGAGAGAGTGAATAAGCATCTGGGTAAATCAATCTTCCATAATTTGTAATTACTTCTGAGACAGTTATAGCTATAAATTGTTCTCACACTCACACATTGCCAACTTTGACAGCCCCGCTCTCTCTCTTTCTCTCTCTAGAAGCAGCAAATATTGTTTCAGAGATGAATTCAGTCAAATAACTAATCAGCTGTTTTTATTCATATTTGTCTTAAATAAAATTAAGCTCAAGTTTGTAAGTGACAAACAATTCACGCCATTTTCTTTAATTAAATTGCATTTCGACACATTTAAACATTTTAAAGAAGTTAAACCATCTTTTAAAGATAATAAAAATAACTCCATAAAATAATCTTTTCAAAGTTGTACAATGCATAAAATATATAAAAGTAAATTTTTAACTAAAAGAAATATACAGTAATTTTACAGGTAATTTCAATGTCAATATTAAGCAAAGAAATAATTGATATAATTATTTTATTGCGCATTATTATCTTATTCAGATGTCTTTAACAAAAGCATTTAATCACGAAAATACCTTTTAAGCGATTTCCTTTTGAATGATTAATTTTATAGAAATCAGATGTAAGTGAAATGCTCGCAGCCATTTATAAATTAGACATGTACATTTTTCCATTTCAAGGAAAAAGATTCCAAGCCTCGTTTTCAATATCCTCATTTTATTACCGTTATATTTCGATATTAAAAAAGAATCAAAATAAAGTAATAGATTAAAAACCTGCGAAAACCTGAATTTGACGTGTGCTGGCCTTTTTTACGCTGAATTAAGCAGAGCTTTTAACTAATTAATATCTTGCATTGAACCTTCCCAGATGACAACTTCTTTATTGATTATTTAACTCTCTCAAGAGAGAGCGACTGAGTTCAGAACTTACTAAAAGATGTACTAGAAAAACAGGAAAAAGTACATATAGTTAGAAATTTATTTTTGAAAGATTTATCAAGTCCTTAATTTTATATTTACGCATAGCTAACTTCTATAGCGACTCTGGTTTGAGCTAAAAGAATGCTACAGATAGCTTTTTGTTTCACCAGATATTTCGATATGTATGCTTGCAGCTGTCAAAATACAATACTTACTGCAATGGTGGATGATGGCATCACGTCAAAAAGCTGAAAAAAATTTACACTTGTCCATTGAAAAAGTAACAAACGAAAAAGATATATTAAAACTAAAAAAAGACAAAAGTAAGAGACTGGTTTAGATGAATAAAATACAAAAAGAAAATAGTGGTCGGAGGAGGAGAGAGAAAGAGAAGAACGGGAGAGAGGCAAAAAACTGAAGTAAAACCGGAGAGAGAGAGAGAAAAAAAGAGAGAAGCGTACAGTGTGAATGAGAGGAAAGTGAAGAGCTGAGAGAAGTAGAATAAGGTAGAGAAGAAATAAATTTAAGTGAGAGGGAGAAAGAACGAGAGAGGTGGGAAACTTTTGTTTTCCACACGCAATTCCTTTTTATTTAGACATGTCATTTTCAGAAGACGCCCACATGGTTTGTATCAGAGCTTACAATTTTCGTACATTCTGATTCAAAATATCCACTCCCAGATAGGAAACAGTCATTGAAAATATCTGAATACTCAGTGAAAACCATTTATAAGTAAAAAAAAAACATGGAAATAGAATGACAGGGTGTCTTCAGTTGTGGAAACACAAAAGGTAATACGGATTAAAATAATTAAAAACGATAATGAAAAAGGTGTCAGATGAATACTGCAACTTGTATAAGTTCTAAGAAAACAGTTTGAGAAGATTTGGTGCAGATAGATATCATATATGGAAACCACTGCTTAGAGGGATAACAAAAATCGAATAAGACAATTGCTGTATATATGTTGCTATTAATGACCGCACATAGAGCAAATTAATATAAATAAACAGTAATTGGTAGGGTATTCCATATGTACAGTATCACAAAATATAAGTGTTTCGTTTTGCATAGATTTTTTCCTACAAGCTACCAGCAATAAAATGCTGAAAGTATTCTTATCACACAAACTAGTAAAATGTTCCAACTTGAGAAATTGTAAAGGATTACAAATCTCAGGAGAAAATTAAGGAGACTATTTTATAGATTCTTGAATATGACATATATCTGAGAAATGTACGATCACCAAAGTTAAGCAACGTCGAGCCTGGTCAGTATCTCGATAGGTGACCGCTTGGGAATACCAGGTTCTTGAATGTACGGGTAGTGTAATGAATAATGGCTCGGAATTATTAATCGGAGAGCCAAGTTCCAAATCCCGTTGTAATTATTATATTCACTTGCGCGCAAATGCCCTTGTGAAAGGTATGAATACACCTCTTTTCCCCAGCTTTGGGTTAATTATTAAGACTTGTATCACTAAACCATTACTGTCACAAAACATATTCTTGCAATCTAAAATTATTTTCTGGCTTTGAATAACCTGCAGAATGAATTAATATACCATGCGAAAGCCCAGAAAATGCATCAAATCGAAAAGTTATGTTCACATCAGAAAAAAATTAAGATGGCAGAACAATGACAACACTTTATCTGAAATGGTGGTATTTATACAACTCCAAATATCAAACAATGAGGAAGCGTGGCGAGCACACCGGCCGAATCTGTGTAATAAAAAACTATAAAGGATAATAATATCAGCACGAAAAACTTTTGCACTAAAGGCCAATCAATGAGAAAGGTCACAGAAGGAACGTATAGGTAGTGATTCAACTTGAGGAACCACAATATTATATATAATGATTCAAATAATGATTCATTTCAAAATTTCAGATAATATTTATCAAATTAGTACAAATTTGAACTAATTAAAAAAATAAATAACATTAAAGATACTTCTATGAATTCACCCGATTTTCCCAAAAACCTAACATTTATTTTTAATTCGAAGAAGAATCTAATTATTCTGATCGAACAAAAAAATTATATTAAGCCGAACGGCACATGGTATAGTATTCTTAGTCTAACAATATTTTCTTTTAAGAAAATGTGTAGATTTTTATCATCTTATGATAAATGAGAATATACATGTGACTAATATTTCCATGTCAGTTGGAAATATCAACAATATATATATATATATATATATATATATATATATATATATATATATATATATATATATATATATATATATATAAAGAAAAACACTATTGACGTTAAACAAGAGTACAAGTAAAATTATGAACGCCATTGAAACTTGATATGACAAATTTGCTCGCCGTAAGCAACTTTAAGTCTATGGTTCACCCGGTGAGAAATAGACTCATTAACAATAGCTTTTGAGACAAGCAGTCTAATTAGTCTTCTGTGGAAGATGTCCAAATCTGATATAATACATAGCATGTGAATGATTCTTGTAATGCAGAAAATAGCATAATTAAATGGAAAAACCCCAGGTAGTGTCTGGATAGATTTAAAATCATGGTTCAAAATTCGTTGTGGGGCTCACAAACAATTGAAAACCAGGATAATTTACGTTGGCCACAGGACATAAATACCCAAACCAAAACATTATATATATATATATATATATATATATATATATATATATATATATATATATATATATATATATATATGTATATATATATATGTATATATATATATATATATATGTATATATAAATATATATATATGTATATATATATATATATGTATATATATATATATATGTATATATATATATATATATGTATATATAAATATATATATATATATATATAAATATATATATATATATATATAAATATATATATATATATATATATTATATAACGCATTTTGAAATAGATACATCTGTTAATAAATTCAATAGGTTTATCTATCTTACACCTAATGTGCGTATCTAGACATGTGAAACTCTTAATAAATAATTGAACATTTTACTTATTTATTTACTGTGTGTCTATCTATCTATCTATCTATCTATCTATAAAAATTATCTTAGCCGACGCGTTTCGTCTTTTGTGGGATTTTATCAAGGCAAATAAAAGATAAGTGATTAAGTTAACTTTTGAATAATAAATTAGACTAAATCATCTGCATAATACTACCTACCAACTCCATAAAATCTACAATCTAAAACAATCTATCCGATCTAAACAGGATCAAAATAATTACAAGTACACCCAAAACTATTATGGATATGATCAGAATAAAAAATAACCATAAAAATAATAATTCTGAAGCTGGTATATATAAAACAAATTGTCTACATTGGGGAAACTTGCAGAATGAAAGAAAAACATAAACACACCAATTTATCAAATGCATTAGTTATATAGAAATACATTCAACCATAACTTTGATGAAAATTCTTGAGAGTGCCGCTATCGAATCTTATCAAAATATAAATCTGTGCATCGGTGTTTTCAAATATTACGATTCCTGAAAGTATTACTAATTTCAAAAGCCAATATGCATGACTACAAAAATGACATAAAAATTTAAACGGATTTATCTGCTTCCTTCAATGTTTTTTAAAATTCAAGTTATTCAAAATATATTATACATAAGTTAATCCCAAACTAAAATAATTTAAATTGCATAAAAAGATTTAAAAATATCACTTACCCGCTTTCGTTTATCAGGCATTGAATTATGTCACGTCGTGTTCTCCATAGCTTGCCTGACTTCTCAACTAATCTGGTGAATATTTATGAGCGTTCCTAAGCTTATAAATTTTGAAAACCAATGTCATTTTTGCTCTTTTATATAAATACTTGTTACAAAATAAATTCCTTGCATTTACCTTGATAATGTCCCTCAGATGTCGAAACGCGTCAGCTAAGATAAGTTTTCCTTTTCTCTTTATTCATATTGTCCTTTTACAGATATACTCTATGTGAAATTTTTACACGTACACAGACATAGATATGGGTGTGTATCACTTATTAAATAAGGTCATTTTGGTAGCAAGAATTAGTTTTGCTGAACAGTTTTGACAAGGTCTATCTGTCAAATATTCGTTTTTTTCCTTCAAATTTCCGACTAATTTGTTTTATACCATCAGTAAACTTTCCAAAGTACATTTTTGTTTTTTTTTAATTTTTAAAATCCAGATACTTTCGACTGTTGCTGCAGTCATTGTCAAGAATTTCATTTTATGTCTGCTTATAGAAACTGTTTGGTCAATTTCGCTACTTCCTCGTTTGCAGGAACTAATTTCATGTCAGTTAAAGGTGATGCCATTTACAACAGTCAAACTGAACTTTTACGTTATCTTTTTAATACACACTTCAATACACAATCTCTTATGGAGAAATGTTGGCCGCCTATCTTATATTACAACTGCTTCCAGAAGTCTTTCTTTACATTGAATCTTATATAATATTTTGGTGTTATCCGTTCAGATTTGTATTATGTTAATATTATTTGGGTTAGTTGTGATAAGTTGATCTTTATGTGAACAAATTGCACTAAAATTCGATAAAAGACAAAACGATCTACGTGAGAGTGTGGCATATGTGTGGCCAATATAAGAATTGGATATTATTTATTGATAGTTAGTATTAGAAATAAAATCTCCCAAAGGACATGAGAATTCATAATCAACATTATTTTTACAAAGGGTGATGAATTATTTCTAAGAATTAGGTTTTGAAGTTTTCGTAATAAATGATAAATCTAAGATATTTTAAAGATCAATAACAGTTATATAAGGGTAAATTATATTTCTGACAGCCTATTCGTCTTGTTAAAATAAAATAATTTAAGAGTCTTTATTTTTGTTTATATCAAGTAGGTTCTTGATATTGTTTTATATTTCTTTAAAGCCAATCGTTATTTCTCATATATATATACGAGGGTCATTCAATAAATTTTTCGGTATAAGGACTTCTAATACAGATAGAAGCTTACTCTTTTTTATTTTTTTTGTTTAAACTTCTTTTTCAGATGGATTTAATTTTGCAGATTAAAAAAAACTTTGAGAGTTTTGGCGATTAACAAAGATGGCCGACCAAGAAGCATGCTCCAGGATTGAACAGCGGTCAGTTATCAAGCTTTTGGTTGCTGAAGGGTGAAAACCAGTTGAAATTCATAGGAGAATGTCAGCTGTGTATGGTGCCACATGTTTCAGCCAAAAAATGTCTACAAGTGGGCTAAATTGTTTAAAGAAGGACGGATCAGTGTTGAGAATGAAGACAAGCCTGGGAGGCCTACAGAAGTGAGGTCTCCTGAAGTGATCGAATCAGTCAATGACCTCATTCAGTCTGACAGAAGGGTGACAGTAGATGACATTGCAAGGACTTTGAGCTTATCTGTTGGGACAAACGCAGGGGTCATCAGTTAGAAGGAGTCATCTTGCATCATGACAACGCAAGGCCTCACACAGCAGCCCAAACGGTGCAGACTATCAACGAGCTGGGCTAGGAACTGCTCCCTCATCTCCCTTACAGCCCAGACCTTGCGCCTTCAGACTTTCACCTGTTTGGTCCCTTGAAAGCGTTCACGAAAGGCACAAAGTTTAAAAGTGACGATGAAGTCAAAAGTGTTGTGAGCGACTGGCTGAGACATCAGTCCAAAGATTTTTACGCTGAGGGAATACGGAAGCTTGTGCACAGATGGGGAAAGTGTGTGACAGTGCTGGGAGACTACATTGAAAAATTAAAAAAAAGTAAGCTTCTATCTGCATTAGAAGTCCTTATACCGAAAAATTCACCTTATTTATTGAATGACCCTCGTATATATATATATATATATATATATATATATATATATATATATATATATATATATATATATATATATATATGTATTGAGAGAGAGTGAGTTAGAGAGAGAGAGAGAGACAGAGGGATTTGAACAAAATGGACGTCATTTTTTGTACATTAGGATCCTTTCCACCAAATTTTTTCAAAGTTAATCGTTGGTAAAATACAAAACAATCACGACAAAGTAATAATAATAATAAGGAATGAGGCGTGGAAATTGGAACGCGATTAAAATAAATTATAATTGTAAATAATTCTCGAAAAAAATTATTTAAAAGTTCCACAAGAGTATAAAATAGAAAAAAAGATACTCACACTCTCTCAATAAATCGTAAGGAACACATGAAATCCTTTCTTTGTTTACATGGGCGCGGCTGGTAGAACTTGATATAGACAGCCTCGAGATATATATATAAAGTGAACTATAAAATCAACACTCAGAGGCTGTTTTATGCTAGACGCAATCGTCAGGCCGCCTGACGATTCCGTCTAGCCTGTCGCCTCTGAGTTTTGACTTCAATGTTCATTTTTATATGTACACACGCTCTATCTCTGATATTGAGCACTTTATCCCATAAATACAGCACACCTTGAAATTATATTTCTTCATATATATATATATATATATATATATATATTGCATACTGCTGGTCAGTTGTCCTACGACCATAACCAGTCATGGAACTAATAATGATGATGAGGCGGAGAAGGATACAATAAAAACGTTCTTCTAAGTTTTAGACTTATATGCATATTCGTGTTTAGTAACTGATCGACTTGTCTTTTACGGATTTTTCCACTCTTTTGGGTTATTTAAAGCCGAAAGATATTTTAGCGTGTAAGAATAATTGTAATTTTGCGAGTAATGATAACCTTCAGTAAGTGAATGTAACAAACCCGACTGGAATTCGGACACGGTTATTCGATTTCTCATTTCGAGACACTAAGTTTAGATTGGTCAATACTAAAGCAAAACGTTTGTAAAGAAAGTGATAACAGAATGACAACAAAGGTTCGAACAGAAAAGAACGTTAACAAAACAGGAAGAGAAAAATCGGAAGTAAAAGAAGATTCCCAAGCAAATTAATTTTAACCTAATTGCGTAGAGGACATTTAAAGAATGAAACAGAATTACAGAGTAGAAGTGTAAAGTCAATACATTGGAAACCAACTACAAGATGTCAAACATTGAGTAAATAACAAATAATTACAATAACGATTATCAAGTGCACCAATACAAAGCAAAAATTGAAACTATAAACCATTTAGTCAATAAATGAAACATGTTGACTCAGAGTGATTTTAAAAAAAAGATAGGATAAACTAGCGATTCACTAGTAACTCTGCACGGAACTTGGATTCGAACATGCTAACAAACATCAGATTGCAAACCTGAAAATAAGGATTACATAATATAGATCTTCAATAATTAAACTGATACCTCATTATCTCAGTACATAGTAATGGTTAATGTGCTAGTCTGGGTGAACATTACTCATGAATAGTGAGTTCAATTCTCATCATTGTAGTTTTGAACCAAACTAAGTTATACTTAGAAAATATTTACCCAGAAACTGAGAAATCTGTAGTTATTGTTGTATTCATAATAATTATAATACCTTTGCAAATTCTGTAGGTAGATGACCAAAAAATAAAGCAGTAATCTCACTTTTATATGGGTATCAACTGGATTTGAACTCGGTATATAAAAGCAAAGTTTCTCGTTTTATTATTGCTGCCCGCACCATTACTCAAACACTTCCCAGCATAGATTTAGTATTTTCTATGCAAACAAATTAAATATTTATGACAGTGGATAAAATTTTTGATTAAATTCTGAATTTTTCAACTGCATACTTTATTGTTGTTTGAGCAATTTTCATGGGTTGTGGTTTTTCATGGGTTGTGGATTTTCATGGGTTGTGGTTTTTCATGGGTTGTGGTTTTACCGACGAATCCTGAGAATGCCAGATTTTCAGAACATATCAGGAAAAAATGAAACTATCTGGAAACTGATACTTACAATCAGATACAGCTGAAATTTCTGGGACACATAATGAGGAAGGTACTTGGGGAAATACATACCCAGGACATATTAACTGCAAAGAATCAGGGGAAACATTGTGCAATCTACTTAAAGCGTTTGCATGAATAGATAGCAGACAACGACAAAGGGGGCAGTAAATTGTCAAGAATTACTTAGAGCAACAGACAGGAAATTGTGAAGTACCATAATCGCCCATACCTTGAAAGGAAATAGCACATAAAATAATATGCTGGTTGTGTACCTCGAGGCAAATGTATTGTCAGTATTCAGGAATTAATGCAAAAATTACTGACAGGAACAATAGAACAGCTATATTTCTAATGAAACTATAGATATAAAATTGGTTTTAAAAATGACGAGTAAAATATTACATTTAAAAAATTAATTACAAATATTATTAATTTTTGCTATGTATTTTCAAAAAAATTGTTTGCCTTTTTCTCTATCTTTTGTTATTATCATGAGTGTTATTATATGATTTTCAAACGAATAGTATTTGGTTGTTTCGGTTGAATGCCCGTTATGCTATTTCTCTTGAAAACTGTAACACTTCTCACCATTTTTGTCGACTTGAATAATGCTGTTGTCTGGAGGTTGGCTCTAGGGAAATTTTCCGTTGAATCTGCTAGCATTAATTTGATTGTCTAGTTAAGTGATAATTTAAAACTCAGCGTTATTACTTACTGAGTTCAGTTTAAAGGCAAGGGTGATAGGTCATGATGTTTTAATGGATTTATTTTCGTAATAGCTTATTTCAAAAACATCCAATGTTTTTAATACTTAAGATCACCAAAATTGGATAGCCATATAGGAAAATTAGATTCACAAACTGCTCATAGAAATTAGCTTGCTCACATTTACGAAGCTTAGTTCAATAGAAGACCAGAAATCCAGACCACCTACTTTTTCGCCATTAATGGTTTATAGGACTACTGTCCTTTTCGATAGTAATGAGTTGAAAGACTACCGATAGTAATGGTTTGTTTAAACTACCGTATTTTTCGATAGTAATAGTTTATATGGCTACCATATTTTCGGTGTAAATATAGCACCTCTTTAACCCAAAATTTGATGTCAAAATTCGCTTACATTCTATAAATTAAAGGTATGAATAATAAACCGCAACTAACTACTATACAAGGAGCCTTAAGAAGTCAGCGGCAACCTTTCAATATTTCTATAACAAATCCTTTAAGCAGGTTTTGAAAATAGACTTTGATAAATAAACCAGTTAGTGATCATTATAAGGATCTTCAAACAAACAATAATACAAGAGAAAGTACTGGAAAAACAAGTCAAGGACGAAAAATACAAACTGCAAAATATTCGTTTGATTTCACAATGTGAATGAGTTATCACTTTCGGACTGTAACCAAAACAAAATTTTATTTGTAATTTATTTTGTAATTTGGAAAAGTTAGAAATAAATTGATAAATAAAATAAATTACCTTATGAAGAGGGGATTCTAACAACATCAATAATGATGATGATGGTGGTGATGATGATGATGATTGTAAAGACTTCCGGTCCAACTAGGGAATGCTGGATCAAGACGGATACAGCAGGTGGTTTAAATAAAATTAGTTGTTGAGTTTACCATGTGTCTTGTTGTCTTTGTGCCGTTTCAACTTTCCAGAAGCCAGTCTCATAATTTATCTTTCCACTCTAAATCCCAGTTGAACAGGCGTAATGAAACAATTAGATACAGCAGGAAGGTTTTGCTACAACCCCTACTAGACAAAGAAAAAGACTGAGTGGTGCATGCGAGTGAAAAATTAATAGAGAACATTTAAAGTGATATAGTTATTAAATCATTTAAGAAATGTGGTATTAGTAACACAATGAATAGGGCCGAGGATGATATTCTCTTTGAATATAATATTGAATCCAATGATGAAATGTCTGATTCCTTTCCAAGTGACAGTGAAAGCAGTGAGAATTTTTTTAGGTTCTAAACGATAATAAATTTTTATTTATGGTGTTATGAAGTTCGTGCACGCACAATTGTAACAGTAGTCGTCACAAGTGACTTTGATATTTATTGCGTAAAAGTACGCAATTATGGCACGAGGCCGAAAAGGGGTAGGGGTTATGGCTGGTTATCACTAACCATCTTTTAACTAGCTAATCCAGTTCACGACCCATTAAAATTTTCGCATTCACCATAAAAACTCGTCCGTCACCAATCAATCCTCCATACACTATAATACCGCATCCTCTCAAGGGGAACCTATAAAACGCGCCCCGTGACATAAAAAAATTAATGATAATAAATTATTATACATAAAAATCTAATGCTGAAGAATGAGAAGGGAGGGAATGAATCCCAAAACAAACTAAATATCAAAATAATGCAAACTAAACATAACTGATGTTACGAGGGCCCGTGCAACCCTAAAAAAAGAGAGGGCGCTCTATTCTGCCCATTGGACAAAATCAAGAATCTCTCTGACTAAGGCAGTGGGAAAGGAGAAAATATATACGGCCATGGGAAATATAAAAGCTGACCCAGTCGAGATAGGGGGGGCAAAACAAACTGGGGAGGTTGGGAATCTCAACTTGGATCATAACCAAAGTTGCAGTCGGGAGCTGGCCAGGAACAACACTTACTCACATTAACTAGGTACACAAAGCTTGTCTAACCTAACCAATGGGAGGGTTCCACAGGAAACCACCTCGATGTGACGTAAGTTGACGTAAAAGAGAAAAGCAAGGCTAGCTCCGTTCAAACGAACCAATCTCACGTCAGTCACCCACCTTTCGCTGAAGACTGTTGAATGCAAGCGTTTTCTGTCAGTTCTAATCTTCATCTTGAGCTGATGCTCAAAGAATTGGATTAGATCCTGATGAGAAAGACGGTTGCTTCGCAAGACTTCCTCCTGTCGTGTCGTCCAAATCACCATGCGGGCCGTGGCCAGCAGCATCAGAAACAGCATTCGTCCCCCCCCCCCAGAATACGAGGGCGACATATTGTCACACGCGTATGCGCAATCAATGAGCACGAGCTGTTCGGGAACGAGGCGAGTCGTCAACTCGCCGACATGGTGCCATAAGGGGCGGATCCGGTGACAATGGTAGAAGGCGTGCGAAGCCGTTTCCTCTAAACCAAGGTAACACCGTTCACAGTCTGGCAAATCCGCCAAGCCCCATATGAAGGCCTTGTCATTGAGAGGCAGCCTATTCCGAGCCAATCGCCAGGTAGCAAAAACTCAGGGTGACCAAGACCAGAAAAAGCGAAACTCCTCCTCTGACAAGTCGAGCCGCTCACGTAGAGGATCCTTCGCGACCCCCTAAATAACAATAGAAGACCTTCCTAGGCCGTGAAAGGTCACTGGACCGAGGAATGATCGTCAAGGCATATCGACACTCGCGAAGGAAATCCGATTGATCCCGGGGTTTACTATGGCGCTCAACCCGCGAGATGGGGGGACGTAGGAAAGCCAACCTCGAGGCGAATTCTGTCACAATTGAGTTTTCTCCCAGTCTATCTCGAGTTCTGCCTATATATATATAGTGCTATGGTTCTGCTAATTAGTATTAGCCTAACCAATTCCACTACATATGGTATATTCCTATTTTGATGTTTAAATTTTATTTTTTTGTTTAGAATAATATATAAAACTTTTAAAATTTATTCAATAAGAATCTTTCAAATAGGATTGTACTTTTTCTTTTTCAAAAACTTTTTCTTCGAAATAAGGGTGCGTATTAGACTAAGGTGCGTCTTATATTCCCCCAAATACGGTAACACACTCACCATTTCTCCGCAGTCGCACGCCTGGGGTTGCTTTTTGCAGTAACGTTTTAGTTCTCACAGCAGGAAGAAAGGTGAAAGATAAATTTTGTTTAAAATAAGAACCAAACTGTATCAGTACAAGATTGCAGACATTTTTAAATTTAAAGAATAAAAAAGTATATATTTTAACGTTGTTAGAAAATTTCACTTCAAAAATAAATATGAAACTATAAAATATTACTTTATTCAAAGTTTCGGCTCAAGAGAAGCACTTAAAATGATACACGAATGAAAGTAAGTGTTTTCCAGTGAAAAATTACCGCAGCGCAGTAAAAAAGATGCATTAATTTTAAACCTCTACAAGAAATGTGTACGAGTAATTTTAGGTAGGAAAATGATTTGAATATTTCGGTGAGTATCACTAAAGGAAGCAGGAAATATTCGATAAATTGTTTATTTTTAATTTGCTATTTTACAACAATCGACGAATCGATTGTGTTTTATTCTGATGTGCAAGAGTCTCTAAATCGAATTAAAATTCACTTAATATTTAATTAAGAAAGTTTTTAAAAATGAATCAAGCAGGCTATTTGGAAAATATGTTGACACTCATACACATATATTATCAATAAAAATGAAAATCTGGATAGAATATATATATATATATATATATATATATATGGAATATAGAAAAAACAACTGAAAAGTTGCAAATTAAAATTGAATGTTTTTTGTGAAAGTATATATATATATATATATATATATATATATAAATAAATACTTTCACAAAAAAGCATTCAATTTTTTTTAATTTGCAACTTTTCAGTTGTTTTTTCTATATTATATACATATTAAGAAAGTATACGTGGCTTCTCATTATGCTATATATATATATATATATATATATATATATATATATATATATATATATATATATATATATATATATATATATATATATATATGTATGAAAAGATAATTTAACTTTCTAAATAAAAGTTTTTATGCCGACGTGTTACTAAAATTTTCCGAATGGGTAAATATAGGTAGGTATACGAGCGAATGATCGTATATATATATATATATATATATATATATATATATATATATATATATATATATATATATATATATATATATATATATATATATATATATTCTATAGTATAAGAAACAGCAGTGCTCAATGCTAAGTAGCAGAACTATTTAATATATCTATGTTAAGAAATATGCATAATAGCATACATTAATTGCACAACTCAAGATAATAAAAGATGTCAAAAGTTTTTGGGGATAATTTACGATGTTCCAGTGGCGTATCGACAGCAATTGAAACAAAGGATAATTACTAAGGATTAATCAACATCTTAGGGAACTGTAAATAGTCAAAATATTAAAATATTGCAATGAAAAGTTACTTGAACTATTTTGGATATTTTCTGTTTGAAATTCTAAGATCAGGAGTTATTAATTACATTGACAATGTCATCGTCTTTGTTGGCATTATCACATCATTTAGGCCAATATGCTCTCCTGCCTCCTTCTTTGTCAATCCGAGTATCTTTCACGGAATTTCGAGCTGATCCCTTCACTTAATCTGCAGGGGTAGATTGTTCTCATTTTGTTGTCTCTGTTTAGGGATATCACTTTTTTTTTAGTACTTGCATAATCTTTGCTAGTCCTGTTTCCACTATGCACGGGTCTGTTTGAACTCACAATTAATATATTACCAAATTCAAGAACCAATGATTTAATCTTCTATGTGATTGTCTAAAACTTGGAGCCTTAAACCTAATGTCATTGCCCACCTACTACTGCTGCCTTACTGTCACGCTTGACCGCTTCTATTTCACTTTTTTTTTATTACTCCTGCTTTTGACGCCTTGTTCTGTTTACCTTCGTTTCTATTGCTCCCTATGTCCTATATGGCATTTACGAGGGTCATTCAATAAGTAAGGTGATTTTTTCAGTATAAGGACTTCTAATACAGATATAAGCTTACTGTTTTTTAAGTTTTTTGTTTTCCTTCTTTTTCTTATGGATTTAATTTCTTTTTCAGATTAAAAAGAAAACTTCGAGGGTTTTGGCGATTAACAAAGATGGCCGACCAAGAAGCATGTTCCAGGATTGAACAGCGGTCAGTTATCAAGTTTTTGGTTGCTGAAGGTTGCAAACCAGTTGAAATTCATAGGAGAATGTCAACTGTGTATGGTGCCACATGTTTCAGCCAAAAAATGTCTGCAAGTGGGCTAAATTGTTTAAAGAAGCACGAAGCCGTGTTTAGGATGAAGACAGGCCTCGGAGGCCTAGAGAAGTGAGATCTCCTGAGGTGATCAAATCAGTCAATGACCTCATTCAGTCTGACAGAAGGGTGACAGTGGATGACATTGCAAGGACTTTGAGCTTATCTGTTGGGACAAGCGCAGGGGTCATCAGTCAAAAGGAGTCATCTTGCATCATGACGACGCAAGGCCTCACACAGCAGCCCAAGCGGTGCAGACCATCAACGAGCTGGGCTGGGAACTGCTCCCTCATCCCCCTTACAGCCCAGAACTTTCCCCTTCAGACTTTCACTTGTTTGGTCCCTTGAAAGCGTTGACGAAAGGCACGAAGTTTAAAAGTGACGATGAAGTCAAAAGTCTGTCTATATTTCTGAGATGAGGTATTATGTACAGTATTTACATTAGTCGGACTATTGTCCTCATCTTTGTCGCCATATTTGTCACAACGTTTCGGCCGTTGTACGCTCCGGCCTTCAGGTGGTTGGAATTTCGAACCGAACCCTTTATTTCGATCACTGGGGTAGACTGTTCTAGTTCCACGAGCCATGTTTGATGGATGTCAGTTATCAGTTATCTCCTGGTAATTTTCCCTCTGAAAGTTCTCCACTGCCTGAACCGGGTATTGAACTCACACTCTTTGGGTCTGTCACTGGATCTAACCAACGCCTTTATCCACTGTACCATGTGTCCTTGAGGACATCTGGGTATGAATAAACTGATATCTGAGTATTATAAACCTAATTTTTCAGCAATCATTTTTACCAGTACTCATATTGCAATTTTGCTGTTATCATTGCATGTTTTTACCAGATCTCATATTGCAACTTTTTGTTATCATTGCTGTTCTCTGGCACTGCTTATTACTGGTTCCCATATTGTATTTATTTCTATGCTTGGCCGACTCAGGAGATTTTTGTGGCCTAGCATATGTGCTGATTCCTTAAGTTTACGAATTTTCCAATGGTGATAACTGATAACTGACATCCATCAAACATGGCTCGTGGAACTAGAACAGTCTACCCCAGTGATCGAAATAAAGGGTTCGGTTCGAAATTCCAACCACCTGAAGAAGGCCGGAGCGTACAACGGCCGAAACGTTGTGACAAATATGGCGACAAAGATGAGGACAATAGTCCGACTAATGTAAATACTGAAGTCAAAAGTGTTGTGAGCGACTGGCTGAGACATCAGTCCAAAGATTTTTACGCTGAGGGAATACGAAAGCTTGTGCACAGATGGGAAAAGTGTCTGACAGTGCTGGGAGACTACGTTGAAAAAAAAAGTAAGCTTCTATCTGTATTAGATAAAACATTCCGATTTACCGAAACATTCACCTTATCTATTGAATGACCCTCGTATATTTATATGTATCCTTGGTCGACTGAGGAGTCGGTTATATTTTGATACTCCAGTGTTCGACTCTGTCCAGTATTTTACTTCATTAAACTGTGAGTGATGAGCACAAGGATTGTAACCAATTTTTTTTCTTCATACATAATCAGCCATACCTGATTTTATTTTCTAGCCTCTCATTAGGACTCCCCGGTGTTTGTCTAGTCTTATTTTTAGGAGTTCACCGGTTTCAAATTCATCTTATTTGTCACAACTGCGAGAGATGAAATCTACACAGTTCTTGATAATGTTCTTCTCTGTGTTAGGCTTGCCTCGGCAGAGATTTTTCCGAATGGTTGAGCCGCTTCTGGATACTGACTTATTTTCGTAGATTAAATAAAGAGTTCAGTTGGAAATTCCCTGAAGGTTATCCGGATCGACGGACACTCGCAGAAGGTTAAAACGCTGTTGTTGTTTTTTTACAGTTGTTAACAAGAATGTGAGCGTTAGTGTGACAGTAAATAAGGTAAACAACTTGGATATATTAGACATTTTCATGTCTAGCTTCCACGTAAGTTAAATAAAAAAAATTTTTTGCTTATGAATTTCATTAATTCAACCCAATGAAAATGTTCCGTTTTTATAATAGGCAATGAAAAGTGGATACTTTATAACGAGCAAACGATCGTTGGACAAGTGAAATGAATCACTACAAACCATACCAAATTCAATTCAATGAATGTGATATTGTGTGAAGCCGAATTGGATGAGACTATTTTATGAGCTTCTTTTAGATAACTAAATCAATGTTTTGAACTGGACCAACAAGAGAGAGAAATATAGGAAATATTTCACCGAAAAAGCGTTAAACTGTATAATTCTTCACTGACTAAGCAAAAACATTCCCATATTCTGCAGATATTTTATATTTGCATTATCAATTATTGCAGTCGTTACCGAATTTTTTAATGAAAAAAAAAAAAACAAGCAAAAAACTGCACGGAAAACTGCAAAACAGAAACTAAGCAGATTTTTTGAAGCAAAAGACAAAAGTTCTGTCAATATGGAAGTATGTAATTGTCTCAAATAAGGAATAGGAAGTTAAACGGAAAATATGTTGTTTAATAAAGTTAATCTTGAAAAATAAGAATTGTTTTATATTTATTTAATCGAAATAACAGATATTGGCTAATAATGAGATATCGATCAAGTTCAATTTATGCTGTCCTTGTTTGTATATATATATATATATATATATATATATATATATATACGGATAATTATATATTATATATTTATTATATATATATATATATATATATATATATATATATATATATATATATATATATACCTAAAAAAAGCCGATACGTAAGGTTTGAAATGCATTTTAAAAAACGGAAAAATATGTATTGAAACTTTTATTTTAGCGTTAATTCCGAGATAATAGATTAAATTTAATATTTCCACTAAGCAATTTAAAAAAAAAATTTAAATTGATTGGCAAGATTTCTCGTACACATATATAGTCCGATGTTGACGCCAGAAAAACAAGATTTTAACAGAAATTTCGAAGATTCTAAAAATGGATCAAAAAAGTAATCTTCGCATCAAATATCCTTTGGTATTTCCTCTTAATACTAACACAAAGATTTTGACGATAAAACATTGTTTTTTTTTATAAGTTTCGGACATTTTATCATGTCAAGCTTCCAGGTAAGTTAAATAAAAAACTTATGGTAAAATTTTTGCTATGAATTTCATTAATTTTGTAGCCAAAGACAAGTGGTAAATGTTTTATTTTATAATCTTATTGGCTGCTTGATTTTATTGACAGAATGTTAAGAACATCTCGGGTAATTGCGCTTATTTATTTACATCATTTTCAGCAGGATATTGTCTATCAAAATATTAAAACATAAAGGATTAAATTAATACTCAAACTTAAAAATACTTTTAGCAAACAATTATTTGATTTTGTCTGTTATTCAGGTTTGCTAAATCTCAACTTTCCCTGCGTATCCGTTTGGTAAGAAGGGCGTTCCAATTTGAAAACTTCACCCCAAGACCAGGTATTTTGTGGAAGTGACTTCCGTGTGGACATTTCCCCGGACACTACAATTTTAACCTGTTCAAGGCTAGAGTCAATCTTTATCTAGCCACCATGTCCTTGTAATCTTCACTTCCTATTCCTTCTCTTGCTTTTATTTCACACACCTTATTCAGTAACATTGAGTGGTTCTTGGAGCTTGTATTGGATGGACGAGTAAGTAAAATAAATGAGCCAATTTACAGAGATCACTAGCCAATTTCTTTCCTATATAGCTGATAGCCGAAACTACATCGATTTCAAAAACGAAAACAGACGATTCAATCTAATTTTACGGTGAACTCATAATTGAAACATATAAATTTTCTACTATTTTAAGTTTAATATTGAAAGAAGTGAGCATAACACAATGGATCACACCGTAGAAAACTTTTATTAAAAGTCGCTGAAGTTTGCATGGTATCTCTTTATTTTTTTTATTAGAATTAAGCAAAGTGTCTTGTGTTCAACTTTGTGGCGGAGGAAGGATAACTGTTAAGTAATAGTAATGTGATCTACTATACGACACAAAGACCTATTTGAACTGTTAGGAAAACTTGATTTATTCGAAAAAAAAAACATTAGAATATTCCAGATTATAAACTGGGAATAACCTGCATGTAAACGGTTAGAAACTTCGTTGAACAAGTATACAAAAATAGAAAGATACGTAAGACAGGGATGGGTCTTATCATCGGATTTAAATAACCTTTATGTGTGGCAACACTAAGAGAACTAGAATCCCTATCGAATTTTTTTTTAATTGGTAGGCACGATCTTATTAACATAAAATACACAGATGACACCGTGTTGATGGCGGGCACTGAAAGAAAACTGCAGTAACTCCTAGACATTAGGTAAAAGGGGAACAAAGGAATCAAATGTAAGACAGAATGTATGGTTATCAACAAGAGGAACAGTCGAAGGTGCAAACTACGAAGGGGAGACATCAAAATCAAAGAAATCCAGAAATGTACAGATCTGTGTGGTTTAGACGGGAATTGTGACACCAAAATCCGAAGATGCATTAAAATAGCTAAAGATACTAATTAAAGTGTTCAGAATCGGGAAAATTACGTTAGAAAAAGAGAAAAGAGAGCTGGGTTGCTATGTAATAATAATCTTTCTATATGATAGTGAATACTGGGCAATTTCTTCGCAGATGAAGAAAAAACTGGAGGCAACAGAAATCTGGTTCTACTGAAGGATACTGAGAATACCATGAACGGATCATGGGAGAAAAAAGGGAATTGTTCAGGAAAATGGAAACAAAAAGACTTATAATTAAAATCAGAAAGAAGAGACAGCGGGAATATTTGGGATCCATAATGAGGAAAGAGAACTTGAAAAGATTTACATTAGGACATATTGAAGTCAAGGGGAACACAGAAAGACAACAAGTAACCGACCTAAGAAACGCAGAGATTATCTCCTTTTTGTTGAGATCAAGTTATACGACAGTCGCTTAGTGACGTCACTTCATAGAGTGACGGAAATTACCTGTTCATGAGTCATCTTCCAGGAGTTAAACCGAGCATTTGTTTTTTTTTTGTTTTTTTTTTTGTTTTTTTTTTAGTACAGACTGAGGCTACATTTGCTTCCTCCGTGAAAGTTACCAATGGTCGCGGTTTTTTGATGGTATATATTTTCACCAAAATTTTCAACAATCTTTGGTTCAACGTCCTCATATTGGGAAAAAAAACTATGACTATATTTTCTGTTTATAGACGTGGAAGATAAATCCGGCCCACTCGAATCTCCGTTGGGAATCCTAAATATGGGTTCTCCAGAAACGCATAAGATTCTCCCGGAAAGGAATTATTAAAAGTAAAATCTTCTATCTCTTCGTCATTTTTGGACTGCTTGTGTGGTATACATGTGTTATAGTTTCTCTGTGTTTGGCAAGTGTAAATGTTTCATATAATTTTCTATATGACTTAGTGGTATAAAACTCTCTCTGAAAACAAAGCATGTTTGTCATCCCTTTGCTTTCAGCTATTTCGTTCCGTCCATGAAATAATGTATTATATTATGAATATAATAATGCCCATAATAATAAAAAAAAACCTGAGAATATTTCTTTCTTGCATAGCTCATCCATTAAGCTTGTGTAAATAGATGACAGAACAAGGAATGATAAAACAAACAAAAATCTGCTAAGAGCTACAAAGAATAGGAAGTTGCGAAGAGCCATGTTAATCAACGACGCATAAAATAAGTGTAACTGAAACAATGGCTGAATAGAGAAATAACAACTTCCGACACCAGAGAAACTACAGGAGAAGAGTATAAAAGAAGACAAAGAAAATGAAAAAGAGAAAGAAACGGAGGCCGATATTTTTCTTCTTCTATGAGCCGTGTCCCTTCAGAACATTGGCTATCACAGCTCTCCACAATTTCCTGTCCCTTGCAGCTCTTAATAACTTTTTCTATCTCTCCCAAACCTTGTTCCGCCATCCAGTCATTCAACTTGGCAAGTAGACTGCGTTTCTCTCCTCTGATCCTCTTACTTTCATGTCATGTGAATATCAAATTTTCTAAGCCCTGTGCCTCTGAATTTGAAAGTGTCTCCTTCTGATATAAAGCATAGGTGTCTTTTTGTCGCCATTGTCTCTAGAACTTCGCCGTTGGTCACATGTTCGACCCATAGAATCACATTTCTGTTGCTTCGAATCTCTTCTTCATCTGTGAAGAGATTGTCCAGCATTCATTGCCATATAGAAAGATCGATACTACATAACAATTCAGTACTCTTTTCTTTGTTTAGAACGATATTTTTCTGTTTCTACATACGTTGCTCAGTTTTTAGAAGGCATCTTTCGCTATCACAATGCGTCTTCGGATTTCCGTCTTCATTTAATACGCTTCCCAGATATCTAACTTGTTGCCTTTGTTTGATTTCGGTATCTCCAATCTGGATATTGCGTTTTTCTTTTTGCTAACAACCATGCATTCAGTCTTTTTACAATTAATGCTTAACTCTTTCTTCTAAACTGGTACCCCCCCCCAAAAAAACTTCTCACCGTTTCTTCAGAGAAAGATAGGTTCCGAGGAATCTTACCCACTTTACGCCATTTATGCTAGCAGTCGCTGGATGACAGTCAGGTGACACTTCCCATTGACTTAACCGTTAGGTTTTATATTGTGTGTGTTGTTAGCCATGATGTATTAATAGCGGAGTGGTTTCCTGTTGCCGTCTCCACGGTGGTTTATGGAGACATCACTTCTAGTTAGTTGGCTGTTGACTCAGAGTTATTCCGCCCTTTGTTAGGTCTTATTTTTCATTCTACTGGCTCGCTATCAAGCCGCCTCACTCAGAAGAACTTGGAGTGGGGTAGTCGGTTTAGTCGCTGACGTTTCGACTGTGGAATATGTATACATATGTTTGTAAAATGAATGAATTAAATTATAGTATTTTTTAAATAAAAAAAAATTAAGAAGTTAAAATAAAAATCATGTTCATATTTTATATTACTTATATATTTCATGAAAAAATATTGAATTTAGAATCTATCTAACAGAAAATCGTTTTCATAGATTATATGTCGAAAAAGACACATTGAAAATCCCCAAATTGAAATAAACAATGAAATGTACTTGGCTGTCATTTTGGCGTTAAGGAGGCTGGTTTTTGCTGGTTCATTACATTATGTAAAAAAAAAAAAGAAAGAATTTGGACTCTTTCTGGAATTGATGATTCTTCGCATTCATAATTATTTTTGTTAAGATAAATCTTTTCTTTTAATATCACATGATCACAGACGTAAATAAGTTAACGCTGGTTTTACAATAAAATATAGGTACCTCCATGAGAGCTAGTAAAATAACAAAATTTCAGCACGTTTTTTTTGTATGACAGACATTAATTTGGAAAATCTTGCAAAAATAAAAATAATTGTCGGATGTTAATGAAACATTCAGAAATTATTCCCAAATGATTGAAATTATGATAAATATGTTTTGTCTTTTTAAAGTCACGGAAAAATATTTTTTTATATTTATTAACCCCCCCCCCCACCCATAACTAATTTTATGAAAACTCTAGAAATTCAGTCACATTCAGTTTAGTGATTATATTAGTTAAAAGCACAAGGCTTTGAGGAAAGCAAATCATGTATTTTTTTTAAATTGGACCCTCCCTACCTGAAAATCAGCTCTGAATTGTAACATACAAAACTCAATAAAACAAATATATTATTTAATTTCCAATGCTTTTATTTGCTTTTAGTTGTTGTTATGAATATGGACAAAATTTTCTGAAAGCAAATATCTTTTCAATGAAAAATGAATTTTTAATACAATTATTTATTATTTCTTTAATTATAATAGATTTTTACATTTAAGTTGTAAAATATTATAAAATTAGTTAAAAGCCGAATCCAGTTTCGTAAATGTCCTTGAGATAGATTTTTTCTTACCACATTGTAAATTGTATCGTTTTGACTAATCAGAAGACCCGCAGTAATTAAGAAATGTAATTTTGTTTTTATAATCGGGCTGTAATTATAAAGTACGGAAGACCAACCAGAATACAATTAAGTTGCGTTATTTGAGTTAAGCATTGTTCTCCGCTGTTAAGGCCTTTACTTTTGCGAAACACATGTAGAGAAGTTAATTTGATTTTTCAACTGAGAAGGGTACCTACAAGTATCAGTATCATCTTATGAAATTTATATGATCTTATTTTTATATTAATCTCAGTTACGACATTTTTCCATAAATTTAATCAAAATTAATAATAAAATAAATGGAAATACAAATAACACAGTAAAATGTCATAAATGTACATAAAATTATAGTATTTTATGTACACTTCTGATAAAATTTCATAAGAAAGGTACCTATAAATTAATTAGATACCTTTCTTATGAAATTTAATCTCACTGTCAACAGTCTTATTTTAATTTGTTTATAATATATTTTCCATAAGGCATCGTAAACGTAAACGCTAAGTACAAAATATAGAGCGCTGAAAGTTTTCCTTAAAAATAACGAAGTAAATAATTTGTTCACTTAAATCTAAATAATTTCACTTCTCTCCTTCTGTAGAACAAATTATCCTCACGTAATCCGTCAATACGTCATTCATCACCTGTCAAGTTACGCGAAATGTTAAGACCTTTCTTTAATTTTCAAACTACACCTTTTCGGCGCAGAAACAAAATAATGCTGGTTTCAAAATAGTTTAAATAAACATTATAATTTCTGATTTTCTTAAAATTAGTTTTGAAAAAATTATAATTGAATTTCAAACTGAGATTTTCATTTTTTTATAAATGGAAAAAATGATTGACATGATTGATTATCTGTCAATTTTGCTGACTAAAGAAAAAAACAAGATTTTTAACGAAGATTTCGGACGTGCTAGGAACGATTAGTAAATGTAAAAAATACCCCCAAAATACTTTGATCTTTCCTCTTAATAATAACATAAACATTTAGACGATAAAATTTTGTTTTCGTCAAGTTTGGCGTCTTTTTCATCATACTATGCTCTTTTTTAGCGATATCATCGAAGTACCTAAATAAAATGCCAATTAAAAAATATGTTTTCTATTAAAATGAAGTGTCTATTGAAAATGAGTGTTATACACGCTAGAAAAACAAATAATGTTTGATCTCTACAGGAAAGAATGAGGGAGACTACGTGCGAATTCTTATCATACCGTTTTATGCAACAAGATTAAGAACATTGCAACTGATAACGAATTATTAAAAAAAACTGATTATCTATCAAATTCTATTGAACAACATAATTTATTTACTAGTCTTCATAAGATAATAAAAATCTGACGAAAACCCGATAAAAACATTTCGATAAAAACTAAAAAGGAAGTATACATAATGAAGCAATATCCAACACAATAAAAATAAAACTTTATCGTCAAAACCATTGTGTCATTATTAAGAGGAAAAATCAATACAAAAAATATTTCTTATTATTTTTAAAACCCTGGAAATTTTAGTTAAAAAATCTCTTTTTTTTTTAACCCAAGCGGGACCTTAGAGTTTTACAGGAATTCTGAGCGGGTTTTTTCGGTGAAAAAGTTTTTCACGAATCAGATAATTGCCGGATTTTATTGAAAATTACAGGACTTATTCAGAAATGAGTAAAATTATTTTTGAATCGTTTTATTTTATAGAAAATAAAGATAGTTTTTAATTTTTACCCAGCATTTATTTTTTTATGAAATTTCGAGAAATTCTTTATTTTGTATCGTATAATGCTTATTTGTTATAAGGACAAGTCCTCGGAAAATTTTAAATCATCAAATTGTTTGAGTCAAACAGGAGCCCTGGTTGCAGAAAATCTTCCTTGAACCGTAAAGTAAAAAATGCAATAAAACTAAAACATTTTTAATTAGGTACATCCAGATTTTCACTGAAAAAAAAAACAGCATAGCATGATGAAAAAAAGGCCACAAACTTAATAAAAACAAAGTTTTATTGTCAAAATGTTCATGCTATTGTTATGAAGAAAGACCAATGTGTTTTTATTTTATTGAAGTTTTTAATCCTTTGTAGGAATTTCAAAATTTTTATTTTTTTTGCGTCAGCGATCGACGTAATATTTACGATCAGTGTTTTTGCGCTTTTTTCCGGTGAAAAACACATTTATTTGAAAATTCTTGTAAAAATCAAATAATTCTCGGATTTTATGAAATTTTCAGGACTTATTTAGAAATGAATAAAATTATTTTTTAAATTTTTTTTAGAAAATGTTGGCAAAAATATTTTTTACATGCTACCCCCTCACTTAATTAATTTCATGAAATTTCGAGAAATTAAATTTTCATCAAAAATATTTTATTAGTTAAAGTCAGAACTCCTTGGTGAATTTAAATTAACAATTTATTTTTCAAATTACAACTCATTTCACGAAAATCTGATATGAATCGTGAAATAAAAAAAATCCAATAAAACTATAACATTATTTAATTAGAAAGGTTTTTAATTGCTTTTATAAATAAGATTTATTAAGGGCACTATTGTCTTAAAAAAATTTTGATTCATAATGAAATGATTTCATTTTTTAATTTTAATTATAATAATTTATAAAGTTTTAACTCTTAAAATTCTATATTAATTTCTGCCTTTGTTATTAAGTGAAAATTATATTTACACCAAAAATTGAAAAGCTTAAAACAAATCATTTTGCGCCTAGATTTTTAAAACAATTTATAATTTTTTATGTATATAAAATATTACGTCATGAGCCCATTTTTGAAAGTATGGACGACCATACACGATATTATCAGAAAATAAGAGCGATGACTATAGTAAATTTCAAGTCACCATTCCAAAAATTAGATTACGGAGAATATATTCCAACATCTTTAAGTTTACTGAGTACTTAAAAAATTATATTAAAAAGGCGCTCCCCCGTCATGTTCTTAAATTATGTTTTAACAGATGAAGTCACCGCAGAACAACAATAAACATGTCAGCACCTTATCAGTGCCTGTTAAGTGATTGACAAGTGGTTAAAAGCATGTAAATCACCATTAATGTTAGTTTTAAAAATCCATTTTTGTTATTTTCTACTTAAAGTAAATTATATTTGTCTTAAATCAGATTAATTATGCTTTAATCAGCTAATATTCCACAAATAAAGTTTCAGAAGAGTATACAGTCTTCCCTCGTTTATCGCTCCTTTAAATCATCTGCATAAACATTCTTTATACCTTGGATGGACTAATAAGCAAGAATTTGAAGTTCCTGAGATCTGGGCAAAAAGTTTTTCCAACCCTTTAGTAGACTGTAGTCATCTGCAAAGCAGAAAGATACTGCGATATGATTTTTAATGAAAAGAATGAAAAATCCGTGATAGAGTGAAACCGCGTAAGTCGAAGTGGTGAGTGACGACTGTATTTTATTTTTGGAAGATTTTTAAATCTGAGAATTAACTTGTTTACAAATGTGTCAAAAATGGCCGATTTTATTGAAAGCGACCAAAACGTTGAGATTCCACTCAATATAATTTCTAGTTGAAATACACCAGGGTATTTTTCGTATTGGAAATAGTAAATTTAATCATTTAGCATTCAATTTAAACTAAAAAGAAAGCTTCAAAAATTCTGTTACATTTTTAAAAATTCATTTTAAACTTTAGGTATAGAAAATTAGTGGAGATACCTATTTTTAATTAGTGAAGACTTTTTTATGAATTCAATATTATGGACAGTATTGTGTTAAATAAAAAAAGATTTTCTATAAATAATGCAATCCTACAAGAATTGTCTTCCTATTTTATAAAATTAATTTCAATAATTTATAAAATTTTACATCTCTTAAAATGTATTAATTTGTAGCGATCAAGTGATATTGTTATTAACTTAAAACTGTAATTAGTTTACTAATAATAAATGAAAGGCTTACTACAATTCAACGACCACCAGTATTCCAAAAAGAATTTGAAAACTTTTTGGGTGTATAAACATGCTGGTTTTGCAAATACGGACGTCCATATATGACATTATAGACAAAATATGAGAGATAGCTATCATAAAATTTAAATTTATTAGTAACCTTCTAACATTTTCGCAATAAGCATCTTCATAAGTAAGACTATAAAGTAGAGTAGACTAGGGTACTCGCAGCAGTAGTCAGTAGATGAGTAGACAAGTAGCAATACAGAAACACACGTCTAGCCAGCGCTTCGGGAAGATCAGAAACAGTCGATTTCAAACACCATCCTCATAAACGAAATTCTCGGAAACAAATCAAGTAAGCACTGATTTTTAAACAAAAGAGACACTGAGAACATTTTTACGCACACCATACCAATATTCTGTATTTCGTATCGCAAAAAGAAAAGAAAATTCTTGTTATTTATGTCAATACGTGTCTTAAGTTTTTACTGTTGTTATCGTTGTATGTTTTACTTGATTTGTTTCCATGAATTTTGTTTATGAGGATGGTGTTTGAAATCGACTGTTTCTGATCTTCCCGAAGCGCTGGCTAGACGTGTGTTTCTGTATTGCTACTTGTCTACACATCTACTGACTACCACTGCAGGCACCCAAGGTCTACTTTTATTGTTCTCTACCCTACTCACTCTGTTGTGGCGGAAGGGTCGTTTTTATAATGATGATTGTTGGGATGATGACAAGGTGTTCTTAGAATCATGAAATACCTTTATTTTTTATCATCACTGATGGCAAGGTTATTTTTAGAATGATGTAATATCATCATCATTCTGGACTATAACATATTCATGTTGTATGATCTTTACATAATAATTATGTACTGTATTTCAGATATTCTTTAAATCTAGAATATTCAGGTAAGATCTAATCTAAGATTAAGAAATTGAATTTAAATTTAGCTTCTGTTAGAAATGTCATGTAATGGCCAATAGGTGACCACCATGTACTGAATGTTATTACAATGTTAGTTGAACACAACAGTTATGAAAGAGATATTAAAATACTAGAAAAAAACTTGAAATCAAACAAAGTTTATTCCAGTTTATCAAAAATTACAGATATACACAGATAAGCATCATTTATTCATATACAATACTTCTATTTCTTTCATTACTGTATTTCCTATCATATAAAGCATTTTTTTACCAAAGTATTCCTCTAAAAACACAACATGAGGCTTATATTCTGATGTTTGGGCTCTAACACATAAAAACCCCAGTTAGACATATTAGTCGCCTAATGAAGAATCGATGATTATAATTAAATTACAATTAAAAATACAAATATTAAAAAATTATAAGTACTGCCATTCAAAAGAAAAGCAGTGTACACATATTAAATTTAACATTAATGCTCGTAATCCTTAATGTTTAAACGTTACTATTTCTGTGATAAAACAAACAGCAATATTTAAATTAAGGAAATTGATTAAATTATAGCATTGTGAAAAGTGAAAAATATTTTTCAAAGAACTGTTCACATGTAAATACATGTGCTGGTCGACTTTTGTACAACAGTTCCAATATAAAATTAAAAAAGTGATATATGTGTGTCTGGGGAACTCAGTCACCCACTTCTTTTTACTGAAATTGAGTGTTATATGTAGTCTCTCATCAATATAATCCGAGCATTACCTCCCCTTATCTCCCTTTGATCATAGAAGCTCAAAGCCAATGGTGTGGAACTCTCTTGTGATTGAGGAAAACATTTGTATTAATGTCTAATAAAATATATCCTGCTTGGTTCAGATGTGTCTTTTCATCTCTCTTGGTATTCAGTTTTTTTTTTATACTAACCACATTGTTTAACCACAATTACCAATATAACACTGAGAACTAAATAAAATATTAAGTTAGTCATTTTGGCCTAAATCTATGATAATGCTATTGTGTTGAGCTGTATCATTTATCTAAAATGTCATTACTGCCTTGAATTTTCAAAATAAATAAAACTTCATTTTTTCTATTTTTTTACCCCCCTCCAAATATTAACTTCTCAAACTTTGATTTCCAGTTTTATATACAGAAAATGTCTACAGGTATCATCCCAAAAAGTAAATACAAACAAAAAGGAAAAGAAATTACGGTAGAGAAGAATATTAGATGAAAGATCTTCAAAACTTAATGATTTAGTCCAACCGTCCCAAGGCGCCTTGCTCTTATATAAGTATGGATAAATGAATGAACAGTTGACTAAGATTTTGGTGGAGAATAGACATCAAATTATAGATGCATTATATATCCTGGTGTATAAAATACAATAAGTTTTATTTTTTTTATCAGATGTACAAGTGTGTGTTCATTTTCTGTTCAATTTCTGTTTTTCTGTTAAGTTTCTGTTCAATTTCTGTTCATTTTCTATTCAATTTCTGTTCATTTTCTGTTCAATTTCTGTTCATTTTCTGTTCAATTTCTGTTCAATTTCTGTTCAATTTCTGTTCAATTTCTGTTCATTTTCTGTTCAATTTCTGTTCAATTTCTGTTCAATTTCTGTTCATTTTCTGTTCAATTTCTGTTCAATTTCTGTTCAATTTCTGTTCAATTTCTGTTCATTTTCTGTTCAATTTCTGTTCAATTTCTGTTCAATTTCTGTTCAATTTCTGTTCATTTTCTGTTCAATTTCTGTTCAATTTCTGTTCATTTTCAGTTCAATTTCTGTTCAATTTCTGTTCATTTTCAGTTCAATTTCTGTTCAATTTCTGTTCATTTTCAGTTCAATTTCTGTTCAATTTCTGTTCATTTTCTGTTCATTTTCTGTTCAATTTCTGTTCAATTTCTGTTTAATTTCTGTTCAATTTCTGTTCATTTTCAGTTCAATTTCTGTTCAATTTCTGTTTATTTTCTGTTTATTTTCTATTCAATTTCTGTTCATTTTCTGTTCATTTTCTGTTCAATTTCTGTTCATTTTCAGTTCAATTTCTGTTCAATTGCTGTTTATTTTCTGTTTATTTTCTATTCAATTTCTGTTCATTTTCTGTTCATTTTCTGTTCAATTTCTGTTCATTTTCAGTTCATTTTCTGTTCATTTTCTGTTCAATTTCTGTTTATTTTCTGTTCAGTTTCTGTTCAATTACTGTTCATTTTCTGTTTATTTTCTGTTTAATTTCTGTTCAGTTTCTGTTCAATTTCTATTCATTTTCTGTTCAATTTCTATTCATTTTCTATTCAATTTCTATTCATTTTCTATTCAATTTCTGTTCATTTTCAGTTCAATTGCTGTTTATTTTCTATTCAATTTCTGTTCATTTTCTGTTTAATTTCTGTTCAATTTCTGTTCAATTCTTTATGAACACTTACTGATTTTCTGCTATCTTGAATACAGTATTGTATTTAGTATTTTTTTTAATAGCTGAAACTTTTAATAAACTAAATCTTAAATAAATCCACTACTGAGTTCTGGGTATGATGATAAACTACATCTGACAGTAAGTTCTCTGATCAGGAGATTAGAGATTTTGAAGAGGATGGAACCATCTCTTAATTGCTGTTGCCCTGACCCTGAGTGGTATCCTGTTGGGGTCCCAGCTATAGGCAAATAGTGAACCCCCAAACTGGGGTCAAATACTATGAAAGTGTAGATATACATTTTTATAGTGAAGGTACCAGCAGTACATTTTATAAAAAAGAAATATTACCAGAAATACATTTTGGTAAGGAAAAAAAGATAGTACCAGCAATGGAGGTTTTTAAAGATAAATTTCCAGCAATAAATTTTTTACAAAAAGAAATTACTAATGCACCCAAGAAAATTAAATTTTGGCAATAAATGACCGATCAGGAGTTGATATGCCATTAAACAAAACAAAATCCATCAGTGTGACTTAAGTAACTTAAAAAAAATAACAAAAATACCAGCAATAACTAGTCAGTAAAATCTATTGTTGGAAGTATGTTTTTTTTAAAGAAAATTTATATATTGCTTTCTCCCATACTATGATCTTAAATGTAGACCCATATGCAAATTTGACAGGTGTAATATATATATATATATATGTGTGTGTGTGTGTGTTTTAAAAGAATACCAATAAAATGGTAACAAATAAAGCAATATTAGTATTTATGCTTAATATTTTTTTTGAAAAATTAATTTACTCAACTACATTTAGTCAGCAGAGGTTAGATTATATCAACTGCAAACACCTGCAGAGTCCAGCTTCTGGGTGTATACTCAGGTATAAATCTGTCCAATGTCTAACTTTTTGAATAGTGAAAGCTGGACCTGTATCTACCTCCCTATTAATTTATAAGACTTGTATCCAGGGCCAGATTTAGGCCTTGAGAGGTCCCTGGGTTAATAGAATTTTGGGGCCCCTTCATTAAATATATTTGGCCCCACCATGTCAAAAAAAATAGATGATACTTTTTTGGTGCAAAACATGAAACACTTCAATATACAAAGCTACATCAAAATGTATGTATATAAAAGTGTATGTATATAAAAAAGAGGCATCAAAATCCAAATGGACCCCTTTAACACACCCAATCAAATTTAAAAGACCCACTCCAGCTAGAGGGGCCCCAGATACTTGCAATTATTTCAAATTAATTCAAACTAGCCTGATTAAATCTTCTCTGTTCTTATATCTTTATGTTTTGTTTTAGTTTTATCAGGAGCCCAAGACTACAGTCACCCTCTAGTGTTTGGGTCCCTAGGCTGTAACTCATACGTAAATCTGGCATTGATTTTATTCAACATTAAGTAATCCAACAAGTGTTGACATGTTAAATTGAGTAGCTTTCTAAACTTATGAGATTAAATATTTTCCTGTAGCTTTAGAAATATTTAAAATGTCAGTGTGGTAGACTTCATATAGTGAGAAAATTGTGCACACTGATCCCTTTGTGAAGCATGATCAATGCTGGTAAAGAAAGTAAACTGTAGATAAGTTTGTCAAATACAAGATTATACAAGTTGGATTCTATATTGACACCATATGGAGGCCTGTATTTACATAGGTCACAGGAACTATTTGTGAGTTAATCTTACCATTGCAAAAAAATAAAGACCTCTTATGTCTTCTATTCTCGTGTATGTCAGTGACTGCTGGACAATTTCCTTACAGATGACAGAGACTCAAAGTGATAAATATCTCTCTATTGACAAAAGCTAAAATCACCATGGATATGTGAACAAGGAATTTCTAAAGCAAATGGAACTTATACACTTATGCTTAATTTCAGGAAGTTAACATTTCTGAAACACATTTTGAGGAATGAAGGGTAGACGAATACAGTGAGCAAATTATCTAATGAATTTGTATTAATGGATGGCACAGCAGGAACAAAGAGGGACGGTAAAGAATGAAATGTTGCTTAGAGCTATAAGAGAAAGGAAGTTGTGGAGAGCTATGATCACAATTAAATCAGGATTATTTTCAAAATAGCAGAATGAAAGATGTCAAATATATTTTAATGAGGTATTGTTCTCATATTTTTTCTCATGTTCACAATGTTTCATTGTATGCTCCAGCCATCTTCTTTGATATATGTTGGAATTTTGAGCCAAACCCTTTATTTCATCCACCAGAGGGGACTGTTCTAGTTCCACATGCCATGCCTTTTCTGGATATCTCAGTTTCAGTTATTTCCCTTTAGTAACTGAATTGTCCAAGTTTTTGTTCACCTCTGATGTGGCCAGTTATCTCTTTGGGTCAAGTCATTGGATTACCTCAACCAATGCTTTTATCTACTAAAATGTGAATATAACAATAAAGATGAAGACAATAGTCCGAACATCATAAATAGTGTAAATAGTTAGAAGACTTCATCACAGAAATATAGACAGAAATGTAATGGGGATAAAGCAAAAAAGATGAAGATCAATAAAAAAAAATCAGATAAAGCATTTGAATTTTGGGTATTCATCTTGCATTAAATCCACCTCTTCACTTCCACCCAGGTTAAATAGCAGAGTAGATCTCTCAAGCCATGTGTGGTAGCCAATCTAGAAGGAAAACCCTAAATTCAAAACCATGGCTAACACAATAGGAAACTATTCTAATATTTCTTTTCCAAAAAGTCATGGAAATCCACATTAAAAAAAGATAACTCCATAAATTATTAAAGGGTTTCTATAGACATGGTTCATCTCTGTCAGTATAAGTTTCCTAAGGGATCTTTTAAGTGGCTCTCGATTTTGGGATCTGACCACAAGAATTACTAAAAGACAACAGCAACCTTTCAAAAAATAAATAACATGCCTTTCCTTTTTAAATTGAAAATCTAATTGGAATATAAATTCCAACGAAACACTGAACATGATTCATAATATAAACTAATCATATTTCAATTGAAATGAGTTGTGTTTCTGTGATATTAATCACTCATGGTTTAGCCCAAGGAAAACTAATTAAATGTTGTCAGCTTGCATTTATAAATATGGAACACCATCTTGTTAATTAAAAATATTTGCAAGCTGGGTGGAGAAGGTTCATACTGTATCCGATTATTTCAGGGTTTGGAATCAGTAAATACTAAAACCTTAAAATACCTGTCTATATGGATCAATTATAACAGATTTAGTATCAGAGATAATCAAAATGAAAAAGGAATAGGTTGCATTAGTGGTACTTTTGCAGTACAGCAAGTTGTTATGAAACTAAAAAATTAGCCTAAAACCTTGAATCATGAATAGGTGAAATAGAAAGACAGATCTCTGAGATGAGTTATTGTAATTATTTACATTGTTTCAGACTGTTTTCCTCATCTTTCTGGCCATATCCATGATGTTTCGGCCATTGGAATCCCCAGCCTACTTCAGGTATTGAACTCACAACTCATTGGGTCAAGTCACTGGATCCAATCAAAACTTTTTATCCACTGGGCCAAGTGTCCTTGAGGACTTGTGAGTTCAATACCTGGCTAATGCAGTGGTCAATAAAAACTTGGTGAGTTGCATTAAAGGGAGATAACATCTGGAAGAGACATGGCATGTGGAAATAGAACAAATTATAGCTTCAGTAAATTATATAAAATATCAGTAATTATCTTTGAATTTGGCCTGTGACCTTATGGAAATAAACAAATTAAATATGTATGTAAGTATATAGGTATGTGTCAATTTTATAATGTATATAGTCTCCATGTATCTTTCTGTACAGAGAATCATTCTTTATCTTTTAATCTGTTTCCAAATATACACATAATTGTACATGTGTATGCAAGGATCTATTTATCTATCTATCTATCCTGAGATAAAACTTGTATCAACAAAGTCTTTTAGTTTTTGCAAGGTTGATTACAAGAGAAATTGAGCAAAGTTTTGTCTGTAACAAAGAACCAAATGAAAATAAAAACAGTTTGTCTGTTTCTGCATGTAAACAACACTGACTAATTAAAGCTCTCTTTTATCCTTAATTATCTTATTTTTATAGTGAGTTGTAAAGTGGTGTTAGCTCATGCAAGCATCAGCTTTACTCTCGTTTTAAGATAAACAGCATCTATTTGAAAAGAAATAAAATGAAAACCATCTCACCAAAAGAAAACTTCTTGTATTGCATATATAATGATTTTATTCATTTTGTTATCTTCATTAGTGTTGTTATTTATTGGCTTGTTTGGTACAATACAAAGAAAGAAGGAAAAGGCAAATCATTAAGGGAAACAAGTAAACCAAGTTGTTTACTTTATTTGAAATATATTTCAAGACATTGACATAAGCAACAGAGAGAAAAGATTTCAGTAGGAAGGCTTTCAGAAGTACTGATTTAGGAATATTTGTTTTTGAAGATAGCAAGTGACAGTTGTCAAGAGGAGATTCAAAAGTGAGATTAAGTAGTATTATTATGCTTTTGACATGAAGGTAAAATATATCTTAACAAAATCAGGATATTAGTAATCGGTTGTATGAATTTCAACACTTAATAAAAGAAAAATCAAATTCTATCCAATGCCTAAATTATTTGAATTTTGTAGTTTTTGTTTTTAATTTTTTTTCTGTACTGTGGATAATTTTATAAAGATTATATCTAAGTGTATGTAAGTTATCGAGGAAATTATTTTTGTGTATGTAAAGTTATTAAAGTTACAGATTCAGGATAATGCTGGTAGTGAAAGAGATGAACCCAAATTTAAAGAGAAGAGGACACAATCAATATTTTTTTAAATCTATTAAACTGCAACAAATATAAATCTAATGACACACAAAATGTGTGTTGTCTCATCTTTTTGTTTAAGTGTTTGTTCCCATTGTGCATTAGGGGTAATAGAATATAAATAAGTCAATTATTAGGTGTGCTGAAGGAATGACACTTGTTTTTAGATTGAATAAGGAGCATTGCGAATAGAGTAGAAAATTTTCAAAATTTCTTTGATATAAATTTAAACTGGAAAACGGTTGATGGATTGACTTTTAAAACATGTCAACATTTTTGAATTATTTACTGTTGATGTTTTTAATCCAAAAGTCATAATAAACCAAAATTATAATGAAAATAAATTAATATTTTGAATGTTAGCCTTTTTAGATTAATTGCAATCAAGACCATTTGTATAATTATTTTATAATAAAAAAACAAACTAAATTAAAAAATAGAATTTAAATATAAAAATACAAGTAATACAAAATTTAAGAATTTCAACAGTTAGGAATGACATCTTTAAAACGTTTCTTTACAAATAAGAAGATAACTCTTGTTACAACAATGTCATTGTTCTTTTGATAGTAACAGCTGTCAAAGCAAAATAAATGTACTTCAGTTTGACAACCAAGTAAAATGATTTAAACTTGTGAAAAATAATTTTAAAAGGGCATTGGTTCTTTTAAAAAACACATCCACTGGATGATATTATGAGTCATAATGAAGTTTTGGATTATTTATTGTAAATGTTTGAGGTGGACGACTGCTTGTTTTATTTTACTATTAGGTTGGTGCAAAAATAATGTTGATTTTTGACGTTCAACTTCATGTGAGAAAACGACATTATTTCTGCACCAACCTAATATTTTTTTTCAGTAGCTTTTCCAGTGAATCATTGGATTTTGTGGAATTTTTTAAGTATTTTTCTTTGAAGAGAGTTATTGAGTTAGGATTAAATGATTAGCCTAGAGTAATAACTGTAGGCTACTCATTTAATCCTAGTTTTATTAGTCTCTCAATAAGTGCTTAATATTTATCTAGTTGTATCTTTAAGTATTTTTCTTTGTAGAGAGTTCTTGATATTGTTTAGTTTCAGACTTTTAGTTAGGTGGTTCTCAACTCTTTAGGTATTTTTTGGGGGGTCACTGACAAGGAAGATCTGTCAGTAGATGTGGATAGCCAGATCAGAGATATTAGTGATCTTTTTACAGAACTTGATTTGGTAGACGATTTGGGGTATCACAAAATAAAATTATTGATTGATAAGGTGTTGGTAACAGGTTTTGTTGATTAGCAAGAGATGTGATGTTTTTTCTAATGTTATTTTAATTTCTTTTATTACTGTAGGCAAGCCATTCAATTCTAGTTTTATTAGTCTCTCAATAAGTGCTTAATATTTATCTAGTTGATCGATATTCAGTGTAGTTGATGGCATTTGCATGATGTTCAAATCAGATATACCTGGACTGGATTTATATCTTTCATGTCTCTGGGAAAGTTATGCTTTTTTGTATTTAATTTCCATAATTTCCTTTTCTTTCCTCCAATGTATGTTGGGTGATCTCCATGACAGGCATTCACTTGCTCCATTGTGTTCTCCATCAGGATGAGGCAGTTTTCCAGATGCATGCCTTACATGTTGGCCACCCCTTATATTTTGTTATAGGATACACATACTTCTGACATATGTAACATCTTAATGGGACATTGATCTGCTTTCTCATTGATGTAACCTATTTTGAATTCTTTTGAAAAATTAAGGTAACTATATATCTATTAATTTCAATTAGTTTATGAAAACTTGGCTTAAAACCTGTTTTTATATTGACCAGTGTCGAAAGGGATAGTTCAGGGGTTCTCAATGCATTGGCTTGTTTTTTGAGGGGATATGTTTTCATTATGTTGTGCAATGTGTCCAGCCTCAGCAATGTCTTCATCTACATTTTCTTACTCTTCACTTTAACCAGATGATAACCAATGTTTTTTACTGACCTTGAAATATAACTATTTTTCATAATAAATAGTGGTTCTCATGACAGAATAGTATCCCACACTGATTCTTTCACGAGAGATCTTGAGAGTCCATCTAAGCCAAGTTCATTTTCCCTATTTAATTCCATACAAGTATATTGTTGTTCTTAGTATATGCCAATAGCATTCAATGTCCATGGTACCCACAATATTGGGAAAGGTCAAAGGGGAAAACCTATTTGCACTGATATGGCAGGGATACACACAATATCTCCTTGTGTTTGATTAAAACATTGAGTGCTTCAAAAGAGTTGCTCAACACAAGTTTTAGTGTAATATCTAGCATTTTACAGCAATGTCAAAGTTTTGAACATTTTGAAATAATTGGCCCTAAGCCAACATCTTTTGATACTTTATATAGAAATAGGTCAAGTGAGAATGATGAAACAGTTTATTGCTTCATGTATATATATATATATATATATATATATATATATATATATATACACACAGAGTGTGATGGGAAAATGGCTGCCATTTTATATTTTTAATTTTCTGTATGCACATGGTTTGTTTTTGATTTTATCAGCTGCATAGGGTCAGTTGACCAGAATCTGTGAGAAAAGAGCACTATGACACAGTTTATTCCACCGGAAATTTGGAAATGCCATGCTGTACATTTTGACATTCCAGCCAGAAGTTCCAATATGAACATTTCAGAGAGTTTTGGTGTCAATCAAAGAACAGTGCAGAGGAGTTGGAAAGAGTTGGATGAGTCTAAGGGTGATTACAAAGGTGCTTAGTGATAGTGATGCCTCCATTCATCTTCCCACAGGGCCTCAGTTTCAACATAGAGGCCTACATTAAGTGCCTAGAGGAGGTAGTGCTGCCCTGGATCAACAGGGTGGCTGCTGGAAGACCGGTGTATGCACCATGCAACACAAGCAGGAGAACCCAGTCATGGCTGTCAGACAATTTCTTCAACCACATCACCCCTTACATCTGGCCACCTAACCCCCCAGTTTGTGACCCCCTTGATTATTATGCGTGGGTTACAGTTGAGAAAGAGACCAACAAAACTCCTTGTAACACCAAAGATAAACTGAAGGCAAGTATTATGGCAGTTTCCATAGACTTATTCAAGAAGAATACATAGAAAACTTGCAGGATATTCTGAAGTCAACTGGAGGCAGTGGTTGAAGCCAATGGCGATTTCATTTAATAAATTTACTCTTTAGTATTTCAAGATATTTATGTGTAATTTTGGTAAATATATCTCTTAAAATGAGACGTCAGTGTTATTTTGCATAATTCAGACAACAGTTTATCTATCGCACCATGTAAAAATCAGTGATGACTAACTCATCCATGTTAATTGGGCTAAGTGCAATTTTTTTAAAAAGTTTGTATATATACAATTTCCGATATCATATTCTGAAGAATGTAAGCATCTAATTAACCTGCAACTTTAAAAAAAACAAACATCTGTATCCTATAGTGGAAATGAAAGGCAGGATGAACTGAGGGCTAAATTCAATGAAGCTGCCTGTCCCCATTGATCAAAAACACTATGCTTGATGTGCAAGAGAGGATGGCCAGCATGAACATGAGAATGTCTGCTTGCAAAAAGTATGGTTAGAGCAGTGGGCTGAGAAGTGCCTAGAAGTTGTTCATACATAGCGAGAGTAACAATGTTTCTGAGCTCAGCATAAACGGATGGATTCTCTGTTTCAGGGTAGAGTTGCCAGTATTTCGATTATGCTGAACATCATGATTCTGATTTCCTGTGTGTCCGTCCTCTCTTTCTGTGTCCTGGTTACGTTCAACCTTCGTTTGCACAATTCTTGTGTGGAATTCTTTGTTGCCTCTGACATGAACGTGTCTCTGGTTTTCTTTTACTTTGTTTTGTTTGTGTCTGGTGCTGCTGTTCATTTCATCCCTTCTCATCTGTGTTCCATCAGCAGTAGAAAAGACAACTACATGCATTGAGTTACTTAATATGATTATATATTATATATATATATTGTGCCTTTAAATTCCTTGGGGAACATAGGGCTGCAAGATATCATTGTGGTTTCTGTAACAAGCCAGTTTTTAAGTAAGTAGGTTGTTAGGCTACTGCACAACCTGAAGGATCATGTGTTGAATTCAGACTCGTCCTTCTCCGAGAGCAGTTACCATCAAAACTATAGAACTCAGTCTCTTCTGCCATTTACACATAGCTAGGAAGGGGGAGAAGAAGAGGATACATACCTTTCCCAAGAGTATTAGCATGTAAGTGAATGTAATGGATTCGACCGGAATTTGAACTCGGCTCTCCTATTCCTCAATCTGAGCTACTATCCATTAATCCACCATGCCTCACTTAATATGATTATTTCCATTTATTTTAAAATTAAAAAAAAAAAACGAAAAATAAATAAAGACCACACAAGTGGTTTGACAACAGCCGATTCAATATTTCAACCTGTTGTCTTACATTTAAGAAGAAGACAATTTGTGCAACTGATTTCCAAGGGTTGACTTCAATATTTTGAATAAGTTGGATCTTATCTTATATAATCTATATCTTATTTGCATTTATGTAACATAAAAATGCAGCAAACTGTAATAATTATAATTATTTAGTGTATAAGTGAATATTACAAAATTCTTTTTTTTAGTTTTCAATTTCGCAACTGGAGTTGTAGAGATTGTTAGGAAGAGTTTTTATATATTACTGCGGTCGTTGTTGAAGGTACCGACTGTTGTGTCATAGTCGAATCGTGTTTAAGATTCACCAGTCGTTGACATTCCACTGCAACTTGCTGCAGAGTAATATCAGGGCTTTGTTCAATTTTTGGATAGAATCCTTGTGCGAATGTCCGCATCACATGCCGACATCAAACTACATAAAAAGATTAAACACTTAAGTTGTGCTTCGGTGATTGAGGTGATTTTATATCTCTCACATTCTTTGTTCACGATACCAGAATACGTAGCAAAATCAACTGTCACACTTTGTAATATTAAGGTAAATAAAACCGCTTATTAAAAAGAATTTTGCTAACCGAATATTTGACGTAGTGTCTCAACTGTTTCATCGAAATTGTTATCGCGCGTGTTTCGGTAAAATGTAGTTTGTGTAGCGGTCGTATTCAGAGGGTCCAAGTTCCCGTAAAAGGAGCCTGACTTTCTAATCGCCCGCCTGTTCTTTAAATTCCATCGGGTAAAGATCCTCGAATCGTGCAAACCATGTGCAGAAAGTCTGTTTATCAGCCGGGTCATAGTGGAACTCCATGATCGAACGCGCCACTGCCTCTGTTGATGTGGATATTTTTGTTTATGAAGCGTAGTTGTAAGAGTTGATGAATTGTTAAATCCATCGCTGCGTATGTCCTCGTCGTCAATTATTCGTTATGTTTCAAAGGCATGAAATGTGGTTCTGTGAAGAGTTTCACAGTTTCAGATATATAACAAGAAAAACAGTTAAGAAGCCAACTATAAACCTGAATAGCCTGAATACTTGAGTCAACATACATACATACATATATATATATATATATATATATATATATATATATATATATATATATATACATACATACATATATATTTTTTTTTTGTCATCCACAGACAGACTGTTTCGCTGTTTCACAGCTCATCAGTGTGGGTAGACGTCCGGTTGCCTCTAGCTAGGATCAAAACCCGACTGAATTGGCGTCAGTCGGAACTTCTAAGCCGTCGGCGCATGACAGGGATGAAGGTGAATTTTAGCGTGTTTATTTTTAGATTTAGATAAACACACAGTGACTGACAGTGACTCAATTCTGCTGAAGAGTCATGCTATATTAGCTTTAATAGTCACTGTTTACATACGCACCCCTCACACCCACAGAGCTCAACGGAAATTAATTTTTCAGGAGCTGTGTGTATGCATATGTGTGTGATAAAAATTAGGGGCTTTGTAAAATTAACCAATTGATTGGATGTCTCCAAACATCAATCTTAACCAAGTCATGAATGAACATTATTTTCTGCTGAAACACTACTACCTGTATGAAGTGCATATGGCAATTTACCCAATGTATAATCATTGTAAGATATCACTGTAAATCTCAACTAAGATTTAGGATATCAAGCAATGCTAGTGCTTCAAATCTTTAAAGTGGAGAAAGGTGTTGCGCACTGGGTCAGTCCTACTCTCAAAGAAAGAACACCATGTACCCCAAAAAGAAGAACTAGTAATCATTATTGGATGCTGTAAAGCTGCAGATGTTGCAGCACAATCTTCCTGCTCCTAGTTGGATACCTCAATGAAGGCTAAGGGATTCAACACTTACAGTAGGCTTACCATATACCTGAACACCAATCCAGGTATTTCTACATTGCTACACCTGTGCTTGATGGGTGCTGGACCCATGAAAGGATTAATCTGCCCTTTGACAGGTCTTGTTTTTAAATCCTGCTGGGTGTGTAACCCCACTCCTCTCCAGAAAAGGCTGATAGGTAAACCAGTTTAGTTGCCAATATGCTGACCATGCGACAGGTTACATAGTACCCTGTAGCACTCAATGATTTGACTATAATATAATTATATATAATGTGTTTGAGTTTGGTAAATAAAGATCAAGTCTTAGAGTGTCTAATGGATTAATTGGATTGGACCTCTCTAACTGACAGCTTAGCCCAAGTAATGGCCAAAATGGTTATGTTGACATTCGTATCTCCACATAATCTACAAAATCACACAGCTATCAGAATTTTATTCTGCAGGTATTAGGGACCATCACTCATGCCTAACAAGTGGTTCCTTCCAAAAGGGATCTTATACTAACAAGACGATGTAAGAAGGTATCTGTGTTAGTAGCAAAATCTACTCAGCTTAATGAAAATAGTGAAAAAGATTGACCCACACTCATAAAGGAGACATACCACTTGAAAAACTGATTCTCTTTGAAGTGCCTTATAAAACTATTCAAGGTACATGTCTGTTAACATTTAAAAAAAAAGAACAGCCTTCCTATAGGGAACGTTCTTAAATCCCTTGTATCTAAGGGATACCAATTTTACATAAAAACTTTGATAGGCACAAGATAATCAAATATGCCAATCAGTGCAGGTATATCTACCGACTGCCTCAGAAAAAAGAAAAATAATGGAAACATCTTTCTTCTTTAGAATAGAAACATCTCACTAATTTCATCAGCAATATACAGTGGAGCCTCGGTTCCAATCATAACCCAAAATGTTCGTAAACCGAAACTATTTTTCCAATATGAATCAATATAGAGAAAAAAAGTTTCAGTACAATAAAATTGGAAAAGAAAAGAATGACACAACACACGAATGTGTACAACATGGTGGTCGACTTGGAAATTCCATTTGGGTTAATTCGGTTTGGCTATGTTGTTCGGTTCGAGAACCGAAATTTTGTTCGATAACCGAGGCATTTTCACCTCAAATTTTCTGTTTGAAAATCAATTTGTTTGACATGTGAGACGCTAAAGAACGGAGGTTCCTCTTTCTATATATTGTTATGAATAATCAAGAGTGGTCTCCTCTTGTTTTGTTACTCTCCTCTTTGAGAGAGCTATTTCTGTTTACTGGGACTATAACCGGACACTATATGCGAACCTTGTATTCTCAGTTTAATAAAGCTTTCTTAAAGCCTACACCTGCATACTTTTGTCATTACACACACACACACACACACACACACACACACACACACACACACACACACACACACACACACACACATATATATATATATATATATATATTTTAGAATTGGACATTGTCCGACAATTTATTTAAAGACATTTATATTATATAAATGTCTTTAAATAAATTGTCGGACAATGTCCAATTCTAAAATATATGACGTCATTTGTTTACATTTGATACGCTAGAGCAGATATGAATAGGAGAGATTCATGGAAGATTTAAGTTTAAAGATAGTAAAATCGACCTTGCTAACCAGACGCTGCTCTGTGGCCGAAAGGTTAAGGCACATCACGCGAAATGATGGTTCCGTATAGGATACAGGTTCGATTCCTGTCGGAGAGCGGAAATTTTCTATGAAAATTTCTCGGACATTCAGGCCGATAAATGTTATTTAATACTGTTTATTATAAAACAGAGCATTTGCTTAAATACTTGTATCTATAAAAAGAACGTTAAACATAATATAAATGTCTTTAAATATATATATATATATATATATATATGAATATGAGCCATTGGTGCTCTGAAAATATCTGATTCAAACAGTTGTACTCAATCCATCATACTGGATTTGACATGACCTCAAAATCACCATTAATCATAGAAAACACAAATTATATGATCATTATATAAGGGAAAGCAACCATAGTTGTTCTCCTTCCAAACTACTTGACTATAAAAAATAGTCAGAACTTACTTATGGGTACTAGTAAAACTGCATTGAATAAAGCTTCACTACAAGATTAAGACAATTGTCTGTTATAAATTCCAGATTTGTACATCATGACCATACGTACCCTTTTAATCCCCCCTAACTGGGGTATAGTTCTCACACTGTGACTATTGGCTGAAATTACAGTTTCTGCTCCTATAATGACCTATAAGATGGACATTTGTTTTAACTGAGTTTTGGCCAATAGAAATGGAAGAAAGAAGGTAGAAAAAATTAATTATCAGCTGCTACCTTAAAAGTAAACTATCCATAATAGAATTGATAATGCATGCTCACAATATGGAGAGAAATGTCTCAAGATAGAAGCCTTGAGCAAATGGCCTGCTGACCAAGCAAAATGAACTTTAAATAGAAATAGGATATTGGATCTAGATCTGCAGGAAAACTGTGAGAGAATAGACCCATGAAGAATGTTACTTATCGATCTTTAGCGAAAATATTAGAACCACGAGTTCTGTAAAGAATAAAAAGAAACTGACACACAATAAATGGAGACAATGTACAGAAACAGCCAACCTTACTGATAGGGCAAAAGACCAAGCAAAAATAATATCAGAATTAATGAAGGGAAAAAAGAAACCCCTGCCACCCAAAGAACAAAGGATGTAGAAAAGTAAATGTAGTAACCGAATGTCAGTGGGTTGTTGGAACATATCGAACTGGAGATGCATAACCACATCCATACTGGGTAACAAGTAAAGGGAAAAAAACACATGAAGAAAAAGAAAAAGAAGGGAAAAAGAAAACAAAAAGAAAAAAGAAAAGATGAAAAAATGAAAAAAGTAAAAGAAGGAAAAAAGATAAAAAAAGAAAAAAAGAAAAAAAAGAAAAAGCTGATAAAATACTTATAACATCAAAGGCCCCAGACAACATAAGAAAAAAAGGGGGGCAATAAGATTAGATATGCAGAAACTCAAGAGATATCAAGATTTATCAATAGACATGAGTAACAAAAAACAGACTTCCAAACAGAGTATGGGATGCATACAAAGACAAAAATAATACTTTCAGCAGTGGAAGAAATATAGCAAAAGGAATGGCTAAACATACAAGATTAAAAAGGTACAAACAAAAGATTGCCCAATATATAAAATAAAACTGTTTTCTACAACAATTAATCAAGACATAAATGGAGAAATAAATAAAATGTAAAACTGGGTACTACAGAAACAAATAACTTTTGACAACAGAATATAGCTATGCCAAAAGAAACAAAATCATTTAACAAAACTGAAGAATGATCTTTAAGGAAGCGAAGAAAGAAAAAATAATTGAGATAAATCCATACACTTTGAAAAATAGCTCACTTAAAAGCATCAGGGCATGATGGAACCAAGAATATTGGTTTAAGAAGTTTCCTACATTATACAAGACACTAGCACAGTAGAAAGCGCCTAAATAAAGCCAAGGACTGAGAATAGATGACTGATGTAAATCCTTATTCGAAAAGACACTAAAAAAGACTCTAAGTGAACAACCATATGAATACAATTGCAGTGAATATCTTAAATAGACAAGGGGCAGAAAATACAAGATTCCATAGATGAGAGAGTTCTCTTACTCGGAGAATATAAAGGGTGGAGGAAAGGAGAAATGACTTGGTATGCAATGACTAAATGATCCTCAAGTAAAATCAGAAATTTCAGTTTTAATAATTGACTGTAAAAATGCAGAAAACATTGTCACTTATAACTTGATACTTGAATGTTGACAAAGCAGTGGTTGAAATCATAACATGAACTCAGTTTTACATCAGCATATGTATTAAAAAAAGAGGAAGATGGCAGATTTACTTAACCAAAATAGAACAGGATAAATTAATACAAGAAGAATATTAGAATTCCTGGAAATTTGTGACAAGAATAATGACAAATGAAGACAGAGGAAAGAAAAAGAACACAAGAAAAAAAATGCTCTATTCAAAATCTAGAAACAGACAGAAAATACTGGTAGGATAATTGTAGACATGGCTACACAGAGGAAACCTAAGACGAGAAATAGAATTGCAGTCCAGAACAATTTCAACAGGATGAACTATGCCAAAGTTATGATTAACAAGATAAGAAAGAAAATCAGATGCTGCCTCTGCAGAGAAATGAAATCGTAGATGGCATAAATAAATGTTGCAATATGACCCAAAATGAATACAAAAAACATCACAGTGTAGTGACAGTCATACTATAATAATAACTGTGCAAACAACTTTGATTCACCCATGTAGACAAATGATAGCACAAACAAGAGACATTTTGATATCAACACCCAAACTGACCACACCCCATTCAAGTAAGAAAACTTAATCAATTTGTCATGAATAATGAAAGAAAAAAAATAGTGAAAGATGTGGAGTATGAAAGTCAGAATAGTTAGTACCCATCATCCTGGGTGCATTTGGAACTGAAACTGGAAATACAAGGTAGAGTTGAGAATTTACAGACAATGGCACTGTTGAAATCTGTGAGGGGTGAGGGAAAGGTGCCAGAGATTTGAGAGGACTTGCTGTCAGTCTCTCCAAAGAACCACTAGACATTCGGGATGAACATGTAAATTTATGGAACATAACGAAAATGCTAGATTAGAATTATTAACATCTCTCAAAGAAGGATATTTTGATGCAGATATTGATAAGCATGTATTGATGATAAAATTTAAATATGCTGAAAACAAACAAGAGTTAAAATTCAGCTAAATTACTGGCTGAAATAGTTGCATATTTGCATTAAACCACTTGTTAGTATTGATGTGAATAAGTGACATCCGTCAGTATCAATAGATTATGGTATTCTACCTGGGGAGATTTGGTTCAACAGCTGGTGCAATGTCTGTACATACCCATACTGGAATGACAAATCATGGATGCATCTATGTGTGTGTGAGTATATAAGCCATATCTATCAAACATTAACTTAGCATCAGAAAGAAAATTTAAAGATAAAAGGTTATGATTCCCTGTATTTATACGTAATAACTTTGCTTAACCATGAATATTGTATATAATTCCTTGATATGAACTCTAATACATTTCATTAGCCTATATGTGATGAAATTTTCCTGTTAGTTACAAATTCTTTCTTAGATATTCCACTTCAAGTTTATCCTGAAATGCGTAAAACAAACATGGCTGAATCGGAATGTGAGTCCACGTAAATAAACGAAAAGAAACGACAAGAACCAATATATATATAAAAACAAATGAATATATATTAGCAAGAAAGGTACACAAATGACAAAAACTAAGATGTGTGTAGCAAAAAGGAATGTGAAAATATTTAAAGTTCAAAGTATACGGAGTGAGTGAAAGTGCATATGTACATGTGTGTGTGTCTATATATGTATTGTTCATACTTTACCCAAAAGGAAACGGTTTCCCTGCGTGAGAATGACATGTTGACGTGTAAGCGGGAAAAGTAAGAAAAAGAAGCTGATAAAACTATCACAGAATATTTATAGTCCTGAGAGCGTCTCCTAGTAGTGGTTTCGAAAATTAGGAAGAAGTAATTCGATAAACTGACTGAATAAGCCCTGGAAGAAATGTTTGCTTATAATTCAAATATTCGTAAATGTATTCCAGCAATAAACAATTCATATAATGTTAAGATTCTAACACAATATTCAAAGTAAGAACTGATAAATCCAGTTTAATCGGATTATAAAGAATAAATAATTCAGATCTTTAAAGATTATAAAAGTAAACAATTTAATCTATTCAGATCTTTATAGATATAAAAGTAAACAATTTAAATTCTTGTCAAGTTTATGTGTGTGTGTGTGTGTGTGTGTGTGTGTGTGTGTATAAGCCATATATATTAAACGTTAACTTAGCATCAGAATGAAAAGTTAAAGATGAAAGGTTATGATTACCTGTATTTATACGTAATAACTTTGCTTAACCTTGAATATTGTATATCATTCCTTGATATGAACTATAATACATTTCATTAGGCTACATGTGATGAAATTTTCCTGTTAGTCACACATTCTTTCTCAGGTGTTTCACTTCAGGTTTATAACCTTTAAAATTATAAATGTTTTCTTATTTACACCTGTATATTCTTGCTTATGATTTAATTAACTTGTCTCTTCCGAATTTTTCATCTAGGATGATGATAATTTCATAGGATTTGCTCTGGATTTTGGCATTATCGAGCGTTTTCTAGAACTGAAGAATTTTTTTTTACTTTGTGATGTAAGTGCACGGGCAAATATAATGGCCGCAGTCAATAGCATTCTATAAAATAAAAATAAAAGAACACTATTTGGCATTTGACAGTATATCACAATTAATTCCCATGTATTTATCTAATGTAAGACATTTGTAAGAGAGATGAGAAATTCCAAAACATTTGTTAATATTGCTCATTGTAAAGTCATCAGTGTTTGAAGAAATAGAAGTGAGCTGTGTCACAGTTATTATAGCAAACGAAAACATCTGTAGAAAAAAAAGAAGATTGCAGTCAACGAACATTAGTTTCGGAAAACTCGGCAAACAACTATATGCATAAATTGTACTAAATTTAGACTGATAGGGTCAAAATGAAAATCAATGTATTAAAGTTTTAACATACACAAAGATTATATAAAATCTATAGTTTCTCATATACATAGATTTATAGGAAATAGACAAAGGCATTCAGAAGTAACTTTCGAAACTGCTCCTAGGAGACGCTTTCCGAACTATAATTACTCGGCGAAAATTGTTATCACTCTCTTCTTACTTTTCCACTTACACGTCAACATGTAAATCTCTCGCGGAGAACGAGTTCCCTTTGGGAACGTATGAACAATACATATATGGACACACACACACACATACACACACACACACACACGTACGTAAGCACATTCACTCACTACACACACATTGCACCCAAAACTGTTTTTAAATTCATCTGACACATACATCTCTGTCACTTATAAACCTTTATTCTTAATATCATTTGTTGGTACATATATATATATATATATATATATATATATATATATATATATATATATCGATTCGTGTCGTTTCTTTACCACATCCCGAGTCTGCCATGTTTGTTGTGTGCATATCAGGTGACACACATGTTTATCTCTCAACGCATACATCGGCCCACAATACATGTAACATGAGCAAAACAAAATCAATTAACAACTGGAAAAAGCCAATGAACGGAAGAAAGAAAAATCATCCCTTGGTGATTTTGAGGTCATGTCAAATCCAGTATGATGGATTGAGTACAACTGTTTGAATCAGATATTTTCAGAGCACCAATAGCTGGCTCATATTCATATATATATATATATATATATATATATATATATATATATATATATGTGTGTGTGTGTGTGTGTGTGTGTGTGTGCGTTCGTGTATGTGTATATATGTAATGACAAAAGTATGCAGGTGTAGGATTTAAGAAAGCTTTGTTCAACTGAGAATACAAGGTTCGCGTATAGTGTCGTTTTATAGTCCCAGTAAACAGAAAGAGCTCTCTCAAAGAGGTGAGTAACAAAACAAGGGGAGACCACTGTTGATTATACATAAACCAAAAGAAGAAACTAGCAATAAGTGGGCGATGGCTAAATAGTTTATTGTCAGATACATGATGTAATCTTAATTTTTTTCAATGGTTTCCATTAAATACATAATTAGAGTCCAAGGGCAATTAGAGCCAGCAATAATAATTATAATCGGAACATGATACTGGCATAAACTGAAGGTTTGCTTGACATTCAATTTGACCATTTGTTGAATAATCCATCTTAACTAAAGCCTGGAAATATTGAGTCAACTTAAGAATAAAAGTTCCACCCTAGTTCGTTTCGTTACATCCAAAATATTATGTTTTTATACATAAAAATATGAGAAATTTTTATTTTTGTCTTTTTTCACCACTAAATCTTTTTCTTGATGTACATGTCTTTTACATTCCACACAGACTGTTTTGTAGGCTTTTGTTAAGATGAAAAGAAATGAGATTTGTTAGTGTCTATGTGTGAGAAAGAAAAGGCAAAGTAAAGTGAGTTGGAAAATGAGTATGTGTCCCGTAGCTGGTGAGAAAGACGTGTGAATGACGAAGATAATTTCTATTAAGCCGATACGTCGTAAAACTGTTGCCGTCTCTCACTTCTTTTTGGTTTGTCCGTCTGGTAACTTTTAAACTTTGCTTAAGTACCTTTCAAAAATCAAATCGATCACGAAACAAGTTTTTTTTTATTATTGGCGGCTACTCGACCCGCTTCTTGGAGAATTTTATTTAAATATTTATTTTTAAATCATTAATTTATTAATCGAAAGTTTGCGCAATCCTCCGGTTAAGAAATCTTTTTTTTCATTTGTTAGTTTGTAGCGGACCATGCGGGTGATGATGTGAACAGATATCAGGAGGTTAAAATTTCCTGCTGGCCGGTCCAGCTACTTGGGAATGTTGAACTTTAATTAGGTCCAAAGAAGACAAAGAAAACAAACAAGACCGATATACATGGGTAAACAAATATATATTAATAACAAGTTACACAAAGACATGAACAGTTACATAGTGTTTGTATGGAGAAATTATGTGTGTGTGTGTTGTGAGTGTTCGTATGTACGTGTATTGTTCTTAGCGCGTTTCCAGAATTTGGGAAACGCTGTATTTGTGAGAGGTCACAAATTGGTGTAAGTGGGAAAAGAAAGATTTTACCTCGCCTCCACGCGCCGTGGCGGCCCGAGGCTTAAGTAAAAACAAGAGAGCATTTACCTCATTTCCACGCGAGGTGGCAGCCCAAGGCCTGAGTCGGAAAGAGAGAGAGAGAGAGAGAGAGAGAGAGAGAGAGAGAGAGATAGAAGGGTCAGCTAGTATTTATAGCCAGGAGAGAGACCCCTGTTGAAGGAGTAAAGAACTGAGGAGGAGCTAACCCCGACAAGTTTGAGCGTCTCCTTGGTGTTTATTTCCTTCATCGCTCCAGAACTTCATCTTCACTAAGCCCTAGAAATAGCGAGTCATTTGAAAAAACAAAAAACAAACAAACAAACAAACTCACAGTTCGTTTCTTTATATCCAAAAGAAGGAGCAACTAACAGCGAAGTAGGGCGATGGCTAAAATGTTATTGTTGTTTTTCTGAGACACGATGCAAGCGTTGATTTTGTTTTTCAATGTTTTCTCTGATTCTAATTCCCGTTAAATTCTAATCATATATTTCATGAAAAACATAAAATAAAAATCAAAGCTTACAACATGTATCTGAAAATCAAAACTGATATTATTTTGCCTTCGCCCCACCTGTGGTGAGTTTTTTTTTTTTTAGATGTAACGAAACGAACTGTGATGAAATTTTGTTTCCTCTGTTGACTCGCTATTTCCATCCTTTGTGAATTTAATGGAAAATATTGAAAAAAAAACTCCAAGCTTGTTTGTTTCATATTGAGAATGTAATAAGTTTTTAAAAAGGACTCATTCGGTGCAAGTAAATATTTTAATTTTATTACATCAAACATGTAAGAACATATAAAAAATATAAAAGCAATGAATTATATTCTTAAAATATTGATTATAAGATTAAAGACAAATTATTTTCAAATATAATTTCCAATTTTCTTTTACAGGTTAGCCTAATGGTATTTATTTTGTTTCAAATTAAACTAAATTTAAAAAAGGAAATTATATTTTGCCATTCTTCAAATATTTAATTTAATAAAAAGGACACTTGTTAAGAACAGCAACTTGAAGATTTTCAAATTGGCGCTGAAATATTTCATCTAAAATATTTCAAAATAAATATTAAGCGTAGTTTTGGATTTTTTCTGTTAATTCGCCCCAAAATAAAATTCACACCAAAGTCTCCCAGAGCGTGGTCCTTCCATTGGACTCCGGTTGGGTTTACATCTGCGATCGTCGCAAATGTGGGCGACTCGGGTGCGCTATTTTTAAGTGTGGGGTCTACATTCGCGCCCACTCCGATAAAGAAGCTAAAAATAGATTTTTTCTTTTTTTTTTAATGGAAAACGTGCCTTGTAAGTAGCTCGAATACCATCCGCACTTCCGAAATATGAATAACTCCCTGATTTTTGGTAATTTTTATCCTGCGAGGCAAGCTAAACAAATTTTGATTTAAAATCTATAATTTCACAAGAGTGCTAAAAATTTAATAAAAAAAGGAAGCAAACTTTGATCTAAAATTTCTAATTTCTTGGGGCGAATTAATATTTGGAGTGAAAAGATCAGAAGAGATGTTTGTCAAAATCTTTTCATAGCATAATGCATCCATGCCATTACATTCATTTTACTTATTTAGAGACTCGGACAACGTTGTTTACTTCTGCTAGTTAAACATATGTTGTCAGACAGATATGATATCGGGGTGTCGGAGTTAGCTCCTCCTCAGTTTCCTTAATCCTTCAACAGGAGTCTCTCCCCCCTGGCTATAAATACTGGCTGACCCTTCTCTCTCTCTCTCTTTTCCGACTCAGGCCTTGGGCCGCTACCTCGCACGGAGACGAGGTAAAATCGTTTTTTTTCCCACTTACACCAATACGTGACCTCTCACAGATACAGCGTTTCCCAAATTCCGGGAACGCGCTAAGAACAATACACGTACGTACGAACACTCACAACACACACACATAATTTCTCCATACAAACACTATGTAACTGTTCATGTCTTTGTGTAACTCGTTATTACTATATATTTGTTTACCCATGTATATCGGTCTTGTTTGTTTTCTTTGTCTTCTTTGGACCTAATTAAACCCCAACATTCGCATGTTGCTGGACCCGCCAGCAGGAAAGTTTAACCTTCTGATATCTCTTCACATCTTCACCTCCCCGCACGGTCTTCTACGCACTGACACAAGGGAATAGTTTATTCTATAAAAGCAGAAGCAGAATGTGCAATATCCGTTCTCTTAAGTTAATTTGAAAAAAAAAGAACCAATTTATTTCACTTTCTACTTGAAGGAAAAACGGTTCTTCAATCACGTTTAACTAATCGATTTTCGTTAGATTTTGACTGAACGCGCTATATATGCATATGAAGTGAAAATCTGCAAATACATTTTCAGTCTAAGACAAAGTATAATTTAATCAAGGCGTTCCAATCAGAGCCAAATCAGTGTTATTATGGATGTAAGATAATATCTTTACTTTATCTGTTTCAAACTGCACTAATAAAAAAAATGCTGATTTTATTAGATGAATTCAGATGAGCAAAAAAAATAATAGCACTGTGATTCATAAAATAGGAATACGTCATTTCATGTTACCGCATCGCTATATATACATTTATATTCTATGTATTTCAGGGCGAGAGGGATCATGGCTCTTCACAAATTCTTATCTGTTGTTGCTCTAAGTAGTTAACTGGGGCAAGAATTGGATTGTAAATTTAAACGACTCCAAAACTTTTCTCTCTGTTATCAGCATGGCTGACGCTAGACTCATGGAGAGCAACACACTGCGCTTTCTTGGCCTCGCGTCTTCAACTGATTGGAAGTAGAGCGGCCTCTTCGAACCAGTCTACTGCAAGGAAAGTTGGGTTACTGTGTCGTGCCAGAAAATGTTTCTCGTCAGAGGCCATCTTGCACATTTACAAATCTAGTATTCGCCCATGCATTGAATACTGTTGCCATATCTGGTCTGGTTTTCTTGCTATTCATCTCGAGGTTCTTGACAAAATGCAAAAAGGATCTGCAATGTAATTGATCCTAACTTGGCATCTTGACTTCATTCACTTTCTCACCGACGTGGCTTGGCTTCTCTCTCCGTCTTTTCTACAAATATTTTCATGGCAACTGCTCTGACGAGCGTTTTCCCCTGGTGCCCAATGAATCCCCATGAATGTAAGCGTGCTACTAGATTGGCATCTAGGTCCCACCCTTTTATTGTTGAAACAGTTAAACGTAACCGCCACTTCTACTCCAACAGTTTCTTTTCTCACCCTTCCCGACAGTGGAACTCCCTTCCAATTACTTACTTCCTTGATCTTTCTTTACAGTAAAGTTCACCCTTTACAATGCCCGGGGGCGACTCGAGGTTGAGGATTATGTTAGGAGGCCATTTGCGTGTATAGGATTGGAAGATAACGGTTAAACCGAGCCTTTAACAGGTTAAGATTGTAGTGCACGGGGAAACATTCTGTTGGGAGTCTGTCCCACAGGGCAGTGGTTTGCGGGAAGAAGCTGATCGAGTGGAATTTACTTCTCACCGATTGAATTTGGAGGGAATGTGTGTGGTTTGCTTTTATGTAAGTGCCATGACGTGTTCTTGCCGTGAAGGTCTGCCTTGGCGGGACCAGGAAATGTAGTTCATCCGAGCACTTCCTGTAGAATTAGCGGTAGAGCAGCGAAAGGCGTGCCACATTTCGCATGTGGGAGAAGCGTTGAAGGGTGAGAATAATGCTTTTGAACTTTGTCAAACCTAAATATGACAACAGTATTTAATTTTTGGCCTGATCTAGCCGTTGCAAAGGAAGACGATAACACATCTACACAAACTTGTAAACTACGTTAGCTGTTGTTCCCCCGATGTTTCTCTTATATTTTGTATGCTATGTCAGTGTTAAATTCTCCAGATCCCCTTTCCTCATTATGTGACCCCAACATTTCAACTATCTTTCTTGTAAGTATAAGTTGTTTTGTTGTTTTTATTTTCCTTAAGATTTCCTCGTTAGTCATATGTTTTTCCATTTTCTTTTAGTATTTGTCTGTTGAACAACATTTCGGTCGCCTCAAATTATCCACCATTTTGGAGATTAGATATTACATTGCAGTTCGGCAGCCTTTTCTTTGCTTCTTACAATATTTTATTTCTTAATATATTATTTAGTTTCTAGAAGACATTTTTGCTATCCCTACGTCTCTTAGGATTTTTTCTCTCATTGTCGGCTGTTACTACACTACGCAGATAATTCAATTTCTGCACCTGCTTGAATTTAATCTCCTCGGTATATAGCTCACATCTAGGGCTGTTAGATAGTAACCTCGATTTCATTCTTACACTTTGACAGTACTTTTCTTAATTTTTTCCATTACTGCTTTGTGTAAGAGTTCTTTCAGTTTTCTTTCCGAGACTGCCATTAACATTGTGTCACATATTACTTACATAAAATATACTTATTTTTGTGAGATTCAAATTTTAACCCTTATACGAAAAGCATTATATCGAATATTTCTAGGCCTTTTTCTTTTTATGTGAGTAATCAAGGGAATCTGTCTATATTTCTGAGATGAATTCTCTACCGCCTTTATCCACTGTGACATGTGTCCTTGAGGACACATGGCTCAGTGGATAAAGGCGTTAGTTAGATCCAGTGACAGGATCCAACAGTGTGAGTTTCAATACCTGGTTAAGGTTGTGGAGAACTTGGAGAGAGGAATTAATAGGAGATAACGGATAACTGACATCCATTAGACTTGGTACGCGGAACTAGAACATTCTACTCCAGCGAGCGAAATATAGGGTTCAGTTCGACATTCCAACCACCTGAAGAAGGCCAGAGCGTACAACGGCCGAAACGTTGTGATAAATATGGCAACAAAGACGAGGACGGTAGTAAATCGTGTAAATAGTGTAATTAATGTAATTCACTAATTTTAGAAAGGACTAGACACAATTACCTACAATTTTTGTCAATGAATGGGTAAATGTTTTGGATCTCCAAATTAGTGCGTTGAAAATTAACGTTTCTTCCTGAATATATTTTAACAATATGAACCAATAAGCCTGACGTATAGTTATTAGGCAAATTTTGGTCTGAAATTTCCTCTATATAATCTTTGACTTATTTAATGTGTGGAGTTATTTTTAAATATAAACATGTCGTGTAAAATAAATGTTTTCATAGTTAGGCTACAGATTGACGAATAATAATAATAATAATAATAATAATAATAACAACAACAACAACAACAACAACAACAGGTTGCACGATACTGGCACCCACTGAATATAAAACCCGGCAAGACAGAGTGGGCCAATATCGGCACTGGAAAATCTGCTACTTCTACGGAAAGGAAACTGAAAGAAACTGGGTATTTACTCTGCCCCCCCCCCTGGGACGAGATGTGACACAAGGTCTATTTTTAGGTGAGGACCGAGCGTGTACGCCCGGGACAGGAAAAAAAAATTCCCCTCAGCCCCCGCAACCCTCGGTTGCGTTGGACTCGGTGCGAGCACCGATCCCTCCCTCTGGTGCAATGGGGTGGGAGGCTCGGGTAGCTGTCCCCAGAGCTGGGCACCTCTTCAGTATTATTTTCCTCAATTGCCCCTCTGTCCTTTGACAGAGAAGCCCCTGAGCGCACTCTGTCCAAAGACAGAGACGCAACTGAGAGATGATAAGTAGACGTGAAATTACTCAAAAAGAGTATTTTACATGCTAATTGGGTATGCACACCACCTAGACCCGATTAAGGGGATAGGACCCTGTAACAATTTTATGGAACTTCCCAATACACACAGACTGAACAATCAAAGCTAATCGCCCAGACATCGTGGTTATAGACTGTAAAAACAAAAAGTGCCTCCTTATTGAACTGGCAGTCTCTGCAGACTGTAATGTATCTTTGAAGATCTTCAGAAACTATCAAAATAAAATGACCTTGAAATTGAAATCTCAAAAATGTGGCACATGAGAACATCAACAATTTCAGTTGTAGTTGGAGCCCTCGGATTGATTGGAAAAGATTCCAATAGACTCATTGAAGAGATTCCTGGTAGCCCATGCCTTAAAGAGATACAAAAAATTGGTCTCACGAATAGAGCACGCATCTTATAAAGGGCATTATCTATGTAAAATATGTGTTATTTTCTTTGTAAAGTTGCTCAGTGGAAAATGTCATCAATAATAATAATAATAATAATTTTTATTAGATACTTAGCGCGGGGATTAAAAAACAAATCACTCGAAGTTACTCGTTTACACACCCGTCTGCTCATGTGGCTAGCCAATCCCTGTTGCAGATGCCTGCTCAGGTATATTTGTGTTTGTTCAGCATTCGCAAAACCCACCGATGGTTTATACTGTAACTATGCTGAGCGAACATTATTTACACTTTCTGGGAGAGAGAATGATCAGCATTTTGAAAAACACCATTACGCCGAAAACCTCGGTCACGATAATTTCTTACCTACATATATATATATATATATTGGCTCCTGAAAAAAATAATTTCGCTTGAGCTCTTTCGTTTGAGGTGTGAGTTTGTAAACAGTGACTATTTAAGCTAATATTGCACGACTCTTCGGCAGAATTGAGTCACTGTTAGTCACTGTGTGTTTATCTAAATCTAAAAATAAACGCGCTAAGATTCACCTTCATCCATGCCATGAGCCGACGGCTTAGTGGTAGAAGTTCCGACTGACGCCTATTCAGCCGGTTTTCGATCCTAGCTAGAGGCAACCGGACGTCTAGCCACACTGATGAGCTGTGAAACAGCGAAACAGTCTGTCTGTGGACGACAAATATATATATATATATAAACACACACATACATATATGTATATACATGTGTGTGTGTATGTGCGTGTGTCTATATAATTGTTTTTTATTGTAACTTTTATTTTCATTTTAAAGACAAAATTAGTAGACTGTCTTCGATAACATTTTCAAATGAACAAATTTTTACATTTTAAATAACATTTAAAAAAAAATTTTTTACATTTTAAATAACATTTCCAAATGAACACTTTTTTTTACAAGAAATAACTGTAAAATTTCCTTATATTCGTTGGTATTTATTTTAAATATTATTATGGGGAAAGGGATATTTAGTCCTGGTCTTCTTTGTTATATATGCAGATAACATCAGCTCAAAATTCTTCTGTTTCAACTTAAAAAGGGCTCATTATTTTAGGAAAATACTTAATGATGAAACCCGAACATATCATGACGTATACGGCCGCAGAACACAGACTCTTGTAGCACGGAACACAATATAAACAGTTACATACATACATAATCCCCATGTAATCCAGACACACGGTATTGTTGTTTTGTTTACCAGATTGATGAGTGTAGCAATAAGAAGTACTTGCAGTCGGTACAGATATTTAAAATAAAAAATATATGAAAATCGCTAGGCAGAACGTAAATGAATATTTTTTCCTAGAAAGGAAACACGCTAACAAAGTGTAGAAATGTTTTATATGTCTCCTCTCCGATTGTTGCGTCTCGTCTCGTCTCGTCTCGCGATCCCTATGCTATTAATAAAAACGGTATCATCGAAAAGGGCCATTTACCTTTGGTAGTTCTTTTATTAACCCTGTCATCTTTGATTGGCAGTAACAGGACTGATAGGAACGCATGTCGCACGTTGGCTCAGCGTCCATCCACGGTTTGTATTAGCCGGTCGCAAACCTGGGTGTGGGAGGTATAGCGACGCCTCAGAATTCTCGAGACCCCGCCTTGAATTCGCGTTGTTTTGGACTTATATTCAAAATCCAGACAAAGACAATCCGTCACTGCCAGAATACCTCACCCACGACTCACTCCGACAAGTCGCTGACCATTCCGGCTTTGACATTCTGTAACACAGTCCCGAAAAGGAAAACCAATGTATGTTACAAAAGTTTTGTTTTTTACTCACAAGTTCAGCACGTCATGTTATATATTTTATCTACGTGTCAGGAAATTAGCTTCTCTTCGCGAAGTTCGCCACCTAAATTGTCTTTATTGATGTCTATTAAGGGCTATGTATTGGTGGGGGATACAGTTTTAGCATAATATTCTACATTACATGGAATAGTTTTCACACGTGCATTATTAGATTAAATTAAATCTGCGACAAGTTTAATCCAATCCATTGTTTATATTTGTTGAATAAATATTTTCACAGTAATTGCTATGTTGAGCTTTTGACTTTTGATGGTACATCGACTCCACGAATTTACTGTTGAAAGTACCAGTTGTAAAGGCAAATTATATGGTAATAGTTTCTTCTACGCCATTTCTTACCCTTGAAAATTTATCCCGATTTCTTGCTTTCCTATTAACTTCGATCTTCAAATATTTAAATGCTGTCACTTGTCACCTCCTGTCTCGATGAAACCTGGTCTTTTATTCTCTGGTTCTTTAACTCGCATTAATCCCGGGTATATTCTGGCTTCTTTTTATGTGCAGTTGCCTTTCAGGACGTAGGCGATCATGGCCCACCACTTCCGCCTATCTCTTGTGGCTCTCAACAGGTTTTGTGTTTTTGCCAACTCCCACAGTGGATTTATTGTCTTGCTTCTGGTAAATTAATTTGAAAACAGAAATTTTGTTGGGTCTGATAATTGTTAAATTATATGTTTTTACGTATATTACTATTAATATATATATATATATATATATATATATATATATATATATATATATATATATATATATATATATATGTATATATATATGTATATATATATATATGTATATATATATGTGTATATATATATATGTATATATATATATGTATGTATATATATATATGTATATATATATGTATGTATATATATGTATGTATATATATATATGTATGTATATATATGTATGTATATATATATATATGTATGTATATATATATGTATGTATATATATATGTATGTATATATATATATATATGTATGTATATATATATGTATGTATATATATATGTATGTATATATATATATATATGTATGTATGTATATATATATATGTATGTATATATATATATATGTATGTATGTATATATATATATGTATGTATATATATATATATGTATATATATATGTATATATATATATATATATATATATATATATATATATATATGCGTGTGTGTGTGTGTCGGGGGTGGGTAGACATTTCTTTTTCTATAGATGATAACACTAGCGCAAAATTCATGTTGTAACTGTTAGAGAATCTTCCATAATGTCTTCTGTAGTTTGGCCACGAAGCCCTTTTCACTATTGTCATTCTAAGATAATGTTTCATGGAAGCCATTTCGCTGCCAATAGAAACAGGTGATATTAACCTTTGAAGTATGCTTATGAATTCTAATTCCCGATATTCTTCACTTTATTTTTTTCACCTGAATATTTTCGCAAGCCAACTTTCTTTTCAGACTTGATTTTTGTGTCCTTTATTTTTAATGTCACGACTTTGCTTCATATGGCCTTTTGTTCTGTCTCTTCCTCGGCATTGTGTCGTGTCAGGATGTCTTTCCTTTTTCATTCAGTCTTGTATCATTTCCTGCATTGTGTTTCATATTGTTACTCATTCGAGCCACTTGTCTATCCACTACCGTGCTCTACATGACGTCTTGCTTTCTTCTATGTTTTCCTATTATTCTGCTTGTGGTGCGCGTGTAATTATAATTCAAATCTGCATTTTGTAAAAGACACGTTCACCTGGATATTTTCTTTTCCAATATCCTTTGTTGAAAACAACGAAACATTTAGCGTTTCAGCTTGATTATTGGTACTTTCTAAACATGATACAGTTTCTCCGAAGAGATTAACTGTTCAATACAACTCTTAGAAAAACCTGTGTATCTTCTATTTAGATCAATTTTGTTGATTCCAGGTTAGGTCTATGGTAGACTATAATGGTAAATCTCCAACGGTTTATCAATCCCAGCTTTAAAAGTGAGGCATTTCTTCAGCTCAGTGTATTCCTTTTTATCAGTACTTTTCTTGCATCAATGTCATTTTGTACAGCTAATGCTCACTTACCATTCCAGAAACTGGAATGTTGTAATATTTTCGCAATCATCTGTCAAATAAGTCCTGGTAAGCCATCCATGACTGTACAGTAATGACAAATCTGTAAGTCGCACTCATCGTAAGATAGATTCCCAAGGATAAGTGATCTGAATTCAAATTAAGCTTGTTTTAAAATTTAGATCCATATGGTTTAACGGTCGATATGCAAAAGCGATAAGATGAAAGAAAAACTATTTCAAAATAAAACCAATGAGAATGATTTATTTTGAGGGAGTAAAACGAAATCGTTGATGTATGGGTAGCGTAAAAGTCACCAGCACGGAAAGTGGAATCGTTAAGCCGACATCAAGTTTCTGCCTAGTTTGTGGCATTCACTTTGTACTAATACCAATTTCAAAGGCATGAATCTATATCTTCTCATCCACTAACTGTTGGTTAAATAACAAGGTAGACTGGGCTATCTAGCCTTGGCAATAATCACCAATGGAGAATAATATATCTGAAACTTAAAATATCTCTACTATTGTAGAGGACCGTGTGGGTTTGCGTGTTGTTGAATTAGGAACACGTGCTGTTTATTTCTGCTAGAAGAAGGTCCAACTACAAGAAAATGACGGACTCAAATTGAGTCCAACAGAAGATGTAAAGAAAACAAACAAGACGGATACATATATGACAACAAATATATGTATTAAACAACAAACTTACAAGCGACAAAGACATTAATATTTGTATTTTTGCGTGAACGTAAAGAGTTTTTATGTTGGTGAAAGGTTCCTACGTACATGTGTGTATGTTTCATGGCGTTTTCCCATAAGTGAAATGATTTCTACGAGAGATTACATTTTTAAATATGTCCGCTGAAATGCAAAGCAGAAAAAGAGAACGTGGCAAGAAGTTTCCCAGTATTTATAGTGTAGGGAGATCGAGCCCTAGTGAACAATTAGGAAATTAAGGAGGGGCTAACTCCGACACTATCTTTCCCAAGATATCATGGAAATAACCAGTATATACAGAAAAGGAATCTAGAGAGAGACATGACTGTGAAAACCAAATAACACCGCATATTTTTTAGTTTTAAAATTATGGTTGCATATGTAAAACATTTTTGTTTAATTTATTTCACATGAGGTGTTGTAACAATTATGTTTTGATTAATTACAAAATAAAACAGCTTCTAAATAGCCTATGAGAATGCTGGTGAAATTCTTCTGACAGACTCTTGTTCAACACGTGGGCCAAGTATACAGAAACTCTGTCGGAGGACATACAGCTTGCATTAGGAACACGCTGAAATTAACAGACAAGAAAAGACGCTTGATATGACACGTGTGGGATGAGAAGAACATATCACTTTATATCAAGGTGTAATATTTCAAAATGTGATATCTGAGGAAAGCTGTAGAATATAGGAGGTGAAGTGGTGTTATAAAAAAGGTGTAAAAATAATTCGAATGAACAGGCTATTTTACAAAAATAATCGAAAATAGGAAGAGATTTTTAAAAATACCTCTTTAAAAAAAAAATCCCATCTCTTTTCGAGACTTGGACGAGCGTGACTCTCCACAGATTATCTGTGAATTGGGAAAATAGTGGTTTCTTATTCCCTTCTTTGCAGTGTCGGAGTTAGCAGTTCCTCATTTCCTTAATCCTTCAACAGTGTATATAGGGTGAAATGAACCGCCATTTGAAGTCATTTGTTGATTTCTACTCTATTTAAATTGAATATACTTTCTAATAAATATGTATGCAAATAAAATTCTACAATTATGATTTGAAATTTGATCATCTTGAAATATGCAAAGCGATGGGGAAGTAGTTTCTTTAAAAAAAATTGAAACTGGCAAATTCCTAGGCATCTTAACACAATAATTATCTATTTTAAACTTTGTCATTAAATGCTCCAGTAAATTCTAAGCACAGAGTTCCTAAAATACCCTAAAAGCGTATTTTAAATAATTTAAATATTTTTCTTTGGAGTTAAATTTTGGTTTTATTTGAAAGATAATAGCCCAAAGAAAGCTAATCCGTATTAAAATAAAAATTAATTTCCGTATTAGTTTAGGCATTTTTAAAACATTGGTAGGTTTTCCTGTCACTCATCGAAACGCTATTATAGACGAAAAATATAAACATGTTTGAAAATCTCTTAAAATCCATTATTTGTCCTAGAGATATGTTTCGAAGTCATTTAATAAATGTAAAGATTAATTAATTGGATTTTTAAATGTATTGTAATGTGTACGTTTTACTTAAAAGTTAAAACCTAATGAAAATAACGTTTATTTACGCACAATAGCCTACGGGTTCAAAGGTTAAATACAAAATCTGTATAATGACACCCCTGACTTAAAAAGCGCGTGAAAAATAAAAAAAAGTATAATTTTTACCCCGATGTAAAAAATTAGTTTAAGAATATAATTTTTAATATAATTATATATTTTGTAGAATGAATAATTTCATTTTTTATACATTAGACGTAGTTATTTTTTTTAGTTAAATGACACTTTTGAGTTTAATTCATTGCTTTTATTATTTTAATTATTTTCTTATATATTTTATACCATAAAATTACAAACAATATGATTTTTAAAATAATTCCGAATTTAAGAAAATGTGTTAAATTAAAAGAGTAGCTACTAACAGAAAAGGAGTAAAATTGGTAATTATTCAATTGATTGTGTTAATTTATTGCATTCACTTTGTGGTCTGTGTTAATTATTCATTGGCATCAAAGTGATGCATTTTTTATTATTTTGTTCTAGAATACAATTTTTTAAATTCTCTATGCATTTATGAAACTTAGAAGAATTGTCAAAAACGAGAAATTGGAATTATTTCTCTTTTTACATTCATATTAAATAATTTAACTGTTTGTAAAAGTAAAATAAAATTCTTTTAAAAAGTTTCACAATCGAAAATGGCATTTAACTTTACAGTTTCAATTCGTCGATTATGTTTTTATTTAATAAAAAAAGCTCCCATGACAAACAGCAATGGGATAAAAATTGCAAGTAATTATTTCGTCAAATAAATATTAAGTATAGATTTATCTGTCAATTCTGAAAGAAAATAATGTTTATTAAATTATTATGCAAGCACCAACCCTAAAAAAATGTTTCTTTTCAGTTTTATTGTATTATTTATGGTAAGATTCGGGAAGAATTTCCACTGTGTTCACACTTGATATTGCATTAAAAAAAACAAACAAAAAACTGACGAATACACACCAAAGTAAAAAGTACACAAAAATTATCAAAAGGTGGGTGGTTGGTTGTTGTGAAACAGTCCCCCACTTTTCCAATAAAATATTCCTTAAACAATTAATCCATTAATGAATTGGTAGAGTGTAACCCGGATATAAGAGAGTTGTCGGGACCGGATAAGAAGTATCTTATATCCGGGTTTCTCTTATATCCGGGTTTCTCTTATATCCGGGTTTGGTCTATTTTGTTTTATTAACACAGTCTCTCATTTGGGACCAGAGAAAATTTTCTCTTATGTTCGGGTCTCTTATATCCGGTTTACACTGTACTAAAAATTTGGTTTCACTGGGATAATTCGGTGACTTTTGGCAAATATTTTTAAACAAGGGTTATCGATTTTTTGCTTTTATTTCGGGATACAACATCCATTTGTTTTAGTGGTATCAATAAATATAAATTATACAGCGCCATTAGATAAAATTGTGATAAAAATCAGACAATGGTCAGTTGACAATTGTCGATTGTCCAATGGTTTTCATTATGATAAAGCTATTAGGAAGATCGTAACTCTTGATAATTAGACTTCTCGAGCTAATAAAAAAATTTCCTTTTATATATACAGATGAATACAGGAAATCTTTAAATCTGCTGTCTGATTTTCTGCCTATTTGCAGTAAATTTTGGTGACAGCCCCAGCCAGATATTTCGGATAGAATCATGCAAACTGATTTCAAGAGCACCCAAGATGTTTTGGGGCATTGAGAAGCTCAAAAGAAGACACGAATAAGCAGATCGACTACATAACAATCAATAAAAGATTCAGAGATGCAACTTTACTATGTATCTGGGAAGTGCTGTAACAGATGACAGAAAATTTAAAATCGAAATGCTGCATTGGAATAGAAATAGATGCCTTCCAAAATTTAAGGAAAGTATGGGTTATCCGACTTGGCTTTGCCATAAAAACATCCGCAAGGTGGCGCTGTTTAGGTGTATAAAATGCATTTCCTTCATCTTTCTTTTTTCCTCTTGTTTCAAGATGCAGTCGAACGTAGATAAAGCATGCTGCCGACAGGGCGTGTTCGCTTCCTTGATCCTCTCTTGACTTGGGAACTCTCTCACACACGCACATACTCACACGTGTACCGTACACGTATATCACACGTACACACATCGCTCATATTCTTATAGTTAGTTTCAATGTCTTTTCCTTTCATTTCAGTTGTGTAGACATGAAATTACTTTTGTTAATACATGCATATAATTGTCGATTTATTTTCACCCGGACTCACATGAGTTCGCCAATATTGGTTGCGGGATAAATTTTCCAGGAGATATAAATATACAACGTACACACAAGTGTTGATTCCCACAAGAAAGTGGTGAATTATTTTTACCCGAACATTTTCGTTATAGAAAATTTAAACATTAACGTTAATAATATGTAAGGAAGTTAACTTAATTTATATATTTTTATTATTACTGTTTTAAAATACTCAACCTGCAATTAAAAAAATCCAGTGTATCTCAAAAGATTGGTGTTATAGGAATTTTAAAACATTGTTACTATACTCATAATTAATGTTATTTACTGTTGGTTTCATTTTTTAATATAGAGCGCTTCAAGTGTTTGAAGTTTCCCATTTTATTTTCATGGTGGAGTATACTTGTGTTGTTAATTAATATTTTTCTAAAATGTGAACGTGGACATAAATATTCTTTTAAATATTTTACAACAGAACTTGAAACGGGCATGCGTAATGTAAGCCTTCTTGATAAAATTGTCTTCGTGAAACCATATATATATATATATATATATATATATATATATATATATATATATATATATATATATATATATATGTAAGAGCATTTCACCCAAAGCAAGTCAGGAGTGCCACTAGTACGCAAGGGGTTACAGAGAGTGTAAGTAAGGAAAAAAACTTGGTATGTGTCACCAAAATGTTGTAACCTAGGAAAAGTTAGTGGAGAGAATAATCAAACGAAGGTTGGTAATGGACGATAATACTTAGGACAAAGAACAACACATATAAGATTCGTCAGCGGCGCGTAGAAGTAGTTAACTGCTAGAAATCAATTGAATTCCACAATGAATCTCCAACGGTCGACCAACGTACAGTATTCACTACTGTATTTATGAGAATGGGGACATGCCCATTATCGTCCATAGGTATGCTATAACAGAAAGGTTAAAAAGAAGAACGGAGGAGGATAAAAAGAAGAACGGGGATCATGACAACAGATGTCGATTGACATTACATTTACATTTTTGAAGATTATAGTTATCAGGGTAGCAAGTAAGAGAAAGAGAGTTCCGCCGTCGGGGAGTGGAGACAATGAGCTTTTGGAGCAGAAGAGGTGGTTGCATTTAACTGTTTCGACAGTAAAATGGTGGGACCGAGATGCCAACCTAGTAGCACACTTAAATTCATGCAGTAGGAGTACCAGTGAAAATAGCTTGTCAGAGCAGTTACCATGAACATATTTATAGAAAAGACAGAGGGAAACCACATTACGTTGGTGAGAAACCCATGTCAAGAACGATCACATTGCATATCCGTCTTTGGATTTTTTCTAGAACCTCGATATGAAAACAGTATTCCATACATGGACGAATTGTTGATTTGCAAATGTGAATGATTGACCCAGCCGAGAAAAAACCTTTTGGCGGGACACAGAGAACTAACTTTCCTTGCGGTAGACGCTGCTATTGATTCAATGTAGTTGTTCCACCTCAAGTAAGTGGAAAACATGAGACCAAGAAGGCGCAATGAAGCTCTCTCGTGGAGTTGAGCATCAACTATTCTGATAGAAGGCAGGAAAATGTCTCTATGGTGACTAAATGATAGCAGTTTCGTTTTGGATGCATTCAAATTCACAAGCTATTTCCTGTCTGTTGTCAACCATAGACAGGAGGTCGTTTTCGAGACCAACGGGCAGCCTAACTTTGTCAGCAATGCCGCATTCTGAGACTGAATTAAATGGTAGTGTTGTCTGCGTAGATTGCTACTTGAGAAATGATTACGCCAGGAACATCATTGATGAAGATCAGTAACAGTGTAAGACCAAGGATTGAGCCTTGAGGTACACCAGCGTTCGTATAGAAGGGACTGGAAGAGAACTCGTTCAAGAAAACCTTCATTTCACGATTAAGCAGAAATGAATGTATTAATTAAAATAATCGTCCTGAAATACTGTATCCCCGAAGCTTACGTAGAAGGCCAGCATGACAAACACTCAAAATCCTTCGATATATCTAGATCAACAGCTCGTGCTTCGCCGTTATTATCAAGAGCTTGGTATAGATATTCTGTTATGGCCGTAAGCACATCAGCAGTAGACTTGGCAAAGAGGAAACCATATTGTTTGTCAGAGAGCAGATCGTAGAAGGTGAGATGCTTAACTACTTCAGCTTCGATTAAAGCCTCGAAGACGTTGCCGAAGAGTGGGAGGAGACTGATGGGGCGGTTGTTAGAAGGGTTAGAATGGTCTCTAGAGTTTTTAAAGAGCTGGGTAGCATATGAAGACCTCCAACAGGCTGGAAAGCAAGAATCAGCGTGGCAATATTTGTATAGTTTGGAGAGAACTGTAGCCAGCTCAGGGGGCACATTTCTTTAGGATTACGGCTTGTATCATGTCACCTCCACTTGCTTTAGTTTAATTTAGAGATGATGTCTAATACCATCGATGGACTTATGCACATTTCACTCAGTTGCAAAACACTTGTTGACGGAGAAGAGTTATTTTGGATTGTTAAGTTGGTTGTATTAAATTTAGTATAGTATATAATCAGTTTTATATTTTTCTGGGATCAGTGGAGGATATATTAGTACTTATGAGTTTTTTTCGAATTTTTTCATCTGGTTTAAGTTAGAGTGCATTTGCGGTAGGTTGATATGTTTACGGTTATTTTAGGATATGTCATGTTTTATTTGATTTTATATAAATGGAAATGCTTACTACAATTCATTGAACCTCAGTATTTTAAAAAGAACTTTTATTTTTATTGTATGCGGATAAACGTATCGATGTTTTTAAATACGGACGTCCATACACGACATTAACAGAAAATCAGCGCGGTAGCTATAGTTTTTTTTTAAAGCATTTCATTCCAAGCAAGCCGGGAGTATCACTAGCACGGATGAAGTTACAGAGATTGGGAGCAAGAGTAAAGCGGCGTAATAGAGAAAAGGATGAAGAGAAGGACGGGGAATAGATCAACGCATCTGGAGATGTCGATTGACATTGTATTTGAATATTTGGAGATTATAGTTATTAGGGAAGCAAGTAAGAGGAAAAGAGTTCCACAGACGGGAAGTGCGAGACATGAAACTATTGGAGTAGAAAAGATGGCTACATATAACTGATTCGACAGTGAAAGGGCGGGGCGGAGATGTCAACCTAGAAGCACGTTTAAATTCATGCAGTTTGGGAACTAGCGAAAGTAGCTCATCGGAGCAGTTACAGTGAAAGTATTTGTAGAAAAGAGAGGGGGAAGTGACGTCACGTCTGTGAGCAAGCGACTAGAAACGTGATACCAGATCAAAGTCAAAGTACCTAAAATTCAATAAAACATCAGATTATTTATTTATAAATATTTCTTACATTTTAACGTTTATTAGGTAGTTAAAAAATTATATAATAGGCACTCACTTTCAGTTTGTCAAGTAATTTTTGCATATATATCCATTGTAGAAAATAAATCCCAATGTAGGGAGACGACAGTTGTTTCCCTTGGGTCTGGCTAACGGAAGTTCAGCCCCTTAGAGCCGAGAACTCTCCTGTCCCTTCTTCCTTTTCGTCACTTCCGTTTTTAGGAAGCTCTGCCCCTTTTTTTACTTGCGACCACCGGAGTCCACACACGTGGAAATTGGTCTGCTGGTACCCAGCCTAGCGTGGAGAAAGAAGTAAGTCCTGTTAACTCATCTATGGACAGTCAGCGGCCCTAAAGTTGGTATGGAATTTCTCTGTTCTCGTTAAAAATCTTCGGTCATTTGGACTACATGAACAATATTGTGTTTGGGACATGTAAACCTTTTTAATATTGTATATAATTTGTTTGCATTATTAAATGTCTTGTCGGGTACGGTCACGTATTTCGTCTTTCTGTATCCTCATTCGGTGCTAGTGTATCATTGGCTACACTAATGCCAATATTAGTATCGGTGTCCGGTCATTGGAAGGCTAAAGCGTATTATTCTTCCTAACACGAAATAGCTCTTAAATTGTGGCTAGCTGGTACACCCCATACTGATACTAACATATGTCTATTGTGACAGTTGTCAACACATAAAAAAACATAATCTTCGTGTTATAATTTTTTCTGCGATATTTTAAATTAAAAGTAATATTTGTTCGAAATCAGATTAATTAAACTTTAAGTCAGTTAATTTTTCTCGAATAAAGCTTCAGAAAAGTATATTTTATTTTTGAAAGAGTTTTAATAAAAAATGACGATGGGTTGTGAGAATTGTAAATATGGCAAAATCAGACATTTGTAATGATTTCAAAAAACAAAATTCCAATCAATTTAATTTCTTTTTGAAATACAGCGACGTATTCTGCTTACTGGAAATATTAAATGTAATCTATTAGCTTGAAATTAAAACTAAAATAAAAACTTAAAAAAAGATTATTCATTTTTTAAAATTCAGTTAAACCCTAGGTATCGCTTTTCTTTGTCGGTATCTTCAATTATGTTATAAAAAATATTCTTAAAATAAAATTTGGTAATTTCTGTCCAGTAAATCGCGCTAAGATTAAAGTAACTGTTTCTGATAAAAATGTCCTGATGTTATGTTTATTTGTAATACATTTTCTTTTTATTTATTTACAATATCGAATTTATGTCACTCAGGTAGAGGCCATTGTGGTCTTTGTCGATTCAAGGAAAATATGGACTTCGTAGCCGTTTAATTTAACCTTTATTAATTTAAATCTTGTTTTTACTTTGAAAGAAAAATCCTAAGAACTTACACATAAAATTTTTAATTAATATTACAGAGACATATTTTCGTTGAGTATATATATATATATATATATATATATATATATATATATATATATATATAATAATTATTATTGCTTAATTTCGTAAACTAAGAATTGAGGGTTTACACATCTGTCACAGGTTCTTAGGTGGTTAGTGACGACTATACAGTTTCTCCGAATGACCTACATTAAAGAGTTTGGCCGCCGACGATGGCATTTTTATGTGACTAAATTCAGCGAGGGGCGTTTTCTGATAGATCTTATGCCTTCGTATCTTTTCTTCGCACTGTTACTAGTTGAATCCAAATTAGACGAAAGTCCCTTTCACTCGTTTTATATCTTCACTGGAATCAAATTCACGGTTCGCCAGAAACTTGTTCCCCGAATGAGAGAGTTTGTGGGAGACAATTCTCCAGGATCACAGAAATTGAATGTTTTGTAGCTTAATTTCACATTTGCTGCTCTGGTTGAGTCTAGAACTACATTCCTATACTAATCTATTTTTAGAATTGTGCAAAGGCAATATTAATGGAATCGTTTCAGTAAGCAGAAATGACATCGTTATACAATCAAGAATTCGGCATACTATTGAAGGGAGGGTTTTGTGTAATACACCATAAGAAGTGTTTACTACGTCTTTATGCTATGCACTCTTTTTTGAATTATCTTATGGTAGACTTATAAACTGATGATAAATTTATTAAACTTGATAAATAAGACTCCATAATTAATTAAGAACGACTTTAATATTGAGAAAGCATTGGCCATAAATGAAAAATGGAGAGCGACGTTGTATTTCAGATTTCATAAATAAAAGTCAGTTTCAAAATTACTCAAATGTTTCCTTTATTTTTTTGACGTTACTGGTAAACAGCATGAAGCATAAATGAAGGGTTACGTAATTACATTATTTTTTTTATATAACAGCGCCATCTTGTTTATTCGGAACAGATCTATGACTTCAGATATCGATATTTTTTTAAAATCTTTATTGGAGAATGTTACATATTTAAAGTATTAGGTCCTGTGCATATACATACATATTAAGACTACAATTTCTCATATATATATATATATATATATATATATATATATATATATATATATATATATATATATATATATATATATATATATATATATATATATATGTGTGTGTGTACATATGACTTTATACATGTAAGCATATACATGAGTCTACATGATGTAGGTTTATGATTTGGACATTATCGCTGCTGTAATTATTGTGTAAAACCAGCAAGACTGTTCTGCCTTTGTCTAGTGTCACCATTGAAAATATTGCCGCCATCTTTATCTCCGGCCCAGCAAGGGACTTTTCCTATTGTTCGTTATCTGAAATTGTTTGACTAATGCCCAGCTGCACTGAAGGTGTAAACAGACAAGATCAGCAGGTGAGATTCAACGGCTGTATAGTTATTAAAAAGCTTTTACGAAGCCATTGAAGAGAGGCAGGCAACATTTCTATCGCAGGTTAAGGTGGCAGATTGAATTGATTCTATACTGCAGAAATATTAATAGTAGACGCTTGTGACTATTTTACCTTACAGAAGTAAAGCGTAATTTTAAATGTCTTTTTAATTACTTTCCTGAAATGAAATATTCATTTCAGCTGAAAAATAGTGACGCCAGGGAAATATAATGTTAACTATATATATATATATATATATATATATATATATATATATATATATATATATATATATATATATATAAAAAGAGTGTTCCAATAACAGTAGGGCCGATTTTAATGTGAATTAAGTTTAAGCGTCTAATGACTTTTCTTTTTCTTTCAAATTTGGCGGACATTTGGACGATATTATTTTTCACACATAATTGCCATGACTTAAATAACATGATGCAATTGATAAATCAATACATTTTCACCAATAACACTGATTTATTTACTGCTGACTTTGATCCGTCTTAATGAAACACTATATATATATATATATATATATATATATTTATGTGTGTGTATGTATGTCTATATGTGTGTGTGTGTGTGTATCAGAATTCGTGAAATTAAGGATAATTCCAAACGACACTGTAAGACATGCTCATGCTGAAACAAACATTTTAATCTCAAGTATCCAGATCAATGAACCCAGTTTTGAAATAAGTATCAAATGTGAAGTGGTCTTCCTAAAGTAGAATAATATGTACGGCATCTCTCTTCACTATAATTTAAACAATAAGTTCTAAATTCCTGAATGCGTAATGCTTTTGTAGACTAATATCTAAGACTTTTCGGTCGTTATACGCCACAGCTTTCTTCAGGTGATTAGAACCCTTTATTTCGTCCACAGGGGTAGATTGTTCTAGTTCCACGTGCCACGCCTCTTTCGGACGTCTAACTTATCTCCCTTTAACTCAATTCCCCAACTTTTTTTTATCACCACTACAGTAGCCAGATATTGACCTCACAACCCTGTTTGGTCAAGTCACTGGGTTCAACCAACGCTTTTATCCACTGGGCCATTATTAGTAGATGAGGACAACAGTCCGAAAAATATAAATAATGTAAAAAATTACAAAACTCCATCTCATAAATATAAACAAATATCTATCTAAGACGCTGGTTACTGTGATTAGGTTTTTGATTTATCAATTGTATCATTGGTTCTATCTCTAATTAGGTTGTTTTTTCTTTTGTTCAGTTGTAATTTGACAACAAGGAAATATACGAGGGTATCAACATAAGTCGGAGATCATTTGACAAAAAACTTTGCAAAGGATTGCGGGCTCAAGTTTTAGGATTTAGTTCTCTGAAAGTTGTCAGTGACAAAGCATATATGAAGAAAGACAGGAAGCGTATCGGCCGAATAAAAAAAAACAACAACAACAAATATGAAGATAGGAATATGAAAAGATTGAACAGATATGATAAATCCACAACAATTATTCGTAAATATTGACGTTGTTTACCAAGTTATTTTAACGAAGTCTTAGCGAGAAGATGGGTTTCAAAAGTAGCCTAGCTCGGGGGATAGAATTTTAATCCCCTTCATCATACTGTGGGTGAAAGGTTGTTTTTGTTATTTTTTATGCACGTCGGTGGTCACGAAAATGTTGTGGGGTGTCACTTACATCATAGCCACAAAATTAGCCTCGTGGTCACGGAGAAAAAAGCATACTTGACAGAAAATAAAACGCACATATAACAGGGAAAGCATGGTAAATTGTATGTTAATTTCATACAATTTATTCATATTTTTGTATGTATTGATGTATTTTTTAGGTTATAATTGTTTTATGGCACATGTAATAAAATGGAGAATGTACTCCGTAGTATTACAAACAACATTACAGTGAAAAGTTATACACCTGTTGCCCGTATCAAGGTTCGCGGTGAAAGGCTTGAATTTAACGTCTTTTGCCGGTATGTTTCTATTTCCGGCAGGAACTTTTTCTTGTATACTGGGAGTATTTTTATTAGTTTTTATTTTTATTTAATTTATTTTATACAACTATTATTGTTTTATTTCATTTTATTTATAATTTTCATTATTATTATTATTTTTATTATTATTTTATATTTTATTTTTACTTATAATAATAATAAAAAATAATAATAATAACCCTACAATACTCATCTTCGGATATTTCACCCTTCCTAGATTCCCTTCCGCTTGCAAATTTCTCTTTCGTGATGGCTGTTAGTTGCTCTGTCGCGTTCTCATTAATATCGTTTGCGGTTTGAAAATTCCTTCTTTTCAACGGCAATATAAGTCGCAGGGAGATTTTTTTGTTTTTGTTTTTGCAATGATTTTCCCTTTGCACAAAGCCACTCGAGGTAGATGTTTACAGAGTAAGAGTTTATGGGGGTATGTGGGGAAAATAACGGTTGTCCCTAGACTTGAAGAAATTAAAATTGTTGTGATCGGAGAAGTACTCTAATGGAAATCGGTTCCACAATGCAGCAGTTCATGAGAATAAGACGCTCGAGTAGAACCTATATCTCATCAATAGAATATAAATGGAATGAAGGTGGTTCACTACAATGGCGTGGTGTGGCGTGGCGTGGCGGTTCTTAGCCGTGAAGGTTAGGACTGGTGGAACTAAGGAATGTTGTTCGTCTGAACACTATCCCTGGAAATGATGATAAAGCAGCGAGAGGCTTGCGACAGTTTGTCCGTGAGAAAGGCGTTGTAGGGTGAGAAATGATTCGTCACCCACAAAGACGCCGACACTAGAAACTGAAAACTGGACAGCCCTTTCCCACATATGATAGCAGTATTCCATTTTCTGTCTGATCTGGCTTTTGTAAAGGTATATGATAGCAGGAGTCAGGTACTTACAAGAGTGCTACAGGGAATCAACTATTTTTACAACATCTTTAGCGATGGACCGTATGTACGAATTCCACTTGAGGTCTGGGTTGAGTAAATCTCAATAGGCGCACAACGTACGGGGTCTCCTTTAGTGAACACCCGTTCATCGTGATAGGTGAAAGTTCTGGACTGCTAGGTGATGATGGAACGTAACTAGTTTAGTTTTTAAGGCACTGAATGTGACCAGCTGGTCCCCTTCCACCACTAAGCTGTTAGAGCCAGGTCAAAGGAGAGATCAGCTGCCAAGATCTGGTTTTAATGGTGCACCGATATATCATCAGCATATATATATTCACAAATGAATGGCGTATACTCTTACGAAGATCATTTTTGCAAAGTAGAAAGAAGGTTAAACTGAGAAGCAAATCATTGGAATGACTGTTTTGATCGTTTGGACATCGGAGGACTAGACATTAAAAACTAAATTCAGGGATCTACTCGTTACGAAGGACTTTATAATTGAGAAGACTCTTCTGGTGATTTAATAGCTACAGCCCGGATTTGGGGGAACTAACAGACCTGGATGATGCAAGGTTTTTCGAAAAAAAAACCTAAACAAATACGACATCCGAAGTAAGTGTAGTCTGTATATTTTCTGAAGAGAACATGATCGCATATTCATTCATATGTAGTTGATAATGTTAATAAGATTGCCTTTATGTAGTTTATTGTTGTTCGTTTTGGAGTCGTCGTTTGTATTTTAGAAGGTGTCGGGTGTTAACGAACAAAACTACACGTAATAAATTGGTTGTGAAAACAGACTGACAAGAGAATGAAGACAATTCGACAATAATGTTTATTCCATCGGGAATTCTTAGTAAGGAGAATGTTCATGGATAGTACTTGAAAGAAAGTGTAAATTCAACGGATGTTATTATAGTAGTCCCTGTAAAAATGAAGAAATTATTTACCTTACTCAGTTGATGAGTTAAAGATTGGGTGACTTATCTTGTTTAAGCCACGTGCGTCAGTTCTCGGATCGCTAAGGCGTTAGATAGGCTTTTGCCTGATGGCCTTCTAGGGCTACAGTGACACGGGGCGCATATTTGGCATAATCCAATCATTCTTAACCACTTGAACGGGCATGCTTCATTCCATACTAAGACAGGGTTCTCCCAGGGCTCTATCCTTAGGCTCTTTCTTTTCAATGGTTTCTCTGATGTCAAGAGTTCCCAACTAGGTATTTATGTAGACGACTCTACCATTTACATTTGTGGTAGTAGCGAATCCAACAGATCCGACAAAGTAAACCTGGCAACTACTCTCGAAAAGGATCTCCAATCAGTGATTAAATGGAGCAAGAAATCTCTTGTCAATTTTAACGTTCCAAAACAAAACTGCTTACAATTAATCACCACAGAACTTTTTCTGCTTACTATCCGGATTACTGATGCCAAAGTGCAGGAGACTAACACTCCGTGCCTTCTTGGCTTCACATATTCCACTGACATGAAGTGGAGTGACAATATCGGGTCAATCTCTACGCCTGCTGCAAGAAAGGTTGGTTCACTGTGTCGTGCCAAAAACTTTTCTCGTCAGAATTCCATCTTGCACGTTTATAAATCTACCATTCGTCATGCACTACTGTTGCCATATCTGGTGGTCTAGTGCTACTAATGTGCACAAAATCAACAGAAGAATCTGAAATACAATCGATCCTGACCAGGGATCTCGTCTTCAGTCACTTTCTCACCAACGTGATATGACTTCTTCCTTCTGTCTGTTCTATCTTTTCGTGGCATCTTCTCTTTTCCTTGAATTTAAATCTGTTACTAAGTTGGCAACTAGGTCTCACCGTTTTACTGTTGAACTAGCTAGATGCAATCATCACTTCTACTTTAACATTTTTCTCGTACTACCCACTTGTGGAAATCGCTTCCGATTTCTTGCTTCCCTGACAACTACAATTTTCAAAAATTTAAATGCAACGTCAAGTGCCATCTTTTGTCTTCTTGAACCCTATTCTTTTTTGTCCTTTACTCAATCCTCCCCATTTTCAATATCCCCATTCTCTTTCACTTTCACTTTCACTTTTACTCCCTGTAACCCCCCTGCCTTCCAGTAGCTTTGTCTCCTTGCTTGGGATGAAACGATTAAAATAAAGAGTAAAGGTTAGTAATAAAAACAAAGCTACACTCTTGTTGACTTAATGAGATAAAATATTAGTTTTCTTACTTACCGTATGTATATACATCGTCAACAGTCTGTGATGTCACAGCTGAGGGACATAATGGGTTAAACTGTTGCATACTGAATTGTTATATAAGAGAATTAATGTCAAAAATATATAGTCAACCATGAGTATAGCAACAAAGTTCTTAAATGTTTGTAGCAGAAAAGTTTTATTTACATATGTATAAAAATTAATAATACTAATAAATAAAAAAAGAATTACCTCCCTTGCATGGGGAAAAAACCTGAATTTGACCCTGGAATGCTGAAAAACGCATTAAAACGAACAGTGAGAAAACAAATATTTTGAATTTACGGAACTACGTATACACATCCACAGACAATTTATCCCCCCACCCTTGAAGATTGTCTCAGATATGATTGAAAGTACTTGGGAAAATATAAATTATTTGAAAGAAAATTTTTGTATATTTCTTAATCAATTTTCTCCGGCTACCAAGAAATTAATTCGTGGACTCAAAAGGATTACAACTAAAACAAATAATGCGTCTAAATTATTTAACAAAACCTCTTTGAACGGAAATATACTGCCTAAATATACATATGTATAACTGTATATTGTGGGGATCGAATAAAATACAAAATAAAATAAAAATACAAAATAAAATAAAAATACAAAATAAAATAAAAGTACAAAATAAAATAAACATAATAATCTCCCAGGATCCCTCGGACAGGAAAGACAAAAGAGAGCATGTGCAAAAAGAGAGACTTCCTGGCGCCAAAAATAAACAAGAAGAATCTATCTCTTTTCTCTGTTGGACCTTGACTGGTGAAGACGTGCCAACTGTTCGGGAAGAAATTACCCAACAAGAGGTCGTTGGAATCCGATAAGAGAAGAAATAAAGTCAGTGTACTAAACTGTCCCTCTAGTGTCTCCGTATCTTTCTGTCTACTTATTTCAGCGACAAAAAAACAATTCAACAAGTCTTGGGTGTTTAGGTGAAAGAATCACCCAGTTTCTATATTCTAAAAAATTAGATGTATTTGACCAATATCGAAACGCCATTTTTTTTACATTTTTTTTTATAAGTAAAAACTATCGTTTCCTTTTGGTGCATTGGTTGTTGAGAACCAAGAAAGGAATCTTAAAATCAACACCTGTGTATCAGATTTTCCTCGTAACTTTAAATGACCGTTGAATCTCCTGAAGAGTCAATTTTTATTTACTATGATTGCAAGTGTGATTGACCACTGAGTCTAAGTGAAGTATCGAATACGTTCAATTATCGACAAATGAAGAGCAATTTTGTCGCACACAGAACACTTTAACTATTCTTTCATCGTCTGGGAACATTTCAAAACAAAACTAGCAAGGGGTAGAATTACCTATTTTTTTTTTCAATTTTTGTAATTTTGTTTTTAGCCATTTCATTTTTAGATTTTTCTGTTTAAAAACCAGTATCTTTTTCTTGTTAATCAGAAATAGTTTACAAAAAGAAATAGAATTAAGAGAGAAAAAAAAAAGAAAAAGATGTTGCAAATAGATTTTTATATCTACTCATATATATTTACTTTAACCATAATTATTTACTAGGTACAGATATTGTCTTGTCAGTCAACGGGTGTTATTGATAGCATGTAACTCAGCAACACCCGCAACATCGATGACTTAACCGATTCTTCCATCAAATTTTTCGGTGAGCAGGGGTGTGGACTATAAACACCCAGCAGGATAAAAAAAAGTCATGTCAAAAGGTGGATGAATCATTTTGCAGGGTCAACGGCCATCTAGCATAATAAGGTAGACTGAGCACTATAGCTCCGCGGTGATGACACGATATCGCTGTGCGGAGGGCTTCCCAGACTAAAAATCAACGGTCATAGATGAGGGTTCCACAGATAGAATCAACAGTCACGTATTCGTGAATTAAGCGTGTCTTCAAGTTCGGAGAAATTTTGAGTGGTTTGACCCAAGAGAGGGATGGGCTCCGCCATGTTTAGTTAACCAAGACATGCTACGCATGAATGAATATCTCTCCGGCTTTCAACACATATATGTACAGGGAAATGTGTCTGGTACACAGCTTCGCAGTGACCCTACGTCCACATGCGGTCATGTGACTGATGATAATTGTGAATTATATTTAGCACGAGGCAAGCCTGTGAGAATACAATCCACAACAGTCGCAATCTTAATAAGCATTCTTCATTTGATGTTTATTTACTTAACAGAAGTTAGTTCTGGCAAAACCCACAGTAATAGAGAACTCAGTGAGGATCCCATTCTTTATATTAGTTAACTTTTGACATCTCGAATGATTTCGAGAGGGTTTGGCATACTGGATTGAAAAATTAAGGTGTCTCTGGACAAATTTTGGAATTGATCCAATCTTTCCTGTCGAATAGTAAAATGAAAGTAATCCTGAACGGCCAGTCTTCCAGTTCCTTACGTACTAATGCAGCTATCCTCCAGGCTGACATCCTTAGTCCTACTTTGTTTTTGATTTTCATTAATAACCTCCTCGATGGCATCAGTTTTCAATTTGGTATCTACGCTGATGAAACAGCCATTTACTCCTGTCTTGATAGTAAGTCTGATCAGCCTGATAAGATCAAAATGACAGCCGATAACCAAAACGACCTTCAGTCTGTAGTTAACTTAGGCAAAGGATGGCTTCTAATCTTAACGCCTCCAAAAATAATTACTCCTTATTAATCATCTGATAGAACCCTCCCTTCCATCAGCATGACTACTGCTGACATCCAGGTGAGTGACTCTTTGTTTCTTCTTGGACTAACGTTCTCGGCTGACATGAAGTGGAAAGACTATATTTTATCCATTGCTAGATCAGCTGCTTGGAAAATTGGTTCGTGCTAGACAATTTTTCTCTCCAGCGTCTACCTTCAGTCTGTCAGTTATGTGCCATGCGTGATACACGCTTAGGCGATCCTATATCTTTCTTTCGATAGATGACTGACGAGGCAGATTTTTCTTGCAGTTGTTTGCCATTTCTTTTCTGCCGTAGAGCAGTTGCCATCCAAGGCTATAGAACCTGGTCTGTCCTGCTATTAACCCATAGCTGGGGGAGAAGAAGAGGATTTATACGTTTCCCAAGGGTATTAGCACATAAGCGAATGTAATGGAATCGACTAGAATTCGACCTCGGCTCTCCGATTCTTTAATCCGAGCCACTATCCCGTGCCTCTTCACCGTCTACATTACATATCTAAAAATCTACCATTCGCCTACTACTATTCACTATGGTTCATTGGTTCTTTGAATTTAAGCGCAGTACTAAACTGGCGACGAGGTCTCACCAATTTACAGTTGATCTGGCTCGATGTAACTGTAAATTTTGCGTTAAAAGTTTATTTTTTCGCGCTTTTCGTTGTTGGAACGCCCTTCCGGCTTCATGCTTTCCAGCCCACTTTAATCTGCAAAAATTTAAATGCAATGTCAATCGCTGTTTACTGTCTTCCCGATTTCCCTTCTTCTGTTATCGCTCCTTAGTAATGTTCTTCTCTTTCACTTTTCGACACCCAGTAACCCCATTGTGTCTTAGTGGATTTATTGCCCTGCTTGGGTGAACACGCTAAAATTATTTTGCTAAGCATCGCATTATGGCAGGCCACTCGAAATGTGCGTTTTTTCATATCTTTTTTATTTTTCATCGAATCACTTTGAAATAAGAACAATAATGAAAGAAGGAAAAAAAATAAGCAACCTTTTAGGTTTCTTTCTTTTCAAGAGAGACCATCTAAATAAAAATTACTTATGGAGTTGTATAAAAGGAACTGCAATCAGAAATAGTCATTTTTTTCATATTTCTAATAGATTAAGCACTCCAAACAATGAATAACAATTTTTAATTAAATTTTACAGATGTTAATAAGTGGTCCAATTTGCTATGTAAGTTATTTATAAATCATTCCTCTAGAATAACCCAAAACAATATATGCACATCCCACCTGATATTTTTTTTAAATTTAAAATATTAAGAAAATGCTAATTCGTAATCTGGAGTCTTTTTTTAATATATATTCCTATCAATTAAGAAATTACGATATTTAAAAAAAATATTAAAAAAAAAATAACATTTTGTTTTGGCTTCCGTCGCTGGAGCAATTTACAACGAATTTATGTGGCGAACTGGACCCCCAGTTAACTTTTAAAATAAAATAAAAATGATATTCGTGGTCTGGAGTGCTTCATGAACAAAAAAACAACAAAAAAAAAACAAAATGAGAAAAAATGATTACTTCTGGTTGTTGTACCGTTTGCACAACACCATCAAATTGTCGATACTAAGCTACTAATAGATCTTATTAATTTTAGGCACATACCAATATTGATTCTTAAAATAAATTGCGTTAATAAACCGACTAAATTATTTTTTATTGAGATTTAATGACTAAATACAAGGCTAAATTGAAAATTGTATTTCGTCAAACTTACAAGTACAGATAACCAGTTTACATGTCTTGAAAATTTACTTTCAAAAGCTTGATTTTACCAAGGATCGAACTCTGACATCAGCAGAAAATAGATATTTCACTCACATGCATTCACAAATATTACTTTAGTCGAGCAATAAGCATAAATGTGGGACACTTAGTGAGAGACAAACTCATTACAGTAGTAATGTCCCGTAAAATTAATTTGTTAACCGTTATGACATGGCTAGATATTCAGTAGTTATTTATTAGGCATAGCTGAAAATGACACAGGGTAGCATAAAAAGAGCATCTAATTAAGACAGAACGGATTACATTAGCTTATTGTGTTGTAATGACAAAAGTATACAGGTGTAGGCATTAAGAAAGATTTATTCCACTGAGAATATAAGTAAGGTTCGCGGATAGTCCTTTTATAGTCCCAGTAAACAGAAATAGCTATCTTAAAGAGGAGAGTAACAAAACAAGGGGAGACCACTCTTGATTATTCATAACAGTTGTATGTTGCACCACAGCAGGAAATGAGTCGTTACTGATAGATTTTTATTATAAAATCCATTTGCAACGAATGAAATAAACAATAAAAAAATTAAATAATCAAATTAAATTAGCAAAAAGATTTCTTTTTTTTTTAACCGGAAACAACTAAATAAAAAAATCATCAATATCAAATAAATAACTTCTATTAATTTTAGGTGCACATTCATTATTGATGCTTGAAAGGACGAGTGTTAATGTCTAAATTAGTTTTTATCTTTTAGTTTAATTTTTAAGACGTCCCTTTCCGTCTCCAAACTCCTACGAATTCAATTCCCTCCCTTTACCAATGCAGACATTTTATCAATTCAATACTATTTACTTTTATCTTAAGAATCTTAAGAAGTCTAGATTTACCTGTGGGTATGTTGATATTTTTCTTATCGTCAAAATAGAATCAATAACCCTTAATATATAATATTTAGATAGTATTTGACGGAGATTTTGCGCTTTATAAATTAATTTAAGATAAAGAATAATCTTTCTTCTTACGTGAGGAAAGAAATGAACTGATTGAAAAATCAGGACTCGTACGGTGACTATCGTTTTGCTGAAGGCAAAATGATCAATTTTCAAATCTAAATTTTTGATCCATTTAAATTACTACATTTATTTTGTTTAAATAAATATTTACCCAATAAAAAACCTAAGAGCAACTCAAGCTAGCGGCTTAGTGAATGAGGTTGTAGTATGAACGTAAGAGGAGGAAGTATGTGCAGAAGAGGATATGTAGGATAGATAAAGGGTGACCTTAGACTTGAAGTGGTTAAGAATATTAAAAAATATATTCAGTTTAAATACGGAAAGAGTCATGAAATCTACTTCAAAGAGCCCCACATTTTGGCTTATAGAGTTTTCAAGATGTCAGACAGAGAAGGAAATTAACACTTGCCACACCGATGTCCATTTCAGTTTCATTTAAATTGTGCGAGTATCTATTAGGTCATCCCATAAGTTCTGTCCGAATTTTAAGTTTTTGTTAAAATGAACGAAATTTAAAGAGTATTTTATGATGTCTAATGGAGCTGAACATTATTTTTATGTTTAGATGCATTTAAACTGATCCCATTTTATTTCAGAGAACAAAAAAAATAAAATTTCGTTTGATTAAAACCCTGCTAACATGGAAGTACCCAAGAATCATTTGAGGCACATAATGCTTTATGAGTTCAAGAAAGGAAACTCAGCAGCCGAAGCGGCTAGAAACATTCACTCATTTTATGGAGAGGAATGTGTGAATGAAAGAACTTGCAGAAGATCGTTTGCAAAATTCAGAGGTGGAGATCGAACCGGACGTCCAGTTGAGTTTGATGAAAAGCTTCTTGAAGCAGCCCTTGAAGAAAATCCTGCTTTATCAGTTGAGGAATTGGCAGTGGTTCTCAGTTCAAACCATACAACTGTTCATCTTCATCTTCAAACTTGAAAAATGGATGTCTCATGAATTGTCTGAAAACAACCACAAATCACGAATTGACATCTGCTCTTCTCTTCATTCTCGCCAACTTGTTTCAACTTTTTTGGATAGACTTGTGACTAGCGACGAAAAATGGATCTTTTATCGAAATGTTAAGGGTCGTAGACAGTGTCTTGGTAAAGGGGAAAGGCCCTAGCCACAGCCGAGAAGGGAACTTCATGGGCAAAAGGTTCTTCTTTCAATCTGGTGGGATTGTCAAAGAATAATCCACTTTGAATTCTTACCACCTAATGCAACAATTAATGCTCAAATATACTGTCAGCAATTAGAGAGTTTGAACCAAGCTTTGAGGAAAAAAGACCTGCTCTAGTGAATCGAAAACGGGTGATGTTTCATCAGGACAATGCACGACCACACACAGCAAGAATCACGTCACAAAAGATCGAAGAACTTGGTTGGGAGAAAATTCCTCATCCACCTTATTCTCCCGACCTTGCTTCTTCAGACTACCATTTGTTTCGTAGCTTACAGAATCATTTGGAAGAAACAGCTTTTGTAACACAGGAAGAGGTTAAAACTGACATTTGTGAGTTCTTCGAATCAAAGCCAAAAGAATTTTTCAGTAATGGAATTAGTAAGCTAGTTAATAGGTGGAAGGAAGTCATAGATAATCAGGGGAAATACATTGTTGATTGAATCTGTAATTAAATGTAACATTTGGTCACTTGTTTTCTTTATTCAAAATTCGGACAGAACTTATGGGATGACCTGATACATTAGTGAGCATATACATTTTAAATTCCATAACTGATCTAAAATATTCCTAAAAAAACTAAGAACACAACATTAAAAGATAATTTTATTTATTATCACACAATTTCCGAAAAGTTCAATAAAATCTTTTTGACATTTTTAAGGTTTAAGAAACATTTTTGTCATTTTTTTTTTTTTTACTTGAATTTACTTTTTGTGGCCGTTAATTTTTAAAAATGTTTAGCCTAAAGTTACTTTATCGTCATAAGTATCACCAAAATGGATGCGCTTTTTTCTGAAATGGAAGCAAAACATTGCTACCGCCTGATTTTGTAAAAATAGCTACAAATCTGGAAATTTTTAGTGCTTATTCATTCATGATGAATTGCTTATCGTCTGCGAGCATTGGGGATGAAATTAGTCCGCGGGAGATCTGAACTTTGCCTATTAGTAGAACAGCGATTTTTTTAACCATTTCTTTTGTAAAAAAGTGCAGCTTATATTTGTCAAATACGGCAATTAGAATCCAACGGTAAGTGTAAAAAAGACACTCCTTAATGTCGATAATATTGATTCAAATAAGACTTAACAAAATGTGTAAAAAACCAACCCTTTTTTATACAAGCCCTTTCAGAAATCTTTCTAAAAGTGAAAATCAGAAACAAATTGTTATGCATCACAAAAATAAATAAATAAACAAACTGTAGTAAACATTTTAAGTCAATTAAAAAAATATTTGAAATTTAAATAAAGAGATAATCACCTTCATTTTATATTCAAATAGTAATTTTGCTTAATGTATATGATTATTAATAATAGACATACCATGTTTAATGAACAACAAATAAAAAAAGAAATTAAACAAAGATGCTATATCATATAAACTGTAAGAGAAAAACGATTATTAATATTCGAAGCTTTAACCAAAAAATTTAAGCAAACTTAAAACAATAAAATATCAAATTTAGCAACAAATAGATAAATTATATTTCAAATGAAGAAAAACATGACATGAATAGTTACCTAAACGTGATATCTGAAAATTATGAAACCGAGATAGCTTAAACATACCAAAGTCTATGATAATGTCTAACAAAAACCGAAACTAATCAGACAATGGAAATATAGAAGAAGGAACTCGGGATATAACAGAAGAAAAAATTAGATTTGTGAAACGAAGACGGAAATAAACACCAAGGAGTTTAACACCGAATAAAAGAATAATTGTTTTGGAGTCGGGGGATTGCTCATTGTTCCGGTTAATAAATTAATTCTTTGAGAATAAATATTTAACATTTTTCAACCAGCGCGTCGCTTTCCCGACAACAATAAAAAAAACATGCTTCGTGATCCCCTTAAAGTATATTTAAGCAAATTTTATAGAAAAATAAACCAGTAAGGATAGACAGGCAGCAACAGACGGCAACAGTTCATGATGCTCGGCTTTGAAGAAATTCCCTTACTCATTCACCCGTCTTCCTCACCAGGCTACGAGACACTTACACTTTCCACCACACCTTCTCCCTGGCCTCTTATTTCCTAAACATTCACTCGAAGAAATCACATTTCTTCCCATTTTAAGAAACAACTACAAACAATGACTGTAAGAACTTTAACACTCATACACGCCTAGACAAGTTGTTAAAAACACGAAAATAATATATCTCATGTTTTTATATTTAAATACTTTTTCCTTTTTTCTTTGTTGTGAGTTGATTCAAATCCACAACAGGCCGATGACTAAATGTTATTGTTGACTTTCAGATACATAATATAAGCTTTGATTTTTCAATGTTTTCCATTAAATACATGATTAGAATTTAAGTGCAGTACGACATTGGTTGCTAGGTCTTATCATTTTACAATTGAAATGACTAGATGTAACCGCAATTTCTATGTTATCAGTTTTTTCTTTTGCATTTGTCGCTTGTGGAACTCCCTTTCGATGCTATGTTTTCTAGTCAACTTTGATCTTCAAAAAATTAAATGGAATATTAATCGTTATCTTTTGTCGGCTTAATTCCCGTTCCTTTATTTTTCGCTTTCCTTAATAATGTTTTTTTCTTTTTCTCGTATTCTTTTACACTCAGTAACCTCTTGCGTCTTAGTAACTTTATTGCCTTGCCTGAGATGAAATGATTAAAAAATATATTGACCAATCACTTTTAGTAGTCATAATTTTAAGTAATAAACTATTTTCATTATTCTGTCCATTAAAATCTTCAAATTAAATTACGAGAATTCAAAAGACCGATGCAGCTTCGGATGAGGTTCGATATTATATTGCATACTACAGGTGACTACTATACCTTTTAGGAAATGTGCATAACTTATTGGCGGTAAAAGCCCCTGACAGCTAGACAAAGATCTTAATTCGAATTCTACTTCCAATGATTTCATTCTTTTATTCCATCTCGTGTATCGGTTGAAACTTTTTTTTTATTACAAATTTATAAAGAATGTGAAAAATAAAATGAAAAAATAACTATTTTTGAGTTCATATCCTGTCTACAGAAAAACATGAGGAAATATTAAAGAACGCTGAGAACTTTTCACACAACTAATACTTTAAAGCTCGTGGAATATATCAGTTGAGAGCGTTGTAATAATAGAAACAAAACATGCAGAGTGTGATAACAATTTCTGTGTGGCATTAATATCAACGCATTTCCAGCCAAACCATGCGAAACTGCATTTTCTACATATTCTTGCATTCTGGCAGTTTTATTTGGAAATTCTAAGTATCGAAATAATTTAACATTCGAGAACTAGACTTTGGACTTTTATATTCGGCATAATAATGTGGAGCAAAGAGGAGATTGAGCAGCAAGATGGTCAAGCACCAAATGACAAAAAAAAAAAGGTTTCTGAGACGGAGGATTCCCGCATTCTTCCGGTTAATAAATTAATCTTTTGAAAATAAATATCTAACATTTTTAAACCAACGGGTCGCGTTTATACAGACAATAAAAAAAATGCTTCGTGATATCTTTGAAGAGTATTTAAGCAAAGTCTCTAGATTGACAAAACCAGTAAGGAGATAGAGACAGATACATGTGACATCAGTTCAGATGTATTCCCTTAATCATTCACCCGTCTTTCTCACGAAGCTATGTGACACTTACACTCTTCCTCAAGAAGCTACGTGACACTTATATTTTCCTCCACACTTTCTCCCCTGCCTCTTTTTTCTCACACACACATGTGAAGAAATCACATTTCTTTTCATCTTAACAAACATATACAAACAAGAAATTTTAACACAAGAACTTTAACACAGACACGATGAGAAAAATTTAGTTCTAAAAAACGAAAATAAAAAATATTTTACATCTAAAAATCTTTCTCGCCTTTTTCTTTCTTGCGGGTTGATTCAAATACACAAGAGATTCATGAATTTTTCCCTGAGGCATTTATATATAAATGAATATAATAAACACAACTGAAATTCGAACTCGTCTCTCTGGTTAACAACCCATTAAACCACTCGCACATCAGGTATTCCAAAGCGGTTACTCATCTAGGTGCTGACCACGCTCAACATTTCTTAACTTCGGTGATCGTACGGGAACCGTTGTTTGTACACTAAAATTTAGTTGTAAAATCACGAAAAGAAAAATATTTTATATTTAAAAACGTTTCTCGCCCTTTTATTTTTTGTGGATTGATTCAAATCCGCAACTGGTTATTCGTCTTACACTGAAAAAATATACAGTGTAACCCGGATATAAGAGACCCTGATATAAGAGAAACTCCGGATATAAGATAGATTTTTCTCTGGTCCCAAATTAGAGCCTGTGTTAATGTATATATAATAGACCAAACCCGGATATGAGAGTGTTGTGGTAGGATCCACCTAATCTGCATAGGTGACTACCGACTATATAAATAATGGTTGGTACCGGAAGAGAGGGGAGCGAATACAGAGATCAAGCTAGAGACTCTGCCCGACTGCGACTTAGTCAACACATTCTCCAGGAACGGTCTTCCCAGAAATATACAGAAATACTATATGTAAATATTGTGTACACTTTCTTGTTATAATACATTCTTGTTCTAAGTACATTTTGTGTTGCATTATTATTCCATGCATTAGTCGAGATTCAACAATGAGTCAAGACTCAACAGAGATAAACCCGGATATAAGAGATTTTTCTTCCGTTTCCGACAACTCTCTTATATCCGGGTTACACTGCATATCAAAAAGTAGTTTAAATGCTTGCTAAATTACGAAATATTGGAACCAGTTTAAAAGACAATTTATCACTGGGAATATCTTTTTATGATTAATTAAAAATTAATTAAAAAAATAAAATTGATACATTACAGGTCTTTTCAACTAAATCAAGAAAAATAATATAATTTAGCTAACTGTTAGAACTGCTGCTCTCACATCCTTCTCACTGCTAGCAAGGGAAATGTCACCACGTTAACATGCCAGCATACCAGCATGCCAAAAGAACATATCTTCAAGAAAAGCTAAATACTTTGGACCATCTCAAGCATTGCAGTGCATGGACGAACGTGGGGAAAAACGAACTTCATCTCCATTTAGATCTTCCTCAGAGCGACTTAGTTCTAATTACCTTCTTCTTGCACCTCAAAGAATTCACTAGCTCAATCTTAGTGATACACTGTTACTTTGGAGACACAACTCATTCATCAGGTCTTCATTTCTCGCCATATCATAGATAGAAGGCTGTTTGGTAGCTCTTGTTAGGAATGAATCCATGACGGTCCAAGAAACGTCTTTATGTTTCTGGATCCTGATTGAATGGGAAGAATTTACTTCTCATCACAGGAGACCTTATACCTACTTATTTATGCAGATAATACCACAGTCTATGGGTGAATCCCTAAAAATCTATATGACCAGAGCCTGACAGCTGATCTCTCATGTGACTGGGCTCAGTGGGGTAAAATGGCTTGTAACTTTCAATACCACAAAAAAATAAAAAATAAAATAAAGCTGGTAACTTTTCATCATCATCGAATTGATCCTGAATTCTACATCTTGCTTTGAGAGTTTACTGCATGGAGTCTCAAACTGAAGTACACAAAAGGGTCATTACATGCTGACTGAGATGTACAAGTGTCCGTGAGTCACGTGGACGGAGTCCCAACTAGGGATTCGTAGACTTATTTTCCGTTATCTCCGTCAATATGAGTGGCTAAATGTATCTTTTATTACCTTATGAAAAACATAAAATTTCTATTTCCTCATGTCTTAATTGTATTGCTTCTCACCTGTTTCATCACATCCAATATGTTCCTGCCGAAAGAACGTCGTAATTATTTCTTTAATATTCTTATCAAGACTATTTTTAATGCATATATCAATTAGATGTTTATTTCCGCTTTCCCTAATATGAGTTGCAAATGTTGTATATTGCTGCTGGGCTCAAATGAGGTGACGATCACACACACACACACACACACACACACACACACACACACACACACACACACACACACACACACATATATATATGTATAAATATATTTATTTTTCAAGTTGCGGCGAATGGGTAGAGTGAGGGTGAATCAGTGTGGTTAGGATTTCGCACATAGGAATTTACGGGAAAAAAAACTTCGATGAACCTCTAGCCAGCCTCTCTGTTCAGATCAAGAATCGAACCGGTTATATAACATTTGGACACCTACGCAACTTCACGTGGCTACGCCTTTTTCCGGTATGTCACCTACGCGACTTCGTGTGGCCTCTTCCGGTATGCGCTCACGTTAGTACACATTTCCTTCCGCTCAGGACACCTATGCGCCCTGTTTATTCATGCCTCAAAACACCCGTACGTCCTGTTTATTTTAGCCACCGGATGCATTTCCTGGTTATGCTATCTCCAGTCACGATTTCCACTCACGCACTGATGCCGCGGAAGTAAGGCCAAATGTCTTTCCTCAACCGATATCCAACACAGATGTATTTCTTATCAAATTAAAATAGAGACCCATACATTGTTGTTAAGTACATGTGTACGCCCTCGTAAGGTAAAGGTAGTGGAAAATCGAGTTTTCTTCTCTTCATTGTAGAGGAACTAGAATAGACATTACTGACCTCAAAATCGACTCTCTGCACTTGATGGGCAAGTCAAGCTTAATACTGCTACTGCAAATTTATAGAATAAGGAGAGGGACAAATTTATTTAAATTATTAAATTTGTGGAAAATATTGGTTACGAAAATTTGTATAGAAAGATAGTGTTTGAGACCTGTGGTCTACTGGTACAAGCAGATCCCAGACCTCAAGTGGAACTCATATATATGATCTATTGCAAAATGGTCGGATCCTTGTACCGCATCTTAAAGTACCTGACTCCACTTGCCTTGCTCTGGCAAGAATCAGATTAGACGCAAAATGTAGATGAATTATTACCCATTCTACAAACCCTTTTCCACAAACGTAACGTCACAAGCCGATTGCTATTTTTTTTCGCTATTTCCAAGGAAAATGTTCCGACGTGATACATTCTATATTTCCACCAGTTCAACCCTTTACAGTTAAGAGCCGCCATGCCACGTAAACAGGGGCGAATCATAGTCAATCCTCTCGTATACAATTTTAACCTCTTCAAGTCTAGGATCAACCATTATCTATCCTACATATCCTCATAAACTGTCCATAAAGCTACCCCATTCAGTAACATTCTACCTTGAGTAGATTTTAGATGCTGTGCTGAGTGAACAATAACGTCAAACCTTACAATGAGAGCTCCTGCTGTGTCTTGGACAGACAATTATTTAGACCACGTGTTAAATCTTGCTTCATTCTGCTGTTGCTATGCATTGTCTTCAGCGTAACAAACCCGACTTTTCCTCAAGTGCCATAGCGATGCAATTCTAATAAGAATAACGTGTTGAAATGCATTGTTAGTTAACCTTACAAACTAAACTGAAAAGAAAATATAAAGCAGACAAATCTAGTCGGCAATATGGCTTCATTATGAATTTTGTTGCTAGTTTCGGTTAAAACACGCAAAAACAAATAAGTCCAAAAGCTAGAATTGTAAAAATTAGATTATTCTGGACGTTGAGATTCGTAAGAATCAGCCTTATTCAAACCAGAGAACCAGAGCGGGAGTGTGACATCGAAATATAGTAGAAGTATAATACAATAATACCTCTAATCGTCTTTTCGAAAAACGGTATTAAAATGTAAATCAATAAGAAAAGCAATATTTGAGAGCTATGTTATTTCATAACATGAAGATGATATTTGCTTCTATAATCTTAGATTTTTAAATATCCTGGTAAAGTGATTAGAGAAATTAAATTTGCAAGGAGGAATTGCAAGGATTAAAATCACAGCACGAGTAAATGCACCCAGCATGCCCAGAAAAGTTTGGTGATTTTAGATTTACTCTCACTTTGTATCCAGAGATAGCTGTTAGACATGCCTAGAGGCAAGATTCAATTCACAACAAGGAGACATTGTTTTAAGACTTGGAGTAGATTGAAATATATGTGAATAACATTTTTTCCAAGCAGTACCTCTTTTGTAGGATATCTGAAGCTTCTTGGTCTTCAGAATGTAATGGCTGTCAGCAAAAGGAACAACCTAACATGCAAATTACGATTTAAACTTACCAAAGTCAAACAATTACATCAATCTAAATATCTAGGAAGTGTTTTAACAGAGGACGGAAAGTGCGACATTGAAATCCGAATGCGCTTTGCGATAGCGAAAGGTGCCTTCTACAAGCTAAGTAAAGTATTAAGAAATAGGAAAATTCGTTTAAAACAAAGAAATCAGTACTGGACTATTATAGAATGTCAGTTCTCGTATATGGCGGCGAATGTTGGACAATCCCCTTAAAGATGAAGAAGTGACTTGAAGTAACAGAAATATACGTTTACAGATTTATGGTGAGAATACCGTAATAAACGTGTGAAGTTTTAGAGAAAATGTAAACAGAAAGACACTTATACTTAATATCAGAAAGAGATAGTTGAAATTTCTGGAGCATATAATGAGGAAAGGGGGCTTGGAAAATTTGACACACACAGGACATACGAGTATTGAAGGCAAGAAAGACAGATGGAAATTGCGCATAATCCTCCTAATGGGCTTGTGTAAATTGATGGCAGAACTGGGTTTAGGAGTGATACAAAAAAGATAAAAATTTGCTCAAAGTTAAAAAACAAGGGTAGGGAATTGTGGAAAGCCATGATAGCTAACCTCTTGAAGGGACATGTCGCATATAAGAAGATCCACTTTGGACGACACTATATTCTATAAACGGAGAGAATACATGACAATTTACTATTCGTTAAGTTAAATTATTATGAGCCAAATGCTAAGATATCAAAACATAAAACAATATGGATGTTTTCAATTTTAAATTTAATTAAATTAAATTTAATCAATTAATGTTCAACGTTAATTGATTAGTAAGATGAAAAATACGACGAAGTCTTTGAAAATTTGTGGACAGTTCTCAATTTCTTTATTTGGTGAAATGGGTTAAGACAATTAAAACCTGAACTGCAAAGCACGGAAACTATTAATCAAAATGTCAAAATTTTCATTTAAGAAAATGTGATAAAGGAAATGAAAGGAAGAAATAAATTTAAACAATAAAGAGATACGTACAGTGATTGACTGATATTTAATTTGTCATTTTTATTTTCTTTTTTAATCTTTCTTTAGAGAACGATACCCTGAGCAAAATAAATCTGATATACGTGAAGGAGAAAATTCAACCTTTCTACTGATATTTAGGGATAAAATTTCCAAGTATTGATAATTTAAATTCTGGAGAGGAACATAGTGAAGAAAAGAAAAGAAAACATTGATGAATGATTGATTTGGAATTTGCTTTTTGCCGATTAAATTTCGCTATAAAAATTAATATTTGATTGTAATTTCGATTTAAAGATTTTAAGATTAAAACGATAAAAGTTCTTCGGTTTAATTTTTTCTGTTGTTTTGCGACATTTTAATAATTTTATAATTTATCATTAGGAACTAAATTTTAAGTTCAGTGTATGCTCAAAACTGTAAAAACCGTACAGTAATCGGGGGCAACTACATAATTATATATAGGGTGACCCAAAAAAACGGGAATTTTTGAAGTGCGTATTGCCAGACATGAGCAAGTGGCAACACTGCGAGACAGTGACCTTGAGCAAGTAAACATTTCGACATTTTAGTAACGAGAATGGAATTCACAGTATCCCAGCTGAGATGTTGCAGCAGTCAATGAGGAATCTCAACAGCAGATTCCAAGAATGCATTCGTACAGGAGGACGCCATCTACAGAACGTAATTTAAAAAAAAATGAAAATTCCATCATTGTTTCTTAAATGGCATGTTTTAAGGTTTCAATTACTATGAATTAAATATTTTTCTTCTGTCACTCTTGGTTTTATTGGATTGTTAAAAAGTTCCCGTTTTTTTGAGTCACCCTGTGTTAGTTGCCTTGATCTATCCACTTCCCTTCTCCACATCCTTTCCCCTTTCATTCTCGCTCCAAATCTTCTGTAACCCCCTTGCCTTGATTGATCCACTATCTTTCTCCACATCCTCTCCTTTACCACTCCTATCTGCTCTTCCTCCAAACCTTCTGTAACCCCTTGCGTGCTAGTGACTTCCGGTCTTGCTTGGGGTGAAAAGCTTAAAAAAAAATTTGTTATGGGAACTTCCCATAATAGAGAATGGAATATTCCGTACTCCATAAATACTGCGCCTCAAGAGGAAGCAGGAGAGACAGACAGAGAGACAGTGAGTGAGTGAGTGAGTGAGTGAGTGAGTGAGTGAGTGAGTCAGACAGACAGACAGACAGACAGAGTCGGGCAGTCGGCTAGACAATTACAGTAAGACATTGGAATAGTGATACTTCGAGACAACATAGTTCTCTCTAACCTAACCTGTTTATTACTACAAACACTTCTACTCTTTTGTACATATATTCTATTTGTAATATATATCTGTGTTATTCCATACCTGTGTTCGAGTTATTCTTCATTGGTTCTACCTTGAACCTTCACTGTGGTACAAGGACCTGGACCTTAACAATATTCTAAGACATTTTTATGTTTATACATTCTTTTTTATAGATACAAATATTTAAGTAAATGTTCTGTTTATAATAAACAGTATTAATAAACAGAGCATTTACTTAAATATTTGTATCTATAAAAAAGAATGTATAAACATAAAAATGTCATAAAATAATTATATATCTATTCAACTGTCACACACGCATAAATACGCGCTTGCATATATAGATGTAGATGTTGTTGAGAAATATTCTCTGGCACGATACAGGGAACGAACTTTCCTAGCATCAGAACTAGCAGTTGATTCAATATAGTCGTTCCCCTTCATGTCCGTGGAAAACTTGAGACCAATAATGTGCAATGAAGGTTGACATCATCTATGCTGAGGTTGGCATCAACTATGCAGATGGTGTGCAAAAATAGTTTTCTAAGATGACCAAGTTGGTTGGCTGATTTTGTTTAGCGGCATATTAAGCTCGATGGATCATTTAATGCCGAAATCTAAATATTTTGTACATAATTTTATGCTTTCAGAGTAAAGGTAATTTTTTTTAGATATATAGTTCGTAACTATTTACATTGTTGGGACTGTTGTCTTCATCTTTACTGTCTCATTAACAATGTTTCGGCTGTTGTAAGTTAAGGACTTCTTCAGGTGATATTTGTTTGAATTTCGAACAAAATGGCCAAAACGTTGTGAATACGACAATAAAGATGAGGACAACAGTCCGAACAATGTTAATAATGTAAGTATTTACAATACTTCATCTCAGAAATATAGACAGATATAGTTTGTAGATAAAATGTATTACTAGTAATTTTTTAATAGTATTGCTGGTAATTTCTCTACAAAAATGTATTGTTGGGAATTTTATTATAAAAATGGTACTGTTGACCAGTTTTTTTATTTGCAAGGGGGGGGGGTAATATTTACCCATAGCCGGAGCCCTAGCAGGTGCTACCACCCCCAAAAAGACAGTAATTTCATTTTGGAACCATTTATTGGCCGGGTTAACAAAAATTGAAGTGCAGTTTCGAGATCCGCTGCCATCGAGCTTTTAGACAAGATTTCACCGAATACAAGGCTCAAGAATCAGACAAAGTAGAGGCTAACAGTCGAAATGGTGATGGTGAATTAAATGTATGATATGAATGGCAGAAGACATGGTAGGAAGTGAAGATTATGAGGATAATAATTGAACATTGACTTAAACAGTCAAAGATTGAACAGGGAAACACCTAAAGGGAGTTTCTTCAACAATTTGGCATCTTTCGGAAAAAAAGCTTTTCTGAGCGGAACTTCCTTTTTATATTTGAAATATGGAGGAAATGAGGCTGATTTGATTCCGCGGAAATTAGCACGACTAGTCCTAGCTGTAAATATATGAACTGGTGCAACTAAAAAAATGGGACTTGTCTGAACATTTGCTATGGAAATAGCGATAGAGAACCGACACAACGTTGCGTATGTGGGAAAAGAGGTTGTAGAGTGGGAAACAAGTTTTCTCCCGTAAAACAGCGTAAGCGAGTTTTATCTTCATCAAGGCATCTAAATAAAGTATATGGGGTCACATTACTTGCTTATCTGCTTCCACCACTGACACGCACATATGTTTGGAGGTAGAAACCAGTATTCATTTTTGTCATATGCCGCACGTCATAAAAATTTGTGCCAGTCAGTGGACATAAAAACACATAGATACGGATATGAAAGGGGATTTATAAGATACATTCGATTCATATGTAATATACGGATGTTTACAATGCTTCGCTTAGTCTGCCACAAGGCCAAAGAGACAAGGTTGACATGTCCGTTGCGTTAATACTCCAAGTCAGGATATGAATCCCAACAATTCTGGCTTTTACATTGCGCTTGAAACTTGGCCAGTGTAAAATACGTTAATGTCTCGCTCACGAGATAGGGCTAATATATTTTATATGTAATGAATATCTAATACTTAAGAAAGCGTTATCCCTTAGGCAACGGCATAGTGAGAAGAATATTTAATTTGAAAGAATTATGCACTCCGCTAAATGCATTCTTTCTCGCTATTAAGACACAATGTAAATGGTTTTCGATTTCAATTTTTAATGTGAATGATGCCAGGCACAGAAGGAAATTTAATCAATCAAATGATATTTAAATATATGACTTTGTAGATGAAAAGAGAAAAGAAACATTGAATTACTGAATGCCACAAACAGATTTTATCTTACATAGTGATTTCATATTTCATTTCAGTTTCTATTTAAAATGGAGTTATATATCTGCCTTCATAGGCGTTGGACACAAATCATCATTAGTAAGTTATATTAATTAAAATATGCTTTGATATTGCTAAATGCATTGTTTTAAAAAAGATTACACTTTTCCATACCCTTTTGTGGTATTTTGTTATTAGATAAGTGGGAGGGGGTGAATGGATCCCGATTTTAAAAAATCATGATTATTATGAAGATGTTTATATATAAAATTTAATGACGACTGATCAGTTTATAGAGCAATAAGGTTTCCGTTCCAACAAATGCATCCCTTCCGGTCTAATAACTATTGAATTTGTCTTGTTTCTTTATTCAAATATTTTTGAACATTTATCCAAACATTCTGAAATTCTTTATTACTACCCTGAAAAAGCTCTTTTAATACCATGTTCATTCAGACGATCACCGATCATAGCTCTCCACAAATTCATTTTCTTTTATTATATGTGATTTACTATGATATTTTGGCAATGATAGTGGAATGGTTTTCCGTTGCCACAGTCTTGTTTCCGAGCAAGACAAGAGAGCCTAGTTAACCTTGCTATTAAACTCATAGCTGAAGCAATATGGTTACATGCCTTTTCCAAATGTAGAGTATGATGTAAACGAAATAGATTCAGTCAAAATTTGAACTCGGCATGCCGATTTTAATTTCCGCGTTACGCTACAAGCACATTCCCTAAAGAATTACGAAAATAAATGGATTTTTTAAATTGATCAGTTCTTGCTGGATTAAATATGGTTTGCCAACAATCATTAGTAATTGGTATTCTAAATCACTGTAAAACGACAATTCCGAAGATTCTAAATAGTCCAACTTTACTAACATGGAAAGTTAAAGCAACATAATCTTCCTTTCATTTATTCGTATTTAGCTAATGACACTTACTAGACAAACAATTAGTTTGTCTGATAATCGTAAAAGCATGAAACCCCGGGTCACAAACTCATATCCATACAACTTCCTATGTTAGCTCTATCACTGATATTGAGAGCTTTCCAGTAAGTACCGCGCATATAAAATTATATATCTATATATATATATATATATATATATATATATATATATATATATGTGTGTGTGTGTGTGTGTATATATATTTATATATATTTGAAGTTATATATATATATATATATATATATATATATATATATATATATAACTTCAAACAAAACTTTTGGGAATATCCATCTTTGAAATAGACGTCTCGTTTCTATTTTTTAATTTTAACAGTTTGTATCAAGTCCATCGGCCTGCTGACCCGAGATAAAAAGGGGCGTCTAATTCAAACATGGATATTCACAAAAATAACGTGTAAATTAATAAAATGTTTTGATTAAAAAATTAAAAATAAATCCATTAATTATATATATATATATATATATATATATATATATATATATGGAACAACAATATATCCATTGTTATTTATCAAAAACTATTTTAGAGGTTAAGATGTTTAACAAAATGGACAAAGTTTACTTTATTATTTGTAATAATAATAAAAAATACTCTATTACTCTAATAATTGTCACAATGAATACATCGGAGAAGCCTCAAGAATTTTAAATAAAAGATTATATGAACACAAAAGGGATTCTTTACAAAACAACATGTTTAACTGCATTAGTTGCTCAGCGTAACGAGGGTGTGTACAATTTTGATAAAACAATGTTACTCTAATTAAAAGAGAAAACAATTCTCGGAGACGAAACTGTTTAGAAAGTGCTTTATTGATAGACCATCCACATTAAGTTAGTGTCCAGTTTCTTACAACGTTTCTAGGCAGATATTCTATTCTCACAATGTGTGATATTTAACAACAAACGTAATACACACACACACATGTACATATATATACACACATGTACATATATAAATAGATATAGAAAATGATGACGTTGGCATCAACACAGCATAAAGATGTCAGTTTCACTGCTCAAATGATATTCGGATTAAGTCTTATGTTCATAGGAAATGAACATAGCGAAACTTAAAACATTTATATATATATATATATATATATATATATATATATATATATATATATATATATATATGTATATATATGTATATATGTATATATATATATATGAGGTGGTGCTGAAAATGTCCTCAACCTTACCAAGATGTAATTATAAAATAATTTCTGATGTGTGGTCTTTTGATTAAACTTTAGAAAATGAGTCAGCCTCTCTGATAGATAGATAGATAGATCGATAGATAGATAGATAGATAGAGTTGCTATGATATCATAGGTAGTATATGTTAAATAAATATGTCAAAATATCTCTTTCACTAATTATTACTTATATAATGACATGGCCAATCCCAGTAGTAGAAAGGAAATGAAACAATAATCGATTTTATTTTAGCCTCGACTACATTTGAACAGGGCCTATGTAAGTAAAATTAAAGCCTTTTTTGTTATTATGCCCAATATCTCTACCGCTTCGTTCTCTCCATTATTTTTTCACTAGCAAACTAAATATTTCCTTCAAAAATACAGAAAATTTCGGTACTCAATCTAAAGCACGCATTATTGATAGAATAAAGCTATTGTATACACAGTGTAAGTATACTGAAAATAATATTACGTTGGAAATTGGTTGGAACTAAAGTGGAAAATTATTGTTTCATTGTAAAGAAGTAACGCAAACTTTAGGACAGAATGTTTGGTCGTCAGCAAGAGAAAAAGTCAAAAGTGTGTGTTTCGAATTGGGGACATCAGAGTCAAGCAGGTACAGACATTGAACTATCTGAGCAATGAAATAACAAAAAAAAACGGCAAGTGGCACAGAGATTTCAAGTAACATCGGAATAACGAAAGAGCCGTTCTCGAAATTAAGCGAAGTGTGAAGACAGGAATATTTTGTGGTGGACTGATATGTCATATCTATCTTGCTGTATAGCGATTTTCTGAGGATTGATTAAATGTGGCACAAGACCAAAAATATGGGGCGCCCTGTGTTATCCGCCTGTTTGATAGTGAATGTTGCTCACTTTTACTCACATTTTAAGAAGAGACTCGAAGCAAGAAAGATATATCATCTATAAAGAGATGATGAGATTTCCATTGATAGAACATGTGAGTAGAACCTGTTTTAAGGAATATGAAAAGTCAAAAGACAGTCATATTTAAAATCTGAAGAAGAGAGTTGGAATTTTAGGAAGGACGGCTTTTTCTTTTTCTTTTTTTTTTCTTAAAGCTTATCACCCCAAGCAAGGCTGGAAGCCACTAGCACGCAAGGGGTTACAGAAGGTTTCGAGGAAGAGCAGATAGGAGTGGTAAAGGAGAGGATGTAGAGAAAGATAGTGGATCGATCAAGGCAAGGAGGTTACAGAAGATTTGGAGCGACAGCAGATAGGAATGAAAGGTGAAAGGATGTGGAGAAGGGAAGTGGATAGATCAAGGCAACTGGAGATGTCGATTGACGTTACACTTAAATAGTTGGAGATTGTATTTGTCAGGGAAACAGGAATAAGGAAGGGAGTTCCACAGGCGAGATGTGCGAGACATGAAGCTATTGGAGTAGAAGAGACGTCTACATGTAACAGTTTCAACGGTGATGCCAGCCTCGTTGAAAAAAAAATTAATAGTCACAATACGTATTGAATGAAGGAAGGGTATATGGAAACGGCAAGCAACTCTTTGCGTGAATGAGATTTTTGGAATAAATGTCTGGGCAGGGACTAGTAGGGATGATAAAGAATGAATGAATGAAAAGTTGCTTAAAGCTACAAGATACAGGAAGATGTTAAGCGCCCTGATCGGACACGTCTTAAATGGATACGGCATGTAAATGATAATATCTATTGTCAAAATAGGGCTTGTATATGTATAACACTTTAAAATAGCAACATGCAACTTGCACATTAATGTGATATCTTGTGATTTATTTCTTTGTCTTCTCATGTGAAACTGAAAGAACCTACCCGGAAGTGATCGCTCCGAATATTATGGTAAACTTGTACATATACTTTTTTTTTTTTTTTAAGCGTATCACCCCAATCAATGCTGGAGGCCACTATCACGCAAAGGGGTTAAAGAAGGGTTGGAGGAAGAGCAGATAGGAGTGGTAAAGGAGAGGATGTGGAGAAGGAGAAAGACAGTGGGTCGATCAAGGCAAGGGGGCTACAGAAGATTTGGAGCGAGAGCAGATAGGAATGAAAAATGAAAGGATGTGGAGAAGGGAAGTGGATAGATCAAGGCAACTGGAGATGTCGATTGACGCTACACTTAAACCGTTGGAGATTGTATTTGTCAGGGAAACAGTAATAGGGAAGGGAGTTCCATAGGCGAGATGTGCGAGACATGAAGCTATTGGAGTAGAAGATACGTCTACATCTAACAGTTTCCACGGTATAGGGGTGGGAGCGGGATGTCAGCCTCGTGGGACGTTTAAATTCACGAGGCCTAGGGACAAGCGAAAGCAGCTCCTCGAAGCAATTATCGTGAAAGTACTTGTAAAAAAGGCAGAGCGAGGCAACATCGCGTCTGTGAGAGAGCGACTACAGACGAGATGACAGATCAGAGCCAATCACGTTGCCTATCCGCCTCTTAAAGTATCTATAAAGACAAAGAATTGTTTTCATACCGATAATTTTTATCGTGAAGATTTATACAACACCAGAAATACAATAATATAAAGAAGATACATCTCCACTGATAATTTCCTACCTTTTCTGAGAATTAAGCCTAGAGAGTTGCAGATTGTAGCATAATCAGATTATCATAAGACAATAAAAACTATCAGAAATTAAAGTGAGAAAAATGTTTTCCATTTTTTTGAGTGGCTTTGGCAACAAGTATACCTTTTTAATGAGATGAGATTGTCATGACGAGCCTCACGTTGTTAATAAATAAAAGGTGTAGATAAATGTAAATGACAGATAATGATGGAGACAAACAAGTTATATACAAAATGGTATTCTTTCGCTCAAAGTGTCAGCATCGATTTTTGTAAGAAACTTATTTTGCAAAGTGTTCTTTGAAGTTTGACTATGCTATGGAACAAAGCAAATACAGAAATTGCTGGTAATAACACAGTAACATTTTATTATATGAAAGGTGAGTTAGAAAATTCTTAGAAAATATAAATACAAAACTAAAACATTTAAATATTTACAGATTTAAAGTGAAAAAAATTCCTTCAAAGAGAAAGATAATTTATATCAAATATACAACCAGTTCTTATTAGTGATACTCACTGTAATGACAAAAGTACGGAGGTGTAGGCATTAAGAATGCTTTATTCAACTGAGAATACAAGGTTCGCGTATAGTGTCCTTTTATAGTCTCAGTAAACAGACATAGCTCTCTCAAAGAGGAGAGTAACAAAACAAGGGGAGAGCACTCTTGATTATTCATACCACTCATATCTTTTTACATTCAGGATTCAATTTATATAATTTTTTCAAATTATACTTTTAACGTAAATTTTTTTACATTCTAGATTCAATTCATATAAATTTTTAAAATTATATTTTCAACCTAAAAGCTATTTAAAAATATATCTTCAACGTAATATCATAATTCCCTTGTTCATTCTTCATTAAATGTATCAGTTAGCTGAATATAATCTATTAAATAATCAGTTTTGGTTGATGTTTTTACTAAAATACCAGAAATTAACAGAAAATGATATTCACAGAACAGGAATAAAAGACTTTTTTTTAAGCTTATCACCCCAAGCAAGGCTGGAAGCCACTAGCACGCATGGGGTTACAGAAGGTTTAGAGGAAGAGCAGATAGCAGTGGTAAAGGAGAGGATGTGGAGAAAGATAGTGGATCGATCAAGGCAAGGGGGTTACAGAAGATTTGGAGCGACAGCAGATAGAAATGAAAGGTGAAAAGATGTGGAGAAGGGAAGTGGATAGATCAAGGCAACTGGAGATGTCGATTGACGTTACACTTAAATAGTTGGAGATTGTATTTGTCAGGGAAACAGGAATAAGGAAGGGAGTTCCACAGGTGAGATGTGTGAGACATGAAGCTATTGGAGTAGAAGAGACGTCTACATCTAACAGTTTCAACGGTGAAGGGGTGGGAACGGGATGCCAGCCTTGTAGGACTTTGAGAAATGGTTCATCTGCTGCAATATCAGGAAATTTAATTTTGAAATTCTTAACTTGTAAAGTTTCCTTTAATATGCGCCACAGACAAATTATTGTAATCATGACGAAGACGATGATTGTCTTAATCAGATTAAATAATAACCTTTATCATTTTCATATATTTTAAAAATCCTAACCCTCGTCTGATACAAATCACAGTAACATCGTAAGGTCAGGTAGGTGTTCTTACTGGTAAATATAATTTCACAGCAGGCAACAACGTGGGAATACTAAATAATGTTTCCTTTAAATTGTTTGATTCTTATTTGAGAAAAAATTTTGAATAAAAGAATCTGAATTAACAAAAAATATATATGAAAAGTCGTAAATGGTCGACAAGTTAAGGGCAGTCAAATATTTCCAGCAAGGATAAAATAACCTAAAAGGCTTAAATTCAAGTTATAAATGCCTAATTTACTACTTGGTTGAAAATTCCAAGGCCCTGTTGCCACCTACGTTGAGAATCACAGGTCAAAACGATAAGATGCATAGCAGCATTGAGTTAAATTCATTGTTCAAATGTAGTTATTTTTCGACAAGAAAAGGTTCTTGAAAAAGAGCAATTCAAAAGCTATAAATTTGCTAACAAATCGAATGTCACACAAAACAGTACATTTTCTTTTATGCAATTTTCAAGGAAGAGGAAATTGTTCTTTTGAAAACGACGCTTACTTGTTAACAGACAGATGGCTGAAGAAAAGACTAAAAGCAAACAACAAAACCCTTAAACGTGTTTATATATATATATATATATATATATATATATATATATGTATATATATGTTAAAAATTAAAAACGACAGACAAGGTACTACGATTAAAAATTAAAAACGACAAACAAGGTACTACGATTAAGCTTTTTATTTAATAAATAACACTTACGAATACGAATTACGAATACAGCCACAATTTGCTAACCGTGTTCGGAAAATAAAACATCTATATAACACTAAAAACATACACATAACACACACACACACACACACACACACACACACACACACACACACACAATTAAACTGAAAAATAAAATCATCCTTGATAATGCCAAAAAGTATAGCCGAAAATGATCGCAATTATGGAATATTTAAACAGTTTCTACACACTCTGTGTCCAAAAAATAAATCACTTGTTCGAACACAAGAAAAATTAAATTAAAAGCTTCATAGTAGTACCTTGTCTATCGTTTTTAATGAAACATGCATATATGAAGGATTGTTGGTTAAATACACTATATATATATATATATATATATATATATGTATATATATATATATGCCCCTTAAGGAACTGCGTTCTTAACGAAACCGGACTCATAAATAATTACATCGGTTACACAACCACATGCTTATCCAGACGTCTTACGTTACACCTATCCGATCACAGCTCCATTAGAACCCATTTAAACACACACAAAAATTTACCAGTCTCCATTAGAAATATACTAGTAGAAAACACAAATATATTAATTGCTTCCACCTGTAAAAAAAGGTTAAAAATAATGGAGGCTTTAATAATAAAAAAGAAAAAGCCTACCCTTAACAAAATTAACTACGAACAAAGCCACAACGTGCTAACCGTATTTGGAAATTAAAACACCACTACTACACACTAAGACATATACATAATGCACACACTCAATTAAGCTGAAAAATCAAATCATCCTTGATAATGGCTAAAGGTATAGCCGAAAGCGCTCGGAAAAATAAAACATTTAGACAGTTCTTACACACCCTTTGTCCAGCAAAGAAAACTCTTGTTCGTACACAAGAAAAATTAGATAAAAAACTTAGCCGTAGTACCTTGTCTGTCGTTTTTAATGAAACTTGCATATATATATATATATATATATATATATATATATATATATATATATATATAAATGTATATAATATCAGACACTTTTGCTGTCCTCAAGTGGATTTCTAAAGATAGGTTTGCATCGCTGTTATTATTTGAAAACAGCGTTCAGTTGAAACACTACACCGGTAATGTTATAATAGAATCTTTAAAATAATGTTTTTAATGTCCACTCATTGGTAAAGATATTCCTATTAATAGTATAAACAATAAGAAGACAAGCAATATATAGGGAGCAGATGGATATAAATGGAGTGGCTTTATATTTTTATTCGAAATTTGATGTCAAATTTTTATATTGTTCAAAGATCAGCTTATTTATTTTGTACTTGGCTGTTTGTTTTCTAGTTCCGAGAATTGCCGTAATTAATAGCTGAAACAGTTTTATAATTTTGCCAGGAAAAAGAGAATCCATGTTGAAAATTAATTTCCTCCCGTAATAAATATTGATTTAAATGAGTGACTCTGTTTGTGTGCGCGCGTATGTGTGTGAAAGATAGATAGAGAGAGAGAAAGAGAGAGGAAAGAGAGAGAGAGAGAGGAAGAGGGAGGAAAGAGAGAGAGAGGGAGAGAGAGAGGAAGAGAGAAAATATGTAAAAAGATTTAAATTTCCGTTTTGAATAAATCAAAACTTCATATCTGAAATAAATCTTCAGCTAATTTACTTTTAAGCAAATTAATCTTTAATTTTCCTTTAAATGCAAGTGCGATTCATTTTCCAGCATAAGTTTAATAAATTCTGTGCGCTTTAAAACTATTTAGAATATTGTCATAGGCTACCTTCCAAACGTCGCTGGTTTCACACACGTTTTTGACTAAGTATTACATATATCGTTAAGTGCGTGATTATTTTATTATGATTTAATCTTTCGGTGGGAATGTAAAATATTCCATTGCATTAGACACAGAACTTTTTGAGTTCTCGTTACTGGGTGGTATCAGAAAGTTTCTATAATTGTGCCATTTAACAGAAATACGAGCCCAGCTAATTCTCATTGATACCGAGCACAACTTTGATCTAAAGAATTCTACATTTATTAAAAGAGTAAGTAGCCTAGACGGAAAATTCTCGACAGTGCCGCTATTAAATCTTATCAAAATATATATCTACCCCCGGATTTTTTCTAATATCTCCCTTGCTGAAAAAATTACCCTTGTCAAAAGCCAGCATTTATAACTATAAAAATGTTATTAAATCAAGTGAAAATATTTAAATTCATAGCCTGTTATTTAGAAATATTTAATACATAAATTCATTCCATACTAAAATAATTTAAGTATTAATTGCATAAAAAACAACATAATTTACTCACATTTGTTTATTAGACATTAAATTACGTTACTTAGTATCTTCCATAATTTAGTAAACTTTTCAGTTAACCTGATATATATTTATGAGCATCTCTTAAAGTTAAAAATTTTGAAAAACTAATATTTTTTTTACTTTTGTTTATAAATACTTGTTGCAGAATAATATCTTCCACAGTTACCTTGATAAAGTCCGACAGAGGACGAAACGCGTCAGCTAAGATAATTTTTTTTTCTTTTGTCATTATTCATATCTATTTAGGTTTAGTTATTACGCGAGGTTTTGTAATGTTGCGTTTGAACGACTCAGCGATCATTACCATAGTTAACAAATTCAAGAATCTTGCTTGCATCAAATTTTGCATAAAACCCAGTAAATCTGCTACGAATATCATCGTAAATTTTCACCAGGTTTTTAGCAAACTTTTTTTTTTTTTTTAGATTGAACAAAGGTTTTGATTGTCACGTGCATTGGAAATTAATTATCAACACGGATTCTCTGTTTCCTAACTAAATAATAAATCTGTTTCAGTTATAATTTACTGCAATACTCGGAACTAGAAACATTGACGGTGGCGTGTTGATTCAGAACCACTAACAAAATGCCGTAAAATGTCTAAAGGAATTTATGAACTCACCCATGGGAACCGTTAGTTTAAATATAATATTTACTGGAGTGACAGAGTACGTTTTAACTGCCGAATCTGGAATCTCCCTCACACTATCTCGTAATATTAGCCATTATTTGCAAAACTTTGTTTTAATGCATTTGATATACTAGATTTGTTTGTTTGTTTGTTTGGGGTTTTATGGCATATCAACCACTATGGGTTATTTAATGCCAGATCCAGTATTTACTAAAATATTTCAAAAACGTATAGCTGGCAACATCATTGTTTCAAAAAAGTATAGTTGGCAACATCATTGTTTCAATGTGCTGGAAAAGATCTGGAAGTTCACTATTTTCCCATAGCTGGGACCCCAACAGGTGCTACCACCCCGGGTCCGGGTGGACCTGGGAACACCAGCAATTAAGAGGTGGTTCTAAACTTCCTCAAAACCTCCTGATCAGAGGCCTTGCTGTTGGATGCAGTTTAACGTCGTACCCAGGACGTGATATACTAGAGAGAATTCCTATTCGGCTATCTCGAAATCCAAATACACTTTAGTCTCGATCAACTGCGACAATAATCTGTTTTGTTGTACGAATTACAGAAATAGCTATGATTAGATGGTAGGCATCACAACGATCAATTTGTGTTAATTATGCAATATCTAATTTTCTTCCGCACGTTCTTTACTTGATCGAACAACTATTGATCTGTTTTTTTTTTTTAAATCAAGGTTTAAGCATATAATTAGACATTAAGAGCACACATATGCTTATATTTTATCTCTCTTTTCCCTTCGAATCTTGTTGACAGACTTTAAACTGGCGCTAAGTTTTCTGATTTTAAATTGCACGCCTACTTTTTTAGTATAAACAGTTGAATTCCATGTTTATTGACCATTAAACCTTGTTTTATCTTTATAGTTCACCACTGTGTATTGAGTTTTTGTGTTGATAACCTCATCGAATTTGTCATAGATTTTTCTTTAAATAAATAAATAAAACACTGTTATTTTTTCTCGAAGAATTAAGTTTGGATTTTATGGTAAAATACAAAATAAAGCAATAAAAGAAGTTAATTCTGAATTATAACATATTCAAAAGTCTACAAAGGCTGAAAAATGCTACCTTTGAAAGACTGTGTTACATTTTGTTTTACATGAGTGTCTTTCTTTTATAATTTAAATATCTTTTCCCGATTATTATCATATTACATTCTTGAAATATGTTGGATAATGATGAAAATTCTGCCGTTTTAATGGTTTTTGTCATTAAAAGCGATTTGGCTATTTTGGACTACACATTCTTTTGATCAGTTTGGTATTTTAAATTCATTATTGTATGGATTCGTTACTGTTTGTTTTTTTAAAATTATATCAAAGAAGTTGAAAATTATTTTTAATGCGAATTATTTTCCCTTGTCGACATGTCGCTGGCTCTGATCAATATTTTAACACTGACAAACTTAACACCCGGCAAAATCTTCAATGTTAATCTAATTTGTTGCAGTATCGAAGATAAACAGCATCTGCTTATCAAGTTAAAAGTTTTAATTAAGAGTTCAACTTTAATGTTTCCAATTAATTTTATTAGTGCACACGATCCGGTTATTGATTTTTACAAACAAAAAAGTACCCAGTAGATGAATATTCTGAGTTTGATTAGCGTACAAAATTGCTCCAATATAAAATAGGGGTTTTTAAGCGAAATTTTAAACAAGCTGTTTGGTAATAGATTTCATGTAAAATCATATTATGCTTGTGTGAAATCCGGTTAGACGATGAAGATGTTATATCATAGACAGCGTGAGAAACCAATATTTGCATTTTATTTTAATGCTAGAAAATGCATTTTATAGTAAACCACTTGAGATAATTAAGATTTTTGTTGTGAGTATTAGTGAAACGGTTAGCAACTCGGAAAGCGAAATCGATGAACCGAGTTCAAATTCCGGTCGCTTTTGTTACATTCACTTTCGCATAAATACTCTTGGAAAAGGAAGGAATCCATCTCTTCCCACCATCTATAGGTCAAATAATATCGCTGACTGGCTTCTCTTGTCTTGTGGTAGCAACTAGTCTAGGAAAAGGGAAACTGAATTACTACAGCTTGAAGTAGGATGGGATTCGTCAGGTTATCAAATAATATTTTCCCTCCGAGCCTAATGGTTTACGGCACGCGTGACATGACCCGTTATGCGATTATTTATATGTTAATTTTCAATCTATTTAAAAAGTAATATAGTTATGTAGTAAAAGTATTTAACTGTTGATAAAAAGCAAGAGTTAATAAATGTCGAATAGGTTCAATTATAAAAATAAAAGGTCAAAGTTATATGTTATGAATATTGCCTGTGAAATCTTATTAAATTATGAATTTGCTTTCGACACTGAAAATATACAAGATGATGCTTGTCCTGTTACAGCGGTGCAACACTTTTATAGTATTATTTCCCCCTTTTAATTTTCAATAAACCTGTCGATGAACAGGACTTAGTTTTCAGAGTGTTGATTAACATAACACGTTTATCTGGCTGAGTTACGGAAGTGTATCGAGAGGCAGTACAATGCTAAAAATCTCTCTGTTCGAACATTTTTCTAAATTAGCATTTTCACATTTGGAATGTGAAATATTGGTCTTGGACCAGGTTAAGAACTTTTCAGTACCTCCTTGTAATAGAAGCAATGCATTAAACCTTAATTCAGTGCTACCAAATTTCCAGCATTAGGCGAGAGACTCACGTATTTTGGTTCCTGTTTTAATCTTCCTGTCCCCGCAAGAGAGATGCATTCTTGAATCTTCCGCATTTTACTAAATATCGAAACTAATTGTGAAATGTCTTTTGGGCAATCTGGGATGATTAAAATTGAAAAGTTACCCTTCATAAGAATCTATAGCGCTACCGGGTGGTATCACAAACAAGGGAATCCATCTTAAGGAATTCAGAAACTTGGCAGGTCTGTTAATTATTGATACATTCAATTTTCTACGGGAATGGAAGCAATTCTATATATTCTTATAAAGTAAGTTTGTTTTCTTTTTAAAGTAGTATGCCATTTTTATAAATATCTCATATCTATTCAATTATTTTATTTCACTATAATGTTTCTTCGATGAGTCAAAAAGATTAAAATTTTTTCTTATCTCCATAAACCAAGAAAGTGATTTTTAAAGCAGAAACGCCAAAGAAATCTATTCATATCTCTAACTAAATCTTTAGACATTTCTGTAATAAATTTGCTTTTGATATTTACTAAAATCGGCTTAGTAGAAAGAACGCAAAGCAAATTGGCGGCAAATATGGGTGGAACACGAAGAGAGACAACTTGTCTTGAAAGTCAGTGATCGAAATACTTGTTTACAATCATGTAACTCCGTAAGGTACGAAGCAAAACTTACCAAACACTGCCTAGTCTAATAAGTAGCATGGCACTTCGTCTTTAACGAACTAATTAAAATTATCTCACGAGACTGATTCTTCTACTATGTACAGTGCCCCTTTAGGACGTTGGCGATTATGGCTCTCCACAATTTCCTGCACATTTTTAGCTCTTAATAAATGTCTTTTTATTTCTCTTAAACCGTGTTCCGCTATCGATTTACAGGTAGGTTACGCACTGTTTCCTCTGCCTTGTGAGTATTACATTCTTCAAGCTCTCTTTCCTCATTAAGTGCCCTAGAAATTTCTGTTGTCGCTTCCTCATGTTAAATGTCTTTTTGTTTCCATTTTCTTTAAAACTTCGTCGTTGCCCACATGATCGGTTCATGGCATTCTCGGCATCATTCTGTAGAACCACATTTCTGTTGCTTCAAGTCTCTTCTTCATCTGTGATGAGATTTTCCAGCATTGACTGCCATAGAGAATGACTGATATTAAATGACAATTCAGTACTCTTTCTTTGTATATAACGAATGTTTACTGTTTCTTAATATTTGCACAGCTTTTTTCCGCTATCCCAGTCAGCCTTCGGATTTCATTGTTTCACTTTCCGTCCCCTGTTAAAACACTTCTCAGATACTTGTTTGATTTTGGTATCTCCAATTTGTAATTTGCATGTCGTACGGGTCCTTTTGCTAACAGCTATGCATTCTGTCTTGAAATTTATGTTAAGCCCTTTCTTCTCACTTTTCATCACTTACTTTTGTCAACACTGTGTCATCTGTATATCTTATGCTGTTAAGATTGTGGCCACCAATAATGAATCCAGGTAGAAGTTTTAATAATCTCAGATTCGCCTCACTGTATAGGTTATCAAGCCATTGCTCTACCTAACGCCTTTGTTATATAAGAACAGCTTTCAAAATAAATGTGCAGTAAATGCATCATCTATTTCAAGAAAAGCGAATGAAAAACCTTATTTTGTTGATGCTCTTACAAATTTCTATAGTATTACGAAAGAAATATAGCTTTAATTTGCTAATTTTCAACTTGCTAAATAACTGAAAAAATGTTCCTGTATTTTCGAAAATTTGCTGACATCTTTTGTTTAATTCTATTAGCCTAAGTCTTTTATTTCACAAATCTCTGAGTCTAAAAAAAAAGCTGGAATTTGTTCATGACGAAAAGGTGGGTATGGTAAGCGGATGCTTTTGCAGGCCTTGATATTTACTTTAATTATCATCTCATATATAAAATAAGTAAATATACAGTAAGTATTATACCAGTATTACAAGTATTATAATAGCGTTCCTAGGATTCATTTAACTCGTTTTCTCACGCAAGTCCCATTTTGTTAATCACATGATTCAATTCATACGCGAGGCTCGTCAGAAAATTAAGGGTCATAGAAACATTTTTGCCAGAGTGTGCACGAGTGTACATTCTAGATTAGGGGAGTGTATGAATGCAAGGGACAAAGAGTTGAAACATTTGAGGGATTGATAAGTTTATTATTATGCTTAATATTATGTTTTCTTTTTCATTACTGTATATTTGTTTGCATCCCCCCATATATATATATATATATATATATATATATATATATATATATATATATATATATGTGTATATATATATATATGTGTATATATATATATATATATGTATATATATATATATATATATATATATATATATATATATATATGTATATATATATATATATATATATATATATATATATATATATATATATATATATAAAATAGTATTAGGGAAATTGTATGACAAAATGGAAAAAGTTTCTTTGTGACGCGTTTCGTCATTCACGACTTCATCGGACTAAATTTGTTATGTTGGTAGGACTACACATGCGCACGACAGGGTGCTGGTAATTTTATAATTTTATTTTTTTTATCTAGTCGACTTCATTTAGAGTCTTTTTCTTTTTCTTTCCATCACTTTTGTAAGCAGCTATTTCACACTGTGATATTAGAAGATCTGCCAGGAATGATGAAAGATTCTAAACTGTAATAATATACCTTTGGAAGTAGCATAAACCAATCTTCTTCTAGCGCCTATTGCTCTATATTAAATAGCAGGGTAGACTATACTCTAGGTGGAGAACGAAATCTTTGAAGTCTTCCCGAGAAGAATCATGTTTATATGCATGTACTAACCTTGGGTTTTGCCATTAACGCATGGAGATTAAAACAATAAAAACCTGAATAAAGACGTTCGGACATTTTGTGACGTACCCTGGGCTATTTATCTGGTATCATTTCTTTCGAAAATTCTGGCTAAACAAAGATTTCATCACCACAACCTTTATCGGAGGTCTAGAGGTTGAGTACGAAACTAAAAATCGTTTATCCATGGAATTCGACGGAAGAGTCCATATGGTCAGAGTTTGGGAATTGGCTCTAACGGAGACTTTTTTTTAACATCCTCTCGCGTATATATATATATATATATATATATATATATATATATATATATATATATGTAAGATAATCCGAAGGAGCCAGGCAAACCTACATAGGTTTCACCTAAACGGATCTTCAGGGTAAAGCCGGCTCTTTTCTTTTTCTTTGGACTTGGAGATTAAACACTTGACAATTGTTTTCGCCTTGTTTTAATGTTCTTGGTTCTTTCTTTTTTTATTCCCCATTTTTCCTCGGGTACCGATTTGTTCTACTGCAAGTTGAGCTATCCGAGATTTTCCAAACTAGTACCACCATTTATATATATATATATATATATATATATATATATATGTATATATATAAAACAAAGAACTTACTAAAACCAATGTACTTAACATAAACACAGAAGCACACAGGTTCAACAAAACTATCAAGGAACTATTAAAAAAGGAAAACAACTCTTGGTCTAGATTAATAGATTATCCCCCAACTATATCCACACTATATGGCTTACAAAAGACAAGACCACTGTGTCTGGAATTAACAGTGCATCCCAAAATTTAGCTAGATCCATCACTAAAATCCTAAATCCGTTCCTAGGCACATTCAGTGCAAAAGGTATCAAACATTCGTGTGACTTACTCCAAAGAATACAACTCATAAGTATGACTAACAAGTATATGGCTAGTTTAGACATCAAATCGTGATACACCAATATACCCATCACTAAATGCCTTAATATACTAAGAAATCACCTCAATAAATCTAAGGATAAGCTTCTAATATCCGTTCACAAAATCATAAATATATGTAAATTAATCATTAACCACGGCTTCTTTTCTTTCAATAAGCCATACATACATACATACACACACACGTACACACACACACACACACACACACACACACACACACACACACACACACATATATATATATATATATATATATATATATATATACACGAGGGTCATTCAATAAATAAGGTGAATTTTTTGGTATAAGGACTTCTAATACAGATAGAAGTTTACTTTTTTTAAAATTTTTCAACGTAGTCTCCCAGCACTGTCACACACTTTTCCCATCTGTGCACAAGCTTCCGTATTCCCTCAGCGTAAAAATCTTTGGACTGATGTCTCAGCTAGTCGCTCACAACACTTTTGACGTCATCGTTACTTTTAAATTTCGTGCCTCTCGTGAACGCTTTCAAGGAACCAAACAGGTGAAAGTCTGAAGGTGCAAGGTCCGGGCTATAAGGGGGATGAGGGAGCAGTTCCCAGCCCAGCTCGTTGATGGTCTGCACCGTTTGGGCTGCTGTGTGAGGCCTTGCGTTGTCATGATGCATGATCATGACGCCTTCTGACTGATGATCCCTGCGTTTGTTCTTTATGTCTTTCAAAGTCCTTGCAATGTCATCCACTGTCACCCTTCTGTCAGACTGAATGAGGTCATTGACTGATTCGATCACTTCAGGAGAACTCACTTCTGTAGGCCTCCCAGGCTTGTCTTCATCCTCAACACTGCTCCGTCCTTCTTTAAACAATTTAGCCCACTTGTAGACATTTTTTGGCTGAAACATGTGGCACCATACACAGTTGACATTCTCCTAGGATTTTCAACTGGTTTGCACCCTTCAGCAACCAAAAACTTGATAACTGACCGCTGTTCAATCCTGGAACATGCTTCTTGGTCGGCCATCTTTGTTAATCGCCAAAACTTGGAAAGTTTTTTTTAATCTGCAAAAGAAATTAAATCCATGTTAAAAAGAAGTTAAACAAAAAAAAAAGGAAAGCTTCTATCTGTATTAGGAGTTCTTATACCGAAAAATTCACCTTATTTATTGAATGACCTCTCGTGTATATATATATATATATATATATATATATATATATATATATATATATATATATATATATATATATTCCACACTGTCTATAAATTTATCTGTAATGGTAATACCCATAAAACTTAGCGTATAATTAACATCACACAAACACAATAATTCAATGCTACAAACATTTCTAGGAGGCAAAGAATAAAGATGAATAAAAGTAATTTAATTTGGGTGATGAATAAAAGAGTAATCTATTTTTGCACAATAGTATTCATACAATTATTACATGTTTTTAAAAATAAAATGCTAGTCATAATCCAGGAGAATGTGAAGAATGCGTACCAGCTTGATGTAGTACGGAGTTTTGCTGTTACCGTTTTTAAGCAGCATTGTTATTAGCCAGTGTGTGTGCATGTGGTGTTGAAGCAATAAACCAGTAGACCGTCTGCTTAAAAATCTTGACACATACAGAATGAATGTAACTCTGGTAAACGCATTTGTATGTAATCAACAATACTCTTATGAAAATAAAGGAAGAGGATAGATTTTGATGTTTATCATCGCAATCCTCAAAAATAATACAATTCAGTTTGGTGCTTATTATTTCAAGAGTAAAATACAAGATAAAACTAATTAAATGAATAAATTCCAAATTCGGAAACTACTCAAATAAGTTCATTTAGTTTAAGGTAAATTATAACATCTAGTAATGTAAAAGAATTAGAGAACTATTTACCAAAAGTACATAGAGAAATAGCTTGCGTTGTCATTAATAGAAAAAAAGGCGACATATTATTCACTTCGTGTTGCCGACCAATTCTCAGATATCTTGAAATCATTCCACAGAGAAATAAATAAATTCATTTTATGCCATCTTTCATTTCTTTGAAGAAGCCATTACCCATTTCAAATTCATGGATTTTTTTAAACCAAAATCGTGTTTTAACACATTTCAGTAAACGAAAAAAACAATTATATTACTATGTTGAGCCTGATTTCACTTGCAATCTCTCTACCAAAATGTGCAGGCCATTTGGTAGATTTACCCGGCATTACATGTCACCGCACTCTTATGCCTATTCAGCAAGCTGTAAGCTTTGCTGTAAAACCTGTAGCTTAAGATCTAAGTCCCTCACCTGAGATGTCATCAGAGGCAGGTGAATAGGAAATCAAAAATCAAGTCAGAGAAATAATCGTACTTGGACATGAATTGACTTCTATCTATTCTATTCTGTTTCTCTCTCTCTCTCTCTCTCTCTCTCTCTCTCTCTATATATATATATATATATATATATAT
>OZ038484.1:41989763-42069763 GCA_964036315.1 Acanthosepion esculentum
TCAAGGAATTATGAATTAAAATACAAGCTATTCACAATCAAATGGTAGTATACGGAGATTAAATTAAAAAAAAATGAAAACTATTTAAATCTAAAGAAAAAAGAATCCGCTAATTTATTTTTTCAAGGAAACTGGTTAATAAATAAGTTCAGTCATCGGCGAAATCAGTACAGTAAATTTTATTAAAATTCAACAAGTAGTTGCATTTCCGTGTATTTAAAAACTGTGAATATATAACGCATTCAAATTGTATTTCTATTGATTTTTCATGGTTAAAACTTAAAACAAAGAAGCTGAAAACACAAACAGAAATATGCGCGCTTCTATATATTGAACCAAAATAATTTTATATTAGAATATTTTCCACTTTACTTTCAAAAGATGCAAATTATATAGAAATTGAATTCATATGTGTATGCAAATAAAATTGAATTTTGATCATGGTTATGAATTTTGCAAAGACGGTGACAATGTCTAATTCTTACAGACTATATGTATTTATTAACCATTTTCGTGAATTATCTATCTATCTATCTATCTCGCTCTCTCTCTCTCCCTCTCTCTCTCTCTATATATATATACATAAAACATTTGAAACCTAACCTGAACAAAATAAACTATGAAATCTCCACAAACATTCTTAAATGCCTATAATCTATAGCAGAAGCCATTGGTATAAACCAATGGCTTCCCATACTTAATACTTCTCGTTTTCACTGTCGCGTGATCATGTGTGACGTCACGAGCTATGACGCGTTTTTCGCTTCCTTGGCTCGTAAATAAGAGTTTGTCGTTACTCTGAGCTTATTCAAACAGCAACGGCGGGCCATTATTGTGGTTTCGTATATGTGTTGTTTGATTTATTAAAATTATCATCTTTGATAATGGCTTATGTAAGCCGAAAGCTTAGATTGGATTCAAACATGTGTCAATATGGGGTTTTCCTTTCATCTTTCAACGATAATGTTATTGATTAAGCTTATCAGACAATAGGAAATAAACTTACTTAAAATAAATAGACAAAACTTGTCTATATTATTTAATGAAACATGCATTAATGAAACATTGCTGCCGAAATATACACAATATATATATATATATATATATATATATATATATTCATACATGTTTCATTAAATAATATAGATAAGTGTTGTCTATATATTTTTTTTGTATTAGCTCCTGAAAAATTAATTTCAGTTGAGCCCTCTGGTTTGAGGTGTGAATTTGTAAACAGTGACTATTTAAGCTAATACTGCACGACTCTTCGACAGAATTGAGTCACTCTCAGTCACTGTGTGTTTATCCGAATCTAAAAATAAACACGCTAAAATTCACCTTCATCCCGTACCGTAAGCTGATGGCTTAGTGGGAGAATTTCGGACTGACGCAAATTCACTTGGGTTTCGATCCTAGCTAGAGGCAACCGGACGTCTAGCCACACTGATGAGCTGCGAAACAGTCTGTCTGTGGATGACAAAAAAAATATATATATATATATATAATTGTGTATTTGGGTAGCAATTTTATTTTTTACTTTTAACTGAATGTATAAATTCATTTATGTATGTATCTATAATTATAGAATGTTTTAATTTCCAAACACGGTCAGCACCTTGTGGCTGTGTTCATAATTGATATTATAGAGTTTTGGCTTTTTCTTTTTTGTTAATAATGCAGCCATTATTTTAAACTTTTTTTTTTTACATGTGGATGAGTATAGATGCATACATAAAAAATCCTCACATTCATTTAAAAAACGAAAATAAAATGAATCCTTGTTAATGGCTAAAAGTATAGCCGAAAGCGCTCGGACATAGAAAACATTTGGACAATTTCTATATAATTCACGCCCAGAAAATAAGAAAATTATAAGAACATATGTAAAAGTAAAGAAAAGCCATAAACGCATTAACTCGTCAGTTGTTTTTAATGCAACTTCGGTTATATATGATCCGTTATGTTTCCTATTTATTATGTTAGCGCATTACATTAGAGGCTTTTGTCTGAGGTATAGCAGTATCAGTTGAACCCTTCCAACAATAACACACATATTTTTCGCCATGGTTACATTATAGATATCCGACATTATGTCATGAATTTCGTATATTTCAGAGGTGTGTTATTACAGAGTCACAATCTTTTGTGCAAGCCTTCAACTGCGTGGGTCTCTGTCTCAATGAATCAAAAAGTAAAGACATGAACAGATCTACATGTAACAATGGCCATCCTATAAAATCCCTTAAAAACAACAATTTGAATCAAGTTGAGGATTATAAATGTCTAGGATCATTCATCTCCTTTTCCTTGAAAGACTTCCAAAAGCTAGGAAGGGTATGGAATGGTCTGTATGCAATGATATGCACAAGGCCTGGACATCAGAACTGGACAGAAAACTGAAGATCAAAATGTTCAGAACCGCTGCTTTTCCGATTCTACTCTATGTCTCAGAGATACGGAGACTCTCTAAAGGCATGGAGAAACGTCTGGATGGAATCTACACTCGTCTTCTGATGAGAGTTCAAAACCTCTCTTGGAAAAACCATCCGACCATCCATCAAATCTACGTCAGTCTTCCCCGTGTTTCCTCTCTCATACGAGCTCTTGGAGCACAGTTTGCTAGCCATTGCTACCGTACCGTTGAATGAAGTTGTCTCCTCTCTCCTACTCTGGGAGCCTGCGTCAAACCTGGGTCAAAAGACTATCATTCCCTGACGTCATCTCAAGGGATGCAAGCATTGGTAGTCAGGATTTGGGGAGAGCAATGAAGGACCGGGAAGCCTGGCGTAGCGTTGTGGACACCATGAACTCGACTGCGGTCGACACATAATGATGATTACATAATACGGTGATATGAGCATAGTTTGGCAGCGCATAATACGTTTCAGAAATGTGTGCGATAAGCAAATATCCGAACGACCCTGTACAGTTTTCAGTCTACGAAATGTTCATTGCTGGGATAAATGCAAGGCCGGATTTAGATGAAGAGAGCCGCTAGGCTATTCCACTAGTGAGGCCCCGCCATTTCCCCCATTCTCACAAATAGAGGAAAGTAGAAGAGTGTTAATTTAAACAATTTGAGTAGAGCTGAGAATGCTGACGTGTTTTTAAAATTCCGCAATTGACAATCGGTCCTCTAAAGGACATGAGATGTTATTGTTAAATACAGTATGCACGAATGTTAAAATTAACAATGTGAGAAACGTTTGTAATAACCGAACTTTATAATAAATTTGTGGAATAAGCAAGAACTTTTAAGAAAATAAAATTTTAATTTTAGTGTTATATATATATAAAAAAACCCAGACCTTACAAATTTTATTGCCTGGAAAGTTATAATAATATGATCACGACGACCTGGCAGAGACAGTGTGACATTTTTAGATTCTATCTTATATTATCATTAAACAGTCGGCTTTAAGATATATTCTAAGAATTAAATGAACTACAATCATAAAATATAGTAAGACTTAGAAAGTTCTTTCTGGCCGTCTTCATAGAAAAATCATCCAAGATTTCATCAATTTTTTGGCTATGTTTGTCACTTTCAACGTACAGAACGCTCAGTGCCAACAACCTTTCCCGAGGCCCTGTGGTCCTTAATTCATTTTTAATTCTTTTGAGTCTTGAAAAAATACTCTGAAAAGCTAGTGACCATTAAGGTAAGAAATAGCCACAAGATTACTTCCAGATTAGGGAAGGCTATCAGTATGTTTTCCTTGTATATAATTTGATGAACGTCTGTTTGAGACAGAGTGCTCTTATGTAGGTCTATGGCTTTGTCACACGTATATGAGGAAGTGAAAAAGTTCATTAGTAAGTTTCAGCTTAACATCTTCTGAGAGTGCTTCCATCAACAGTTCAATATCTTGCTGAATTTCCTGCTTAGATAATGTTAGATTGCCAAGAAAGGAAACCATTTTCGTAACATGATTGTACACAGCAGCTCTTCTTTTAAATTGGTTTCAAGTGCATCTAGTATAGGGATAAAGGACTTTATCCTAACCTTATCTCTTGAAGAGAGTTCATCTTCATCTACGTCATTTCCTTATTGTTTTCTTACTATTTACACCTTGTGACAGTTCTGTATTTGACATTTGGCAAGGTGATCTTTTGCTTGTTACGGAAGCAAAGCAAACTCTTCTCTAATTTTGCTTTAGAATTCTTGAAATGAACTGTATAAACTTTCACAAGTACTCAACAACAAATTTGATTCCTGAATAGCTTTGTAGACCTTATGAAAATGGCCTATCAGACAATTCTAGTTCTTTCATTTTCTGCAAAGAATTGTTATCTTGAAGCTTGGTGTCACCCCTCACGTTGGCGCCAGAGTACAAGTTACTGTGGTCATCAGTGATAGCACTGTAACTTTCCAAAATAGCTTCTGTGGCTTTCGCAGGTGCCCCCAACCTAGTGTCTAACAAATATTCAGACACTTTTGACTGAGGTTCCAAAAATGATTTTACAACTGTCCATCTGTGGAGGATGAAAATAGGGTATAAATGTAATTGATAATGCCAAAACAGTTCGTTGCATCAAGGGAGAAATCAACAGTCGAACGGCCCAGTAAATCTAAAGAGTAGCCAGCGCATGTTATGAATCTTGCAAATTAGTTTTGTTCAATGATTTTTGCAGAATACCGTTGTGCCTACCAGCTATATTAGCATCATTGTCCTAAGACAGTCTTCGGCATTTTGTTAGTCAATGTCAAACTCAGCAGTGAGAGAGTTAAACACTAAACCGGCCATGTTTTCAGCTGAGTGATCTTTTAGCTCAAGGAAGGTTACAAATCTCTCACTTGGTAAACCGTCTTCATAATCAAAAGCATCTGATTTGTATGTGGAATATGAGGAGTGGAATCTACTGAAAAGCTGGAATATCCTGTCTTTCTGTGTCAGCCACAATTACATCCTTAACTTTCTTTGCCTTGAGTTGAATAATTTTCTCACATAGAGTTTTTGACAAATTCTGACTCGAAATTTCTATACCGATTTATACGAGTCAATATAAATGGATCAAATTTTGCTACTCGACCAAAATAATTTGAACATCCAAATAGTTCATTGTCTCCTCTGAATGATAAGCTACCGTCTGAAAGACTGCATATTACAGCGATAATTCGCTCCCTGACATTCCGCCAATATTGATGCTTTGATTTTATTTGTTCATCTAGCTTTGACGTTGACGTAATCCCGAGATTCCTTGTTAAGTCGGTTAAACATGGCATCCTTGTGCTTCTCTGAGTTTTCATGAGTTTGGACAGGATAGAATAACAAGAGATGCAATATTTGGAAAAGATTTTGCAAACAAAACAATAAACCTGACCTTTTGACGTAGAACACATAAGCCACTCTCGGCTATACGTTTCGGCATTGGCTTTTGTTAAATAGATAAGAGCTTTTGTGCAAAACCTGGACAGTTTTTTTTTACACTCGGTTAGAATTTGAAAACCGTCCACAAGGATGCTGAACTTATGAGGGACACATCTCTACTCAATATGATACTTCCACATGTGATAATTATATCCACAAACTAACGTCTGTTTCAGTATATCTATGTTTGTCATCATTTATATCTGAGTCTGGATTAACTTGGACTTGGCCGACTTTACCAGGTGTGAGCTGAACATTCTGATAATACGTATTATTTTCTTGTGACTCTTTAGCCTCTTCCTGTCCGGTAAGTAACACCTAAATTACTTCTATATTTTCATTCTGAGTCGGCATAATTGTAGCTTAATCATAATCAGCTTCGCTGTTTCTGTTTCAATGAGGTTTTCTTCCGGTCGAATGCCAGTAGTTGGCTGGATAGCTCGAATACACTGATTTTCTTGTTAGTATCAGTGTATCTGCTTCTTACCTGTCACTCGTTGCATTTGACAGTGGCTGATGCAAGAAAGCAGTTAGTTGGGTTAACTTCTTTACCGTATACTCTTCAAGTCCTTTTTTTCTTTCGTTTGCTAGCGCTAGTCTCAAATCATTTACTCTTGCTCAGACCCGTAAGTAAAAAGTAAAATTATTCTTTAACAGTTATTAGAAAAGAAAACATGAAGGAACGTTGTAGAGTTCACAAAGACCGTAACACCAAGTGTCGCAAAAATCAACGACAGTTTTTGCGACATTTAGCTTTGCGGCATTTGTTGGCTCTGCAGACGTTCTTACAAAATGGGGTCCATTTTAGTGAAAAATAAAAAATGAACTCTTTTGTACAATATATCCTTGGTCATTTCTTTCTCAACAATTGTTCTTTATTGACTATTATATTGCAAAGTCCCCACCCCCTGCGTATACTCGTGCAAGGAGGTGATGATGCTCGGTAGCTGTGGGGGGAGAGACAAGTTTCATTAGTAATTGAAATAGACGTTTCCTGCTAACAAAGCTGAACGCTTTAGAAAGATTGACGAAGGCGATGTATAATGTTGTCTTTTGTTCACAACTTTTCCCTGGAGATGACGAAGAGAGATCATCATGTCATCTGTGAATCTTTTAGACCTGAATCCACATTGGGATTCTGGGAAGATGCAATCACCGAAGAATTGGAGTAGCGTTGAAACCACTCGGATAAACTTTACAAAAATGCTTAAACAGGAGATACCCCGGGAGTTATTGCAGTCACTGTAGTCGCCCCTGTTTTTTTTATACAGGATAGTTACTTTGGCATTGCGCATTTCCTGGGGAACCTTGCCTCATCTCCAGCAGGGGCTCAGGAGACTATGGATTGGTTTGAGTAAGGCAGGCTTACCGCATTTGATGATCTCTGGCGGTATCCCGTATTCACCCGGTGGTTTAACACAAGCTAGAGCATCATTAGATTTCCTAGGCTCATAGTCTAGCTCTTACAGGACTAGCAGACTATCAATAATATCAAACGTTTCGTTTAGTGACGGAATTTTGTCTTGAGAAAAGTTCTAGGTAGTGCTCAATCCATCGTCCCATTTTTAAAAATCTTTTTCTCTAATTAATTTTCCTTTCTTTGATTCAGGAGCGCAGTCTTTGTTGGTTTACCAGTTGCTTGTTTAATGACCTCATACATTTTCCAGATGGTGCCTTTGACCGAAGCCTTTTAGATGCTATCTAACAAATGGGGACAGTAGTTATTTGGACGGTGACTTTCTGAGCCTGTAGATTTTGCTGGTAAGGGTCACGCTTGAATCTAATAAGCGCGCTGAGCTTAACGTTGATGACCAGTTCTAATATGGAGATGTTAGCTTAAAAGTCGTCTTTGTTCTTGTGCATCTTCTTTCCATAGGTAGAGATTTCAGCTTTGTAGATGGCGTTCCGAAGGGAGTTCCATCTGTCTTCCATACACTGTGATGAATTACTGAGAAGCAACTTTACAAGCCTCGCTTAGAAATGGTTCTTATCTGGATAAACGGTCTTGCAAGAGTTAATTCTTAAAAGGTATTTCTTCTTTGAATAGTAGATATTCTTAGGTTTTAACATTACCTTTGAGGAGATCAGACAGTGGTCAGTGTCGCAGTCTGTGATGTGGTAAGCTCTGGTGTTGCAGACGTTGTATAGAGAGTCACGTCTAGCGTTGACCAGGTCCAGATGGTGCCAATGATATGAGCTTAGATATCTCCAGTATGTGGCAAGCCTTGTTCTGAAAATAAATGTTTGTCACACATAATTTATGTTAACAGAAGAATTCTCGGAAACTTTGGCCATGTTCCTTTATTTTCCTAGACCATGAGGACCTAAGACATTATCTTATCTTCAATAGAACAATATTAAGATTAGTTATAGCTGCACTAGAAAACTAGAGCAATATAAAGCATAGCATAATAACGTAAATATAAACAAATACTTAAGCAACAACAATAGCAATATTAACACAGTAAAAAGTGTAAATGTCAAAAAGGCATTATCTGTCCGATGAACCATAAATGTTTATATAATGGCGTCATCTACAAGGCCAGCATTAAACAAAATGTCACGACGAAATTTTATTTCTGTTCTACATCCAACAACTAGATAACAAGATTTTATCATCATAAAATGGCTCCTAACAATAAGCAATATGCAAATGCCACTGCACTCTCAAAGTTTTACTGGGATATTAAAATAGATGATTATACACTAGTAGTATAATGGAATTTCGTCGTCAAAAATACACCCTTTTTCTGCCGCGGCGACCGATGCAACCTGTGTTTGATGGGAAAAAGATTAATCCGCAAAAATATTAATAACCGAAATCTACTTAATAAGCGAAATCAACTAATATTAGGTTGTAATCACAGAAAGAAATTTCGCTTAAAATATTTTAATTCTGGATAAATATATTATCCAAATATCACATGACCTTTCCATATTTTAGGTTACATATTGATTACTCCCCTTTAACATTTTAACATATATTATTCATTAACGAGTTACCCGGCGTTCCTCTTTTAAACTTTAAGCTTGCTTTTTTTTACAATAGCACCCCTCCTCAATCCACTCTACATTCTGTATTTACACCCCCAAAATATATTAAGTTTATATTAAATTTGAGTTTTGAATCTTTTTTTTTTAAATCAAAAGTAATAATTTGTGCCTGATAAGTTGGTAGAACAACGAAACTTTAAATTGCACTTCGAACGTAGGTATAAGTATATTTAGTAATCTATGTATATATATATATAGTCATCCACTGACAGACTGTTTTGCTGTATCACAGCTCATCAGTGTTTCAAACCGGGATCGAAACCCGACCGATTTGGCATCAGTCAGAGATTCTACTCCCAAGCACTCGTGGCATCGAGAGAAAGGGAAAATTTAAAGCTTTTACTATACGAAAGAAGTCAGTGGCTAGGAGAGTTCGTTTCTAGTTGAAGAGCATTGCATTAGCAGCAGGGGTCAGAGTTTATAAAATCTCTCCTTCGTCTCCGAGAGCTCAATCGAATTATTCCTATAGCATATAAAATGTGAAAATATATAGCCTTAATCACTACCTAGGTTTCTACTGTTAGGTATCATTAGTTCGTGGAGTAAATTTAGTTTTTTAGAGCCTCGTAATTCCTTTTTAAAAGGGAAGATTTATTGAATTATTTTCATCCGGGTTCGTAAATGCCAAGGGTGTATTTATTTATATGACAACACTTTGCCTTTATTTCTGATCGTTCATTTAGTAGTGTTTTTTTTGTCTCGATGTGTTACGATAGTCAACTTTTCCTCTTGGCACAATCCACAACTGCTGTTTCTAGTTCGACCTGATTTCTCTTTTTTCGGTTTACACCACATTACCTCTGGACTTCAGTTATTTTTTCTTTCGGTTTAGTGTCATAGTTATAGTTCTGTAGCTTGAATGAAGAAACATGATTGTACCATAATTTTTAGAAGAAGGCTTCGGCGCGTCCAACGTAAATCCTTTTTCTTACATTCACATTTTAAACTTTAGTCTGGTAAGCCACGTTTTGTGTATAGCAGGCTCTGTTCAATGGACATTTGGTTTGCTTGAGTGTCAAACAGTTCAGCTCTTAGAAAATTAGGGCCACACAGCACATATAATTTTATTATAGATGGGAAGGCTTGTGTAGAAGTATCAACACTGTTTGAAGGATTTGGACTTGTCCACGTTGAGTGCCATGAGTTCCACAAACTACTGTCCTTCAGATTTTTTTTATTGAGAATATATATATATATATATATATATATATATATATATATATATATATATATATATATATATATATATATATATGTATATATAAATAAAAAGGAAAGAACAGTAAGATATAAAATCCGGTGTTCTTATAGATATTTTTATTGGATTTATCGGTAACCTTGGAAACCCTCAAACTATGAATCTTTCCTGTGCCGTTAACAACCGTAAATTTTAAAAAGTAAGTTACTCCAAAATTCGCTTGATGAGGAAATGGAACTAATGTCTTTGGTTTAATAACAAAATTAAATTCAGGGGCCTTAGCTTCCATTTCTGAAACATGGTCATCACTGTGTAGCGGTAAAACCATATTTTAAATCTATTAATTTATAATATATATATATATATATATATATATATATATATATATATATATATATATATATATATATATGTGTTAGTCTCCCACAAGGCAAGCGGAGGTGACGTGATCCAAGCCATCGTTTGAAAGAAATGTGCTCCAGAGCTGTCTCCAGTTTTCTCCAAACCCTACAACAAATGCCTCGCTGTTTCCCGCTTTCCAGTTTGTTGGAAGTCCTCCTCTGTAGTTCCTGTTTTTTAAAACCCTCTGATCCCTTTGTTTATCGTCCTATTAGTTTCTTATCGCTTTTTGGTAAAGTATTCGAAGCTCTAATCAATGCTGAAATCGTTAAGTATCTTACTTAAGCTGCTTTAACCACCACCGAGAAAATTTTCTGCCTGCCATCAGCATGGCTGACGCTAGACTTCCTGGAGAGCAACACATTGAACCTACTTGATCTCACATTTTCAACCGACTTGAAAAGCGACTACATTGAACCAATAGCTGCATCTACTGCAAAGAAAGTTGGGTCACTGTGTCGTGCCAGAAGATTTTTCTCGTCAGATTCTATCTTGCACATTTACAAATCTACCATTTGCTACTCGTTTACTTTTGAAATAGCTAAATGCATCCATCATTTCTACATCAAACGTTTATTTTCTCACACTTCCTGCCTGTTGAATTCCTTTCTGTTTCCTTGCTTCCATGATAACTACAATCTTCAAACATTTAAATTCAACGTCAATCGCCATCTTCTTCTCATCTTGAAACATTCTCATCTTTTGTCCTTTCCTTAATCCTCCTCTTTTATTTGACGTTCATTACCTGTAAACCCCTGCGTACTAGTGGCGTTCCTGCCTTGCTTGTGATGATGATATATATATATATATATATATATATATATATATATATATATATATATATATAACACCCAATTTTTTTTCAGTTATTTTATGCATATATTATATATATATATATATATATATATATATATATATATATATGAGAGCAGGTGTGTGTAAAATTCAGATATAAATAAAATATATATGTAAAAAGACATTATGAAATTAAAATAGGAAAAGGAAACATTTTCATTACCAACACGTTTCTTCTTCTGATGCAATTTATCAAGGCAAATGTAAGGATTTTATTTTGCAATAGGAATTTATAATCAGAAGTCAAAATATCGATAAATTTTGAAAAACCAACAATATTTCTTACTTCTGTTTAGAAATTCATGTTGCAAAATAAAATCTTTACATTCATTTGCCTTGATAATGTGTATCAAAGGACAAAACGCGTTGGTAAAGAAATGTTTTCAATTTGTCTTTAGTCATATATATATATATATATATATATATATATATATATATATATATATATATACGAACGCATATATATATATATATATATATATATATATATATATATATATATATATATACGAACGCATACACACACACACAAACATATATATATAGTTTGGTTAAAGTCTGCAGACAAGGAATTTAAAAAATAGTCATCTTTTCTCAGTATCTGTCTATATTTCTGAGATGAGGTATTATGTACACTATTTACATTATTCGGACTATTGTCCTCATCTTTGTCGTCATATTTATTACAACGTTTCGGCCGAGGACACATGGCACAGTGGATAAAGGCGTTGGTTAGATCCAGTGACAGGGCCCAAAGAGTGTGAGTTCAATTAAGGCAGTGGGGAACTTGCAGAGGGCAATTAACAGGAGAAAACTGATAACTGACATCCATTAAACATGGCACGTGGAACTAGAACGGTCTACCCCAGTGAGCTAAATAAAGGGTTCAGTTCGACATTCCAACCACATGAAGAAGGCCGGAGCGTACAACGGCTGAAACGTTTAATTAAATAGGGCGACAAAGATGAGGGTAATAGTCTGAATAATGTAAATAGTGTCATCTTTTCTTGTTTACGTATAAGTGGGCGTATATCTTGATTAAATAAGTATTGTCCAAACATTTGCAGTTTTCAACTTACGGAGGGAAAAGTGCGATACCGAAATCCTAAGCGGCACTGGGATAGCGAATGATTCTTTTCCAAAGCTAAGCAAAGTATTAGGAAACGGGAAAATTTCGTTAGAAAAAATAAATGAGTCGTGAACTGTTACGTTCTATCAGTTCTCCTATATAGCAGTTAATACTTTGACAATCACCTCACAGATGAATAAGATACTTAAAACAATAAAAATTGGTTCTACAGAAGCATACTGAGAATACCATGAAACAAACATGTGAACAACGCCAAAGTTCTAAATAAAATGGTAACAAAAAGGTCACTAATAGATACCATCAATAAGCGACAGTTGAAATTTCGAGCGGACATAATGAGAAAAGAGAACGTGGTAAATTTGATACTTAAAAGACAGATTGAAGGCAAGAGTGACAGATGAAAATAACACAACTTACCTCTCTAGATTGAGTGCGTGGATGACAGAACGGGGTTTAGGAGAGATAACAAAAAGGTAAAATTTATTAAGAGATACAAAGGACAGGAATTTGCAGAGAGCTATGCTTGCTAACTTACTGAAGAGTCACGGCACATATCAGAAAAAAATTAGCATTTCTCCTGTTTCTTGCATCTATCTATCTATCTATCTATCTATCTATCTATCTATCTATCCCGTATATTCATTATCTATCTGTCTATCTATCTCCGTATATTCATTATATCTCTCTCTCTCTCTCTCTCTCTCTCTCTCTATCTATCTATCTATCTATCTATCTATCTATCTATCTATCTCCATATATTCATTATCTATCTATCTATCTATCTATCTATCTATCTATCTATCTATCTATCTCCGTATATTCATTATCTATCTATCTATCTATCTATCTATCTATCTATCTATCTATCTATCTATCTCCGTATATTCATTATCTATCTATCTATCTATCTATCTATCTATCTATCTATCTATCTATCTATCTATCTATCTATCTTCGCATTTTCATTATCTATCTATCTATCTATCTATCTATCTATCTATCTATCTATCTATCTATCTATCTCCGTATATTCATTATCTATCTATCTATCTATCTATCTATCTATCTATCTATCTATCTCCGTATATTCATTATCTATCTATCTATCTATCTATCTATCTATCTATCTATCTATCTATCTATCTATCTCCGTATATTCATTATCTATCTATCTATCTATCTATCTATCTATCTATCTATCTATCTATCTATCTATCTGGCCACATGTCATTCTAATACATGTCGGCTATTACAACTTTAATTTGACTTACTGTGGGGCACACAGTGCACATACGCTATTTGCGTACATTATTTAAGACGGTGAGTCGCTTCCAAGCGAGATTTCAGGAAATAGGAAGGAAAATTTCTCATAATTATTCGAACAAATTTAAATTATTTCTGCGTTCAAAATCTGAATGCCAAACATCCGGTATAAACAATTAGTAAATATTTCTTTCAGGTTGTAGAAATTTATTGATTTCAGTAAACAGTTTTATATCAGACGGTAATCATAAATGATTGGAATACGTAATTGAAAAGTTTCAACTTTTTGGTTGAGGAAGTGTTATTAGAAGGATAGCTGAGCCATTTATTTTCGTTTTGCTATTACTGTCATGCTTGCTTTTTCCCCTGGTTATTCTTTCCTCTTCGGAAAGATGCATAATTATCCTGCTGTATAAGAATCAATATGTTTTATCTTTGTTTTCAGAGCTTTCGCACAGAAAGAAACAGGCGTAAGAATAAAATAAAATAAGCTTCAACGATAAAAGATAAATCTTATTAAAACTTCTCGAAATTACGCATATTGACTCAGAAATTCTTATTACCACTGGTAACACTTATTTAATCGAGGCAGTTCCAAGAAACAGCTTCGATTCTCGTATGTACAGTAGAAAATAATGGAGCGAGTTCATGTAAGTGCTACCCAAAACCAAGACGGAACATTTTGAAGATTTTTTCTTACATTGGATATGCATTTTATTGAATACATTTTGTAATGAAATATATAAAATAGGAAGCATATTTTAACTACTAAAAAGCTTTCATTAATCTATCTATCTATCTATCTATCTATCTATCTATCTATGTTCATTCATATCTATCTATCTATCTATCTATCTACTAGCAGCAAAGTCCGGCGTTGCTCGGGAGTAAACTTCCTCTGAATGGAAGGTCATAACCGCCATACTCATTTTGTACACGCATGTAAGGCTAAAGTCTAGTAGAAGGCTTGAAAGGAAGCAATGGACAGCCATGGTAGCATCAGCCGTTTGCCATTACTAAGACACCTCCAATTAAAAGTTGTGAAGTTCAATACGAACACGGGCCTTAGGAAGTTTTTGGTGTGTTGTGGCTGATGGCTTTGTATTCCGATGAGATTGTTTTATTATAACTGAATGCAAGACATTACATGAAGCCCTGTGTCAGTTGCAACGTAGTAAAACGCAATAGCGTGAAAGGTAGACGCGTCTTTTCCCCAAAAGAAGGCGCTCTCACTACCGCAAACAGAACCACATAACAAAAGTATGGGAAGGTGCCGGGGCGAGTACTTGTAAGTGGTACAAATTTTCTTTGTAGTTTTTAATAGCCAGTTGAGGCGAGCATGAAGCGCACGTAGCGTTACCTAAAGCAGCCCTTATGGTAAGGGGAGAAACACACTAATGGCGTACGACAGAGAATGTATAACTTTGCATGCTGCTATACTTTTATTATCCCACTTCTTTTCGCTGAGGCCTGAATTGCGTGGACGCACTCGACTTCTCTGACAATTGAACGAATCCACCTTCCCACGTATTGGTTTTGTGTTGCAACTGAATATGGTTACGTGGTCGACATGTAAGTGCGAATGCAGCTATGGTGGGGTTTTGGGGATAAGGGAGCATCTGGTGAGCAAGACAACCTTTAATGAAATGTCTTAGTAATGGCAAGTGGATACTACGACGATGAAGGAACCTACGATGCAGCTGGCATAAAGATGTGTACATTGCGTTTAAACGTGACCGACCATGGACTATAGGACTTTTGCGTAGGTAATATTTTTAGCTTTGTTTTTTGGAGAGTAAAAGTAAACGTTGCCCTTACTTCCGACACGGGAGTAGCCTACGTAAAGCTTTTCATGGGCGAAACACTGTTCACCTAAATGCAGACACGCAACGCTGAGCATCTGTTCTTGCGATTTGGCCATTGTTGTTGAGCCGTGTTCGCCGTACCCCAAGGCTTTCTGAAGCTCTGGCAGACGCAATAGATCTAGAATTCCTCAAACAGCGATTAGCGGTCTGCACAGGACTTTCTAAAGCTGTGGCAGACGCAGTAGCACTGGCATTTCTTAAACGACGAATAGCGGTTTGTTGAGGTTTTTCCGAAACCCTGGAAGATGATGTAGCCCTAGCATTCCTAAGACGACGCGAAGTGGTTTGTTCGTGGCTTTCTAAAGCTCTAGAACATGCTGTAGCGCTGGCATTCCTTAAACGCCGAAGGATTGTCTGTGCTGGGAACTCGGAAGCCCTGGCCCTAGAAACGCGTATTACGTCCAGTGAATTCTGTACTAAACGCTCTTCGGTTGAAAGTCTAGCGCGTCTTGATGACATAACTGATGCTAGTGATGCCAGCCTTTCAGTCCGTTCAGCGGTACTTTTCGTGGAGTTGCGGGAAGTGAGAAAGTCGCATCGAAGTTTGCTCTGTGGTTTCACTTGCCCTTGCTGCTCTTGTAGCGGAGGAATCAGCCGTGCGCCGTCCAAAAAGTTTTCTTCTCTTAGGCAGAATTTTAACCAATTTTAAAAAGGCAAACGTAATAAAAGGTATGTAGTTTTGTGAGTGCAAAAATACGTGTAGCCTAAACGTAGACAGGTTAGCGGGATCCAAAAAATGTATGTAACTGTATCAAAAGGGGATCAAAGACAAAAAAGTGAAGTTTAAAAAATTCAACTAAAGCTAAAACGGTAGTAGGTAATTTGGGAAGTAAATTCGATAAACGCGGAAACGGATGTAGTTATAACTAAGAAGTAAAAAAAAAACAGTTTGGATACGTAATCAACAACTTGCTGTTTCCGTAAGAAGCGAATGGAGTGAGCCAAGTGCGGGACAGTAATCGCAGAAGTGTGAACACGCGTGCGAGTTATAGTATAAAGGGGCGGTTGGCCGGTTGACCATGAGCGCACATACTAAGGTTACGTACGTACGCACGTGCACACGCGTGCGTAAGAGAACTTCTCGTGCGTATGATTGGATGGGACCAAGGTTAAAAGCTTGCAACCATCTGAATGAGCTCGCAGCAACCTTGAAAAGTTGACGCGATTGGTTAACCTCCAGCTGGGTTAGTCAAAGCAGTGCACATTGGCGCATGGCATTTCAAAATAGTATCTGGCGACTTTATTGTATCGGGTTTTTTATTGATAAATATGAAAGCTATGTAGTTCCTTATCCCAAAATAGGCATTGCCTTTTTGATTTACGTCGTCATCGATGTAGCGCAGTCTCTCAAAGTCAGCGAATCTGAAAATAGAATTTTCAAGCTTCATTTTTCTTTGAAAATTTTGATCAGCCAGGAGATATGAGGTAGTTTTATTGATCAAAAGTTGAAAATACAAGCGTTTTTACACTTCTTACGAACAACATTTGAAGCAATATTAATTTCATTTACTGATGGATGATGAAGGCATTTAAGTAGCACGGATTTAGAGAAATTTTTTGGGCAACGATGCGCAGTAGTAAAATTATAGCGAGTAGGAAAAAATGCAATCAAATGTGAAAAATTGGACAATTGGGGGGAGCCGATTCTGTCCACTTGGCTTAAAAGTGGTGGCGTGAAGTGGCATGAAATGTGTTAGTGATTGCTCACTGAATTCAATCCTATGCTTTAGTAGGCTAAATGGGCTACAAACACCTAAAAAGCAGCAATTTCATCTTGTTTTTACTGATTTTTCTGGTAAAATTTGGCATGTAGCTTTGTAAATCCCTTTCAAAATGGTCTTGACGTTTACTTTACTGTGCAAATGCAGAAAACATGGAAGGTAATGCATGCCTGCATTAAAAAATTAAAAGATCCTTTTCAAAAAAACATTCTATGAGTGTTAAATCCTGAAGTAAAAGTAGGCTACCTGAAACCTCTACCCCATTTGGGATGCTTGATGCGCGCACGCGTGACCCCCCCTCTTCACACATGATCTCGCATGACCCGGGAGCGTAAATCGGCCAATCAGCAGCAAGCATTACGCATCGCGCGAGCCACGCGTGACTAATAACACTAATCCGATTGGTTTTTGGAGCGCATTGTGATAAATTTGCATCCGAAACCAAAATATGGCAATTCTTGTTCTTTCCTATTCCCATATAAGAACTTAAATCCGACTTTTTTCTAATTGTGCTACCGCTGTTAATTCTGACATGAAAGTTCCCATATCTGCTTGTGTGCAGTGAATGCACATAATTACACACGCGTGCGTCCGATCAAAATTGAAAAATCGTTAATATTGATTTAAGTATTGAGTTAAATCAATTTTTGGTGCCGTCAAAACCTCCACAGGACCATTAGCAGTGACTGTGTCAAATTTGGTTGAAATCGGTTAAAAAAATGTAGGAAATCCGATCAATCATATAAACGAACACACACACACACATTCTGCCTTTTATATCTATCTATCTATCTATCTATCTATCTATCTATCTATCTATCTATCTATCTATCTATCTCCGTATATTCATTATCTATCTATCTATCTATCTATCTATCTATCTATCTATCTATCTATCTATCTATCTATCTATCTATCAAACTATCTATCTATCTATCTTCGTATTTTCATTATCTATCTATCTATCTATCTATCTATCTATCTATCTATCTCCGTATATTCATTATCTATCTATCTATCTATCTATCTATCTATCTATCTATCTATCTATCTATCTATCTATCTATCTATCTATCTATCTCCGTATATTCATTATCTATCTATCTATCTATCTATCTATCTATCTATCTATCTATCTATCTATCTATCTATACCACCTCTTAATTGCTGTTGTTTTCAGGTTAACCTTGCCCAGAGGTGGTAGCTCCTGTTAGGGTCCCAATTATGGGCAAATACTGAACCCCAAAACTGGTGTCAAATCATGAAAATCTAAAAATACATCATAAAATACAACCAGCAATACATTTTCATAGTAAGAACAAACAATTTTAAAATGCCAGCAGTACTTTTTTTGGAAAAAAAATTACCAAAGGACACAAGCTAATATACATTTCGGCATTAAATGGCCCATAAGGAGTTGATATGCCATTAAGCAAAGAAACAAAACAAATGTATGTATGTATGTATGTATGTATGTATGTATGTATGTATGTATGTATGTATGTATGTATGTATGTATGGGCGTGTAGACGAGTAGTTAGAACGTTCGCTTTCTGACCATGAGATCCGGGTTCGAATCTCACCATGGTCGATATGTCAGGACGGAGACTTCCTGATGTTATCGGAATGGATCGAGATCTATCACAGCGTACAGCACATTTGGAAACATTCTGAAAACCATACCACGAGTGAAATTGGGTATCCGGAACGCTTGAGGGCCATCGATAGCTCTGCTAGCACAAAGCCACAAGCCATCGTGGCCGAGGGCTTGAGCGTGCCTTGTTCAAATTGTTCATCACGCTTTCACCTAGAAACTGTTGTAGTATAAACCACAGGTGGGCTCTGTGAGTGTTGAGAAAACAGAAATGTGCGTCTGCAATAGAGATTGTCTAGCCGCCCTAGTAGACGGGTATCCTCGAATACGAGTGGCCAGTTATTATTATTTTATTATGTATCTATCTATCTGTATTAAGTTGAATCATAAGTAATTCCCATTTTTGGAAAAGTATTATAATGACGAATGTATCATTCTAACTAGGTGGCAGGGTCAAATAAATAAATTTCAAGTACACTAACATACAACTAAGTGTAAAGCAAAAGTTAGTGAATTCATAAATCTTAACAACCAACTCTAAAAGGAAAAGGCATGGAGGAAAAGTAATATTGTGCTTGTGGTGGGGTCGTCAGTTTATTGTTAATTTAGTGTTCTTAAGATACATTAAATTCACATTTATACGTCCAGCGGCTGCAACGTTTCCATAAAAAGTTTCGTCGAAAAACCGTCATGTACTCGCCAACAGGATAATGTCGTTATCCACTATGACGAGGCAAAGCCGCATACAGCAATAATAATAATTCAAAAATAAAAATTGTAACTAGGTTGGTCTTTTCTACTTGATCTGTCTTTTTCCTCTGTCCTGTCAAAATCTAATTATTACCTTTCATCGATCGCTGCAAAACTCTTTGATATAGAAAACTTTCTCTAATAAAAAAAAACAGTTTCAAGTGTTCATAGAAAACATCTTTTCACGTCAAAACTTGTGGGATTTTATTCAAAAGATGATACAGGGCTACCTGGTACGTGGCAGCAAGTCATTGCAAATAAAGGTGTATATATGAGGGAAAGTCAAAAATCTTTCCGCACTTTCGCCATAACATATATTTAGATTTGCTCATGCGTGCTTATAGTTGGTGCTATTGTGATCGAAGAGCAATGATCCGATTTCTCTATTCGGAAGGTGTATCTGGGGCTGAAATTCATCGAAAGTTTTTAACACACTACGCTTACAGTGCCCTACCGCGTAGAAATTTGTATAAATGGATAAAGCAGTTTAAATTTTGGCAAGACAAGCTTAAAATTTCGAGAAGTTTAAAATTGACCAGACGCAAGGAGAAGGAACAGGACACACGTCAACGCCCACCACTGACGAGAAGGTCCAGCAAGCTCTAGAGATGATAATTGCAAGTCGGCCATTTATCGTCAATGAGGTAGCATGTTCTCAGCGTATTCGGATCACTGCTCTTTGTTCTTCCTTGGTACACACTGCTAGCGGAGCAGCCATGTTTGCACTGTAACATCAGCCAGAAAACAGGCGCGATTAAAGTTAAACTTCGATCACGCGACCACAATAGTACCAATGGAGTGTGACAATCCTAAAGATATGTTGGTTTGAAAGTGCGGATGATTTTTGACTTGCTCTTGTATAAGTGAATAAAATGTAATTATACATTGATTTTATGACTCAATCTAATAAAATAATTCTTTAAATTATTCAGTCAGTTCTGATAAATGAATGTTCTTAACCCTTAAACAGTAGGCATCATCAATTGATGTTTCATTGAAAATCAGCGGTTGTCATCAATTAATGATTTAAATTATTTCTAACGACGCGGCCATCCTTCATTCATGATTCTAGTGTGAATAACTAATTGGCAACTCCAGAATTAATGAGCTTACTATTTACTAGGATTAATGAGGTTATGTCATTTTCTGGACAATTTGCCTGCAAATAAAGATGGAAGAACAAGCCAAAGACAAGCCTATATTGAAGAGAAAAGAAACAAAAATGGCGTCGGCTTATTGCAAAGAATAGACAGCCCAACATGCGCGGAATGCTCCAAGAAGTATCAAATTGTTAACATTTCTTTTATTTCCCATTTATCTTTATTTTTATAATCTGAAAAGAGTTAAAATATAATTTTTATAGCTTTTGTATATGATTAACGTGAAAATATGCGCAAAAACTAACTTTTTTTAAAAAGGAAATTTCTCGTTTTAATACCCACTGTTTAAAGGTTCACGCTTAACTATATTGTACAGAACTGCCTAAATTAATTAAAACCAGTCAACATTTTAATTGTCTGGTTGTAACTCAGCGTGTATTGAAGTAGAATGTATTTGCAGACCTAGTGTCAGGGATTGGGAACTTCAACGTTGTGTAATGGTTATCAAACTTTTCTCGCTAGATCAATTTCGAGTAGTGAGTTCGATCCACACTGGCTGCTCCATATATTAGGCCTTGTGCTACATTTAAGCTACGCTTAATAAATCAATATTGAGCTGGTCTCCATTGCCGAATTGGTATCGGCGCTCTTTGGCCCAGTCGCGTAGCTGAGATAGGTGCTTGTACCTAACCAGTTATTTGAGCTCATGTAAAATAATATACAGGTAGTTTTTTTTCGACCGTATGGAACATGATCTCAATACAATTCTTTGTTATCCTCGTTTATAAAACAAACGAAATAGCTGAGGCGTGTAAAGTTAAGACATTTAAATGAATCAAAATCGTAGTAGTATCATAAATTATCAACCAACATGTGTATGAAACGTTAAACGGAGTAGAAAATCAATAATGGAACTGCAGTCTACTTAAAAGGGATAGAGGAAGATTAAATGGATTATTTCAATTTCAGCTATGTCCTCGGATTTAAAGATTCCTTTCATTACGGGCCATTATTAAGGGATTAATCTTGATTGAATTCCTTGGAATACTGGCTACTATATTTATTCGTGGTTAATGCACTGTTGCCAATTTATATTGAATAGATGAAATGATTAAGTAAACAAGGGGATCTGTAATTTCTTGTTACTGGAATTAAGTACCGTTTGGAACAATTTATGCGTAGATAAGAGAAGAGAATTCAAAATGTAATTGTTTTTAAGAACTGGTATAAACTGATTTATGTCAGGTCATTCTACGAATGCTACTGGTAATGTATATTCCAGTACTACCTGCTGCATTATCTCTCAAGAAAAGGTTTCTGGTGAGGAAGGGGACTAGACACCCAACAGGATTAAAAATAAAAACAATGGTGGATGAACCTTCTTGTGGGGGTCAACAGCCATCGCAATGGGAGTAGACTGGACTCCATAGCTATGTAAGTGGTATCGCTAGAAGGAAGGCCTCGTAGACTGAAGTCAACGGCTAGGTCGGAGGGGTTACCCCCGATGGAATAAACAGCTACGTGTCCGTGATCAAAATAGCCTTAAAGTTGGAAGGCGTCGGTTGTGGTTTGACCTAAAGTGGGATGTGCTCAGCCAGGTATGCATGCACGTGAGGCGGAGGTAACACTCCAGACACACATTTGTCAGGGCAGAATGGGAAGAAAAAGTCAGGGAGGTTAGCGTGGTATCCTAATGCATCGGGAACACATGTGGATTCTTCAATGATCTATGTCAGTTCGTAGGCGACGGGAGAACTATACATCATACTTTCTTCATAGGTTTTGTTCCAGTGGACTAATCACTGTTTTTGGTCACCACAAATATGAAAGCTAGCTGAGGGATACTAAGAGAAGATAATATCAATCGTCTCAGCTATTCAGTTAAACAATACAGTTCCGTTATCCTGAGGCCGGTAGAGATGATGAATATTGATATTGGAGATGTAAAGATCTCGAGAATTTATGCACAATACTGTTTTTACATAAGGGTTTATTTGTGGGGTGTTCAGATCCTGAATTATTAGTAATAATTACATTAGCGGATTTAAACGTTTCGAAATATATTGATAAACATAATGCATTTATTTGAAACATTAAGTGATACATCTGTTTATATTTCTGAGATGACGTATAATATGCACTATTTACATTATTCGAACTATTGTCCTCATCTTTGTCGCCATATTTATTACAACGTTTCGGCCGTTGTATACTTCGGCCTTCTTTATATGGTTTAACCACATGAAGAAGGCCATTGTAATAAATATGACGATAAAGATGAGGACAATAGTTCGAATAATGGAATAGTGTATATAATACCTCATCTCAGAAATATACACAGATACTGAAGGTTAGGTACGGACCCAATACAGCGAAAATATGGAGACAAATTGAAAAATCCTACCAGAAACTGGCACGAATACGAACCATCTAACCACCTGAAGAAGGCCGGAGCGTACAACGGCCGAAACGTTGTAATAAATATGGCAACAAAGATGAGGACAATAGACGAAATAATGTAAATTGTGTAAGTGAGACATACCGACAAATTTTACTTTTAATTTATTTTCCATCGTGTTTATATTTAGGGTGCATCTGCTTGCGGTACAATAAGTTAATGCTATTTTACTTTTTGCCTATATCACTGTTAAGGGGTCTCCCCTTTTTACACAGATGGACTCACACGAGGTATACATATACTACTACCAGTGAATACCCGGACAGTCTGCAACAGAGAAGAAGGCGACGTCTTCTCGGTGGGACGGTCGAACTCTCTGCCTCTGAGCAGAGAGGAACCCGGACGAGCCTCCGTCGAAGGGCGGAGTCTCATTTGGGGAGGTTGACCAACCCGATCCCGTTTATACGGGATCTACGGGCATTTTTGGCCGAGCGTACGGGCTCGGGAATACCCAACTTTAAACCCGGCCTTGTGCCACATCTATCCCTCGTGGGAGGGGCAGTATATACTGTCTGTAATAGAGGAGGGTAGCACAAGAGTCACAGTTAGCGAGCACGTAGACTAAGTAAGGAGTCATACTGCGATAATTCAATACCAAGACTGTATATATATTATTGCTGCTAACCCTCATTCCTGGATCTACTAACCCGTATTACCCGTTTGTATTATTACGTTAATACATTTATTTTCCTTATCCATTCCTGGCGTTTGTTATTCATTGATATCGGATTTATCCTGGAATCCACAACAAATTGGCGACAAGTATATCGAACTCACACGGGAAAGAAAGAAAAAAGAAAAAATTCCCCCTCGTCGACAACAAATTGGCGACGAGGAAATCGAACTCACACGTGAAGGAAATCGAAACAAAATTCTCCCTCTTTGTCATAAATTGGCGACGAGGAATTCGAACTCACACGGGAAGGAAATTGAAACAAAATTCTCCCTCGTTGTCCACAACAAATTGAGGAGGAGGTATTCGAATTCACACAGATAAAAAAAACAAAAGTCTCCTTTGCCGTTTTTTACCAGTATCCCCAACAACTTGGCGACAAAATATTTACGAGGACTAAAATACGGAAAAACGAGTTTTTCGTAAGACTTTTATCATGGAGGATTTTAAAAATATTTTAGTAGAACTTATAAAATACCAAAATGAACAACAATTACAACTCCAGGAAAGAATTGAAGAAAATGGTAAAAACAATTACTACAAACGCAGGAACTAATATTAAAGGTAGCGGGTAACAAACAACAAATATCGAAAAAGAGGTGACTTTTTCCCAAGACGCAGTGTAGAATACGATAGAAACATTCATTTACTCCCTAGAAGAGGATACAATTTCGGGGATTATTTCAGACGTTATGAAGACATCTACAACATCGATTGTAAAAACTGGACAGAAGGAAAGAAGCTACGTCTGTTGCTCAGAAAACTAGGAACAGAAGAATACACAAAATTTGTGGATTACATTTTGCCAAAAAAGACGAACGAATTAACGTTTGACGATGCAGTTACATGTAATACAGAGCTTTTCAGTCCAAAAACGTCACTCTTGCACGATAGGTGGAAATGTCTTAACCTGGTAAAGGGCGAAAATGAGGACTATTCCACGTTTGCCGCAATCGTGAATAAACATTGCGACGACTTCAAGTTGGCAGAATTAACACCGGACAATTTCAAGTGTCTCATCTTTGTTCAAGGGTTAGTCTCGGCAAAAGATAGTGAAATGCGCAAAAGAATGCTTTCAAAACTACAAAATGAACTTAGACTAACACTACAATAATTATCAGAAGATTGCCAAAAATTCCTGAGTATAAAGAAAGACTCGAAGAACATTGAGTCAGGAGTATCACATATACGTAAGTTAAACAAAAGTTTACATTCTTTACCCTCCCCGGAAAGAAAACAAAAATTCTATAATAAGGGAAAAAGTACAACATATAGGGCAAATTATGACGAAAATCGAAGCAAATATAAGACCCCCCCATCTGCATGTTATCGGTCGTGGAGGACTACACTGGAATAAGGATTGCTGTTTTAAATATAAAAACTGTATTGTGTGTGGAAAAATGGGACACAAGGCATCCCAATGTAGGAACAGAAATGCTACTAGTAGGATAAGAGCTACTAGGATGCATGACGAAGACAATACGAACATAAGGAAATATGTGGAACTTGAAATCTCAAATAAAAAGATAAAATTGCAACTAGACTCGGGTTCCGATCTAACGATAATTAACCTACAGACATGGAATAAGCTTAACAGACCAACCATGTTACATACATAAAAAATTGCTAAGTCGGTGACAGGAAAGCGTATAAAATTCGAAGGAGAAATAATCGTAAATGTTAAATTTCACGGGAAAACAAAAAAAACTCAAGATATACGTAATGAAAGATACAGACAATCTAGTGGGTACAGACTGTATACAAAAGTTCGACGTGTGGGATTTATCTATCAGCTCATTTTGTAAGGGTACAGCTAGAATTGAATTGAAAGAAAATGTCCAACCAGTATGTAAAAAGAAGCGAAACGCGCCATTTGCTACCACAGATGAAAACAGTAAAGAGTTATACAAGGCAATAACGGAACTACCTGTGACCTTGCGAGAGATAAGAAAAGAAGCGATAAAGGATGAATTTATTCAGAGGACGAAGGAAAAAATAAATAAAAACCGGTATACACCTACAGTACTCAAGAGAGCATTCAAACAAGAATGGGTCTATTTCAGTAACAATATGGCTTATGAGGAACCAAATACAATAATTAACAGACTAGGAAACGCGATGTACACAAAAGGCAAAAAATGTACCCCCAGAAAACATACTGACCAAATACAAAAAAGACGGGTTGAAGAGCCAAGCTCGTCACCCGCAGAAAATGACGAGTCAATGGAGGCGATCTTTGAAGTTTTTGAGATTCAAAGACCACAAGAAGACACAGAAACTGGAAGGACTAGCAGGAAGAGAAAATTTACAGTGCCTTTAATTGTCGACCATAAGAGAAAGGAAAAGATATTAACTCCCCATCTAAGGAGGGGGGTGTTAAGTGGTCTCCCCTTTTTACCCAAATGGACTCACCCGAGGAACACATATACTACTACCAGTGAATACCCGGACAGTCTGTAATAGAGGAGGGTAGCACAAGAGTCACAGTTAGCGAGCACGTAGACTCAGTAAGGAGTCATACCGCGATACTTCAATACCAATACTGTATATATATTATTGCTACTAACCCGCATTTCTGGATCTACGAACCCGTATTACCAGTTTGTATTATTACGTTAATTCATTTGTTTTCCTTATCCATTCCTGGCGTTTGTTATTCATTGATATCGGATTTATCCCGGAATTCACAACAATCACAATAGTTGTTTGTGGTATTTTAAAAAAAAAATTCTTTAAAACTAAATTTCCTTTTGGGTATAGCGTTAAACTACATCAAGCAGCGCGTCCTGTGATCGGGAGTTGGGGGTTTTGAAGAGCGTGGCACCACCTCTTAAGTGCTGTTGTTTCCAGGTAGATTCTGACCGGAAGTGGTAGCATATGTTAGTGTTCAACTATGGGCAAATAGCCAAAACAGAAATCAACAGTACATTTATTCATAATAAAACACTAAAAATATAAGAATGCATTTTTATAGTAAAATTGCTAACAATACATTTTACGGTCTACAAAATATATATATATATAAAAAAAAATACCTTTACCCTGAAAGTTTAAAAATATTTAAAAATATCTGTAGTTGAAAGCATAAAATTTCGTATAAAATATTTAGATTCCGGCATTAAATAACCCATAGATGTTCATATGCCGCCAAACAAAATCAACCAAAAAACAACCAACATAAAAGAACTCTTTCATGACAACAGTCCATATAATATCCTTCAATGTCTTAAAGAAATCAAACTGTATTCCAAAATATAACCGCAACATAATACACATCTCCTTGTCTCTAGTAATCATGTCCACACACACATGTAAATGGACAAAAGATGAGAATCATTTACAGTGTATTCAATTGGGAAAACAAAATAAGGTATATCATATTTTTATTACTTTAAAGCTTCAAAGAAAATTAAATTTAGGCATTTCGACCCTTAACAAATCAGGCAACCAATAAAGCTAAATTTCTTGATTCCTTGGCGACATGGTTAGAGAAATTATTTTACATTGTTTACATTTAGTCGATTCTTATTCAAATACTGTGTTATAGTCCAAGTTCCTTGTACCACGGTGATGGTCCAAGGTAGAACCAATGAAGAATAACTCGAACACAGGTATGGAATAACACAGATGAATTACCAACAGAAATATGTACAAAGAAGTAGAAGGTTTAGTAATGAAAATCAGATGTGGTTAGAGTGAACTATGTTGTTTCGACAAGTATCACTATTCCAATGTCTTACAGTAATCGTCTGACTCTGTCTCTCTGACTGACTGTGAACGCTGCTCCCTCTTGAGCCGCAGTATTTATGATGTCCGGAATAGTCCATTATTATTATGGGTAAGTTCCCATAGCATACTGTATACGAAGAAGAAATTATTTTAGATCTGTTAATCCTGTATATTTTATAAAAGCTATTTTATATCGATGAAAACATACAATTTTGTAATTGATAAGACAAGAATCCCTGCGTCTGGGGTTTTATACAGTACAGTAAATTTATTAGTAGTAAAATTAAGCCTGTTAGTGACAACTAGATTGTCAAGGAAAGGGATTTTACTATTAATGTACAGTTCATAAGTAAAATGGAATTTTTCGTGGATATTTATTTGATTTTTGTTATTTCGTATTGGTTTTTCATTAATATATATCAAAGGTCTATGGAAAACATATTATATTCTTGATGTAATTATTAAAGATTTTGTTTTCTTCGTGATGTAGAAAATTGATAAAGTCGGTCAGAGAAACGAACCCGTTGTTTAACCGTTAGTTTCTATGTAAATCTAACCATTATATTCATACTTGTGCCGTACAAGATTTATACAGCATTTTGGGCTTAATATTGTTGCGGGACGTCAAGCAGGTGCTGTCAACCCCGCAAACAGAAAATTTATGTAGGATAATATGATCGGAGCAAGGATAACAAAGGCGAGGGTTTTAAAATTTAAGCCAAATTTTATTCAACAATTTGACAAAAGTATGTACAGGTATTGTTTTGAGTAATCCGATATGAAGTTGGGGAGTGCCAATCATAAGATCGTCTTGTTTCAGGGCATCAGACCAGAGGCAGGCAAGGCAGCCTGTTCATCCTTAGGGTGACGGTTACAAAGGGTGCAGCTTGGTAGTATCTAGAAGGACTATTGCATAGGTATTTAGCTAGGCAGTCCTTAGAAGGACTATCGCATAAGCATGTGGTCTGGTAGTCCTTAAAAGGACTATCACATAAGAATGTAGCTTGTCAGCCCTTAAAAGGACTATCGCATAAGAATGTAGCGTGCCAGCCCTTAAAAGGACTATTGCATAAGAATTGGCCTGGGCTGCTGCTGATGATTTTGGATTGGTCCGGTGCTACTACTAAGTTCGGCAACCAGGACTGGGAGCGGCTGGCTTCACTGGTGGCTCCTGCTGCTGCTGGGCTTTGGCTTGGTCAGCTGCTGCTGCTGGGCTCGGTTTGGTCGACTGCTGCTGCTGGGCTCGGCTTGACTGATTGCTTGTGGTCAGCAGCGAGGGTCTGCCAGGTGAAGGTGAGTGGGGAGCGTGTCGCTCTACCCCGGAGCCAAGATATTTGGTGGAAAAAAATCGGCAGTGTTTATGTCGGCCGCGGTCAGCATCGTTGCCTAGATAACAATGTATTTTGGTTATTGACTACAAATTACCTTCTACTTTTGAATGTACACATCGGGTGCATTTGTGCCCCATGTGTATATAAATTAGTTTCTGGTCATTATTTTTAGTTGTGTATGTTATGTTTCGTTTTGTTTTAGTTTTTTTGTGTTTTTATGTCTGAAAACGCTGAGTCATCGGAAATTAATGGCATTCGTTCCGTTTTCCGTGGTGACGCTTTCAGACGTTTGATTTTGGTTGGTTGTTTGGGGTTTTATGGCATATCAACCACTATGGGTTATTTAATGCCAGATCCAGTATTTACTAAATATATCAAAAACGTATAGCTGGCAACATCATTGTATCAAAAACGTATAGCTGGCAACATCATTGTTTCAAAAACGTATAGCTGGCAACATCATTGTTTCAAAAACGTGTAGTTAGCAACATCATTATTTCAAAAAAATGTAGTTGGCAACATCATTGTGCTTTCAGTTTCTTAATTAGATAGCATATTAAGAAAAAAACTTTCAATTTTTATCTTACAAATTCATTAAGTACCTTTTCTGAACTATTTACATTGTGCAGAGATTCGAGAAATTAGACATGGATTAATATATATATATATATATGACAATAAAAATGTATCTCTATTATAATTATGATTCTCCCTCCCTTCGTTAGTTAGTTAGTTTCTTAGTTCACACGACCGTTACGCCCTGCCAATACCTTATAAATAATGGACTATTCCGTACTGACAGCGTTAAAAAGACGGAACGGATGAATCAGAGACCCTACATGGTTTCAGTAAGAACAAAAAAGAAAGAAAGAAAGAAAGAAAAGAAAGAAGGGAAGGGAAGATAGAAGTGTTTAACGTCTGTTTCAGTGAAATGGAAAACTGTCAATTCCAAATCTTTTCATTTGTACAACATTTATCTTAAATAAATTTATTAATAAAAAAAATTGCAAGACAGGTTTTTAGTGAGTACAATTAAATAATATAAACATTTCTAGATTTTTCAGCATCAAAGAAACATCACCATTAATGCTTGACTAAGGGTAACAGAGAATATGCATTGTTTGTACGGAAATCCGGCTACATTTGAAATACCGATACAAGTACTTAATAACATGGTGCATCTGACCCAAATAATGCCCATATTTTCTTTTTGGTGGTGTATTGCTTTTCAAAGACTGTAACCTAAAATATAGACATATATATAAGTATTAGAGTTCAGAATAAGGATATATGTTTATACATCTACAATTTCATCATCTTGTGCACATTTGAAGTGGGTTAAGACAAATGTTCATTTAACACTCCTCCTAGTAGACATTCATCTTTTGGAAAACACTAAATCTATTTGAAGTCGTTTTTTTAAAAAAAATACTATTTCAAGTCGAATGTCGCTTTAAAGTATCTGAAAAATATATAAATTAAAATTATTAAAGTATAATTGTTGAGGTTTTTAGGAAAAGCAACAAATTTCCTTCCGACGCGAAAAAAGATAAATTTGAGAATACTTACGTGCTATTAAGACAGGCATCATTGAATTTTACGTTGCTGGGCTTTTCATAGAGAATATTTTTCATTTATTTCTTAGCCGAGAATTTATAATTCCAGATAGTATCAATTTCTGCCTCAAAAATTATTAATATTTACTGGGCTAGAGAAAAAACACTTGTATATTTTCTTATTATTGAAGCGCTCCAAATAAGAATCAAAATTACTATTAAGGTCTTGTAAGATGTTAGTATTGCAATAAAAGATTGAAAGAATCGCCTTGCTGTCTGCTGTTTACTTTTTTTTAGTAACAAATGTATTTTTAAAGCTAAAATAAAAATGTCCAAAACTTTTATATCGCATAGAAATTAGAAATCCAGAATGAATACGTAAAAAGTCTTATTTAGTTTTTTTCTGTTGTAGTCTGTTTAGAAATTGTCTTCAGTGATACATTTTTTTTACTAAGCTTATTTAAAACGTTTTCTCTTTTTCTTGGAATATTTGAAAAGATAAATATCTACATTTATGTGGCAGTTACATAATACAGCACAGCTTATGTACAAAGATAGGATCAGAAGGAAACACTGATTATCATGTCATAAAAATTTAAACTTGTACTGTATTACGATAAAAAAATGCGTTAGTCAAGAAATTATTATAAAAGGGAATTTTTGCTCTTTTCGAATTACGAGAAAGAAATAAAGGAAAACGTAAATTAAATCTTTCTTTTAGTTTTAGAATAAAAATGCGTGTTTATATTCTTTTGCTGAAATCGAAGAATAAAAAAAAATACGATTATAAAGTACACGTCTGTAAAATCGTAGACGAAAGTTTAAGAATGAGAAATATAGGCTTATCATTTGGAAATTCATCTTTGAGATGCTGCCACAACTTATAAAACCAAAGTAATCAGATATCTCAAATTCAAGAACGTAATGGCAGAAAAACAAAGGTTTTTTAAAATTGATTCCTGGAAACAATCCTAGGTTACAAAACTGGTTTATTTTATTATTTTACTTGAGTGACGATGTACCCATATCAGCTGGGTAACTCTTCTGCTTGCAACATACATACATACATACATACATACATATATATATATATATATATATATATACATATATGACGATCTGCCTAAGTGAAACCTTGGTAGGTGTGTCTGGCTCATTAGGTTTGTCTATATATATATATATAAAAAAAGAAAGAGCCAGGAACATGAAAGTCTGTCGAAAATAATCGCACAGATACAGGTTCAAGGCCCAAAGAAAAAACCCCGATACGAGTAAACAACTAACTAAAGAGCTCAATACAAGCGTAGAGCAAACCTAGACAAACCTAATGAGCCAGACACACCTACCAAGGTTTCACTTAGGCAGATCGTCAGGGTGATCCAGTTCACGCTGATGATCCCCTGTGGTGAAACCTAGATAGGTAGTACCTGGCTCATTAGGATTTATTTATTTTATTTTAGCACTACTTAGCGTATTGAGCACTCTTCGTTTTAACTTATTACTGGCTCGGTTTTTTTTTCATTGTACCAGAGATTTAAAGTACTGGACGATTTCTTTTGCCCTGTTCGGAGGTTTCTGGTTCTTTCTTTTTTGTTTTAAATTTTTCCTCGGAGGCCAGTTAGTTTGTAATTTGTGCTATCCAGGTTTTTTCAACCACCGAGTTTAAATAGATTTACATTATATCATTATATATATATATATATATATATATATATATATATATATATATATATATCCGGAAATATACAAAATATATTACATTAATTGGAAAAATCATTTTCAATCAGGAGCAATTTTCAAGTGACGGATACTTGCACAACTCCGTGTTTCATGCCTAACTATATTTACCCATTCAGTTATATATATATATATATATATGTATATATATATATATATATATATATATATATATATATATATATCGTGGTTATACATACATACATATATATATATATATATATATATATATATATATATATATATATATATATATATCGTGGTTATACATACATACATACATACATATATATATATATATATATATATCGTGGTTATACATACATACATACATATATACATACATACATACATATATATATATACATATATATATATATATATATATATATATATATATCGTGGTTATACATACATACATATGATGAAAAATATGGAAAAGACAAAACAAAATCCGAATATGCAAGTTTATTGTTTTAATGTTGATTTACTGTCGATGTCAGACGTTTCGGTCTAGTAGACCATCTTCAGGACATGTTTATTAGCAACATACCTAGGATTAGACGATATTTAAGTCAACATGAAAAGACGATAGACACAAGACTAATCAGAAACAGAACAAATATATATATATATGTGTGTATATATATATATATATAATTTCTCTATGTTCGACTTGCCTCCTGTTTCATGACAATATTGAATCAATCAATAAAGTGATTAGTAAAAATACAAGGAAACACAATTTAATCCCATGTAAACCTTTACTAATTTTAATCGAATCGGCACTTTAGAAAGCGAAATACTAAGTAAATTCAAAAGCATAATTTTCCCACATGTATGAACCATTTAACTAATGTTTCTGGTCTTAAATGAAAAAAAAAAGGGTACATTATGCCGGTATCTTACCTATGTCTGAAAAGCTAAGAAAACATTAGCTCAGGCGTACATAGGCACGACTATAGCCCGACCCGCATTCCTTCCATGTTTATTGAACAGGAGTAGGTGTTTATCCATTGTTACCTTTTTTTTTAAGCTTATCACCCAAGCAAGGCTGGAAGCCACTAGCACGCAAGGGGTTACAGAAGGTTTGGAGGAAGAGCAGATAGGAGTGGTAAAGGAGAGGATGTGGAGAAAGATAGTGGATCGATCAAGGCAAGGGGGTAAAAGAAGATTTGGAGCGAGAGCAGATAGGAATGAAAGGTGAAAGGATGTGGAGAAGGGAAGTGGATAGATCAAGGCAACTGGGGATGTCGATTGACGTTACACTTACATAGTTGGAGATTGTATTTGTCAGGGAAACAGGAATAAGGAAGGGAGTTCCACAGGCGAGGTGTGCGAGACATGAAGCTATTGGAGTAGAAGAGACGTCTACATCTAACAGTTTCAATGATGAAGGGGTGGGAACGGGATGCCAGCCTAGTAGGACGTTTAAATTCATGAGGCCTAGGAACCAGCGAAAGCAGCTCATCGGAGCAATTACCGTGAAAGTATTTGTAAAAAAGACAGAGCGAGGCAACGTCGCGTATGTGAGAGAGCGACTGCAGACAAGATGACAGATCAGGGCCAATTACATTGCATATCCGTCTCTGGATCTTATCAAGAACCCTGAGGCAAACAGCAGGGGCTCCAGACCATATATGGCAGCAATACTCCATGCAAGGGCGAATGGTCGATTTATAGATTTGGAGGATCGATTCCGGGGAGAAACATTTCCTGGCTCGGCACAGGGAGCCAACTTTCCTTGCGGTGGATGATGCAATTGACTCGATGTATTTGTTCCATCTCAGATCAGCGGACAGCGTGAGACCGATCAGCCGCAGAGAGGAGCTCTCGAGAAGTTGGTCTTCAGACATTCTAATGGGCTGCAGGGATGGATCCCTGTGGTGGTTAATAGAGAGCAGTTTTGTTTTAGAGGCGTTAAAGTTAACCATCCATTTCTTGTCCCAGTTCACAACCGATTGGAGGTCCTTTTCTAATCGAACTGCCAACTTAACTTTGTCAGCATCACTAGATTTGTGTTTGAGGCAGGAGTAAATTGTGGTGTCGTCCGCATAGATGCCGACTTGGGAATCTATGGCGTCAGGAAGGTCGTTTATGAATATGAGGAACAGAGTAGGGTCTAGGATGGAGCCTTGAGGAACACCTGCGTTAGTGGGATAGGAGCTGGAGATGAATCCATTGAGAACGACCTTCAATTCACGGTTTGACAGGAATGATTGTATTGGGTCAAACAATCGACCTGTGATACCATAACCCTGGAGCTTGCGAAGAAGGCCGGCATGCCAAACTCTATCAAACGCTTTGGAGATGTCTTGGGCCACGGCACGAGCTTCACCGTTATTATGAATAGCTTGGTAGACAAATTCAGTGATGGCCGTAAGCACATCGGCTGTAGATTGGACAAAGCGGAAACCATACTGCTTGTCTGAGAGCAGATCATGGGATATCAGGTGATTAATCACTTCGGTGTTGATAAGGACTTCGAAGACTTTGCCGAAGAGGGGTAGGAGACTGATAGGACGGTAATTAGAAGGGTCGGAGGGGTCACCAGAGTTCTTAAAGACAGGGACAATGGTTGAGGACTTCCAGCAGTCAGGAAACAAGACTCCTTGAGGCAGTGGTTGTATAATTTAGAGAGGGCAGGCGCCAGTTCAGGCGCGCATTTCTTCAGGACAATGGCTGGTATCCCTTCACCACCAGTAGCCTTTTGGTGATCTAAGTTAGAAATAATGCCCAATACCAACGACGAGGATATGTGCAATCCGCTCAAAAGGGCCTCGGTTCTGGGAGGGAAATCGGGCATGGGTACCCCGGAAGAGTCAAACGTTGAATTGGAAGAAAACTTCCAAGCAAAGCATTCAGCCTTGTCGGCAGAGGTGGTCAGGGCCTCAAACTGATTGAACAGGGGAGGAATGGAGGATTTGCTATTGTTCAGAACGCTCTTGCAGAGGCGCCAATAATCTTTGGAGCCGAATTTGCGAGATGCAATACGTTCCTTCAGCCGAGCAGCAAATAGTGACTTAGCTTCGTTGAGGATACGCTTACACTCGTTACGAGCAGAGGTTGGTTCTTTCTTAATTCCTCGCCATTTCGCTGACATGAAGTGGAAAGATTCTGTTGTATCAGTTGCTAGGTTGGCTGCTAGGAAAGGTGGTTCACTGTGTCATGCTAGACAAGACTTCTCCACAGAATTTATCTATGTCCAGCATTCGTTCATGCTTTGAAAATTGTTGCCACGCATGGTCTGGTGCTCCTAATATATATATATAGATATTCCTGCTAAAATCCAAAGAAAAGTTTGCAATGTTATTGGTCCTGATCTGGCATCTTGGCTTCAGTCACTTTTCCGCCACAGTAATGTAATTTCCTTGTGTCTTCTGTAAATATTTTTATGGTAATTTTATTGATGAACTTTCCTTTATGGCATCTAGACTTTATGAATTTAAGCGCAGTACTATAAATGGTGGCAATGTCTTATTACTTTACAGCTGAAATGACTAGATGTAACGGTTAGTCCTATACTGATAGTTTCTTTTATCGCACTTCTCGCTTGTGTAACCTTATTTCGGCTTCTTCCTTCCCAGTTAACTTTTATCTTCAAAACTTTAAATGCAATTTAAATCGTTATCGTATGTCTTCTTAATTTTTGTTCTTTTATTGTTCTCCTTAATAGTACTTTCTTCACATATTATCTAACACTCAGTAACCTCCTTGCGTCTTCGCAGCTTTATTGCCTTGCTTTCGGGGAAATGATTAAAAAGATCCATAAAAAGAATCCAGAATATGTGTGAATAAATCTCAATAAATGTATCAACAACAAAACTAGAAAATAAATATTAATGCTACACCGTGGTGGTTAAGATATAGGTTGAGGAGATTAATTGTTCTTTTAGTTTGAATACAGACACGAAAATAACGAATATCCTTTTCGGTTCCTTTCTACATGTTAAAACAGTGAGATAGTTACAGTGAGGTTTGAGCCGAACTCCACTTTGTACGACCGACTGTATTAATAGTCATTTGCGATAAAATCTAACACAGGCGAAGCAGAATACTGTCGGCTCGAAATTTGTATTTATTATCAGATTGTTAAAAAACTATAAAGAGGCCGGCAAGTTGACAGGAGAAGGCAAGAAAGTGACAGGATAAGTAGGGAACCAAGAAGCTGAAGGCAAGAAACCAAACTTTAGAGAAGAAAAACAAAAAACAAAAAACAAAATAGGAACCCAATAAGACAAATGTGAGATATCGACATGATGAAGGCAAGAAAATGGTAAGGCGAATAGGAGAACGCAACATTTAAGTTAGAAAAAGGAAAACACAAAAGAAGGCAGACTTCATATCAAAGGTAAGAAACCGTCATAACGAAAGCAAGAAAATGACAAGACGGAGAGAAAAACCCAACAGTTATGGAAGCATAAGGAAAAACTTTAAGGTACGAAATTGAGAAGACAAAAGGAAGAAACAGACGTTACGAAGACAAGAACATAACAAAACAAAGTGAAGAAAATGGTAAGTTGATGTAAAACTGATGTGACAAATGTCGGAATAATGTTTTTTTCACTAATTCTGCTTTTCTACGTAAATTCTTTTCACTGTCAATTACTGTTCATATCTGTTTGTTTTCAACGAAATGGATAACTGCGGAAAATTGGAATCGACGATCTGAGTTCAAAGTCTGTGCTAGCCTCTTTTATTCACTTTAGCATGATGGACCATCTCTCCGCCAACTATGGGTTAAATAGTAGGCTAAACATAACTCTCTAGCCTTCGATAACAAACAACAGAAACGGAAAACGCCCTCACTATATTTCTGAAGAAGGTATTTTAACTCACAGATAATAAAGAAAAGGAAAAATGATCACCTACGTCCTGAAAGAATATGGTATTAAAATAGCATAGTTATCTATATGTCATTCAGTGACAATAAATGATACCAATAATCTTTAGGCATTTTAAAAACGGCAAGAATATAGTTACATATCAATTTTATTTTATATTTCCGAAATAAATGTTATAAAAACGTGAACAGTACCAAAAAACGAGATTAGAAATATCGCAGGTTAAAGGAAGAAATATCATTTTTGCACGGGATGTTGTTTTTCAGCTATAGTTTAAAATTAACAATAATATTTTAGTATCGTATGCAAATTAGATAGACAAGTATAAACAGAGAACAACTGGCAAACACAGGGTGGCTATGCCTAGTAAATCCGGTTGCTATTCAGGACATAGGGAACTTTACTACGACTACTACTACGCAGAGAGATGTGCAAAACATAACAAATGTCTTTATTAATGTTAACTAAATTCGGTTGAGATTACATTTCTCAATTAGTTTTTAAATAAAATATATTCATTGGGATAACAGTTACTGATTTGTCTGTACATCTCTGGATTATTATGAAATCCTCCCTTTAACTAGAATATTAAAAAGAAATCAACTTAGTAATAGCAACACACATTAACCCGATTTTCAAACATTTCGGTTACAGATAATTATTATGTCTGCTTGACAAGATCTTATATCATAAGTGCAAATTACTTATTCTTGTCAATACTGAACTTAGGGCCAAATTTGTTCCGTCTCAGTAATCTTGTCTACTTCCTGTTGTTAAGATATGTTTAGTTAGTTATTTTCCTCGAAACTACATTCGAATTACTTACTATCAAAGATCAAATCTAGGTTACCATTGCCAGCTTCTACTTTCTACGTCAAAATATTTTCAGCAAAAAAATCCAGTTAAAACTACCCAGCGGACACCAACAATTGTCGCAAACCAATCTTCAAAAGGCGGTAACGGAAACGTGTCTATGAGCGACGTGCCTCGAAAGCAAGTCTTAAAAATTGATTATAGGGCATGATTTCTTTTGGCCCGAAGCCAATCGATTAAAGTCTTCTCACCTCCAGGAATGGAAAATATAACCTAGTAAGATTCCAGGAATGGAAAATATAACTTAGTAAGGAAAAGTGTTTAATATTTATGAAATATACAGCTCTTCAACATTTGAATAAATGAACAGGTTTATATCTGTTGAGGGTTTCTCGTGTGTTTGTTTAAGACTACAAAACCTGCAAGTAAATCATTATTTGGACTGTTTCGATACAGCTTTAATAAAAAAAATGTACTCATATATATTGATTTTAAATAGAACAAAAAACGTAAAAGATATTTTGTTTTACTATATATATATATATATATATATATATATATATATATATATATATATATATATATATATATATATATATATATAACTTTTCGTGTGAAGCGTTTCGTTCCACTGTTCACATGGAAGATTTTTCAAGCAAATAAGACGAAGTGGTTGAAAAGAAAAATTATTTTCAAGAACTCACGTTAAAATATGTCAAACAAGGAGAGGGAACAACAACAACAACAACAACAATAATAATAATAATAATAATAATAATAATAATAATAATAATGATGATATTTTCCTTGTTAGGCATTGAATTTGCAACAGAATAGACGAAAAGAGTCAACTTGTGTTTCGATTCCCTCTGCTTACGCCGTGCCAAACGTTCTGTATTAGTAATAACAGACTCGGAGTAATGAGACTGAGAACACCCGAATGTATATATATATATATATATATATATATATATATATATATATATATATATATATATATATATATATATATATAGCGTTTAAAGGTTAGGATCGCCCGGAATGTTCCGGGTCAAGTACGTAGACATGGGCTTGTAACATTCGGGTGTTCTCAGTCTCATATATATATATATATATATATATATATATATACCAAACAACAAAACAAAAGAAATACAACAAATCTGTACGAATAACACAAAAAGAATTACTTCACATAAAGCTTAACAAGAGTACATTAACATGTATTAAAGTAGGACTGCTGCACAAATAAGCTGTTATGTATGAGAAAAGTGGAAAACCTTTTTCATCATGTTAGCCGCCGCGTGCAAGCTTGGCGTGTTTATGCCAGAATAAAAGAGAAAACTGTGTGTTGTTTCTATGAAAGCCGTTAATGCCCGTTGAATTTGAAATATACCCACTCCGATTAGATTTATTACGTTGTTTCCTGTGCTAGCGATGATCAGTGATATTATGTATGAGCAAGTTCTTAGATTGATCCTCTAGAATTATGAGATCAATGCATTCTCAATGCATTTTCTCTTAGCCGACAGTCTAGTACACGGAGGCGAAATGCGTTATCATAAAAAAAAACATGTATTGTTGTGCGTGTTTATATATATCAGCTCATAACGAGCCTGGTTCGATACTTGGTAATGGATGCGCACTGGTGATGAGTCCAAAAATAGGATGAAACTGCCGTCCAGTGTTTTCTGCATACTCTTGAGGATTCTTCTAGACTCGATGAATTAATTATGATATATATATATATATATATATATATATATATATATATATATAATACAGGTAATCGATCCGTTGGTATATAATCCGGGTGGACTTTTGTAATATTAATTATTAAAACTGATCCACAGAGAACTCGATGTGTTTATTATAACTGAGCATTTGTATTTTTTACAGCAAAAAACAGAAATTACCTCAACATGGTATAGTCTATGTCAAGCCGTTCTGTACGCGGCTGCTCATCAGCCTCTAACAGACCGAAACCCTCAACTATATTAATAGCGTTTCTAGCCACTCAATGCAATCCTAAGGCAACTACCCACTACCGTTTGCACCTGAATTAGTAAACTATCGTCCAATGAAAAAATCTTTTAACAAGAATAAAGAACTATACGAAAAGCCCCTCCAAAAAAGTGGTTTCAAAAGTAAACTGTCTTACGCGACCACCATTGGTAATACCGATACACGAAAAGTGGAATGTAGGTGTAAAAATAGGAAAAGAAAAATCACTTCGTTCAACTCCCCGCTTCTGCAAACTGTCAAGTATCAACATCGGACAGTATTTCCTAAACTTAATTACTAAACACTTCAACAAAAAAATCCTCTAAATAAGATATTCAACAGGAATTCCATCAAAATTAGCTACTCCTGCACTGATAATATGTACCAAATTATAGATTTACATAACAATTACATTTTAAGTATATTCCATGGGGAAAAACTAAACCTGCCATGGAAACTCCCTGTAATTGTAGAATTAAGCAAATCTGCCCAGTAGAGGGCAAGTGCAGATTCACTAGGGTAGTATACCAGTCAAGTATTACCCCGTAAAGAAAATACGACAAACCATAATATTTACATCGGCATTTCTGCAGAAATCAATACACATAGACATTCATTCACCAATCCAAAATTAAAACACCTAATAGCCTTTTGAAAAAAATTTTGGAATTGAAGGAAATAAATTGGAAAATTCTAGGTTTAGCGAACACCCCCAATAATTTTAGGGATAAGTGAAAGCTATGTTTAGAAGAAAAAATCAGGATAATCTACTATCTATATTTTTCATGTCTGTCTGTGTGTCTGTCGTGGGCGTTGTTACCTCGCCCAGGCCGCATTTCTCACCCGATATCGATGCGGTTTTTACCACAAGTTTGCAAATGGCTGCCGTAAGGACATGACGGAGCCCGATTTTTGAGTTCGGACTCAGGTTCCGAAAAAATCGATAATCGAAAAAATCGATAAATCTGCTTACAGAAGGAATGATCGCATTTCAACCAAATTTGACACCCTCTTAGAGGCTACGATTAGAAGTGTTGTCCAGAAGTTTCATGACCACGGACCCCTAAACAGCGCGGAAAATCGATAAAACCCCCCAAAAGATACGCTCAGATTGCGCCTGAACCGCATGTCGGTTTTTAACGAAAACCGACCGGATTTATGAGGAGGCCATTGGCAGTCACCATGTGAAGTATCAACTGTGAGCGCCCCCCAAACAGAGTGCAAATCGACAATCGGTCAACCCGTAAAAATGTTTTTCCGGTTGAATATTTCCTAAATGCAGATTAATGCGCGGAAAGAAACAGGTCAGTATGAGCAGCGGAGTGGAAGAAAACATTTGACCGTAAATTCTGGAACGGGTTCAGGTCTGACTTTGAGCCACAGATGACATATTCGACTTTGTCAACACTTTTGCTTTAATCGTCGCATCTTACCAAAATAAGCACTTCCTTTATTCTCGTCTTTACTGAAAAAAAAAAACCGTATACGTGCTGAGTGAAAATGGTTCCGCCCTCAGCAGTCCATTTTCCAATTCTTTAAACCTTTTCCCCTAGCCCAGGCCGCATCCCAGACCTGACGAGGAGTTTTTGCGCTAAAACAGCAGCGCTTCCTCCCAAACCATTTCAAAGCTAATGCCGGCAAATGGTTAGCGACTTTTCGTTGTCTCACGAACAAACGAGCAAACGCTTCATTGCAGCTCCTTGCATTCTCATCGCCGGCATCATGTGCGTTAGAGCCAAGCTTCATATGCAGCATGCAGCTTGACCCCGTTTACGGCCAAGCCTTACGCTTGCCAAATCATGCGCGCGTGCGTGAATGCGCGCTAGCATCTTCCATTTTGCGTGAGCTCATTCATTGGTCTAAGTCATGGCCATTGTCCAGGCTACACCAATCAATGACAAGTCACGGTCCCTTTAAATACCTTCAGTGCGGATGCATCCGCACTCACGTCTTGATTTGATCGCCATTAACGCATCTGTCCTTGGATTAATTGACAGCTTCCTGCTACCGCAATTACCTATTTGCTTAAACGTTTGCATTACCCATTTTATCTCCGTGTGCTGCTTCTACTGCGACGCCCAGTCCATCTTAGCGTTCCATACCTATTTCTACCTTTTCGTAGTTCAGTTTTGCTATTAGACAGTTAACTGCTGTCGCAAGTTACTTCTCTTCTGCCTTTACTACGCAGCCCAGTACACCTCAGTGTTTCACTACTTTTTAACCTTCAACGTTTTGGTTGCGTAACCTCTTCCTACAGCGACGTTTTCGTGCTGGCAGAAAGCGCGGCCCATAGCTAGGAGAATCTTTTTCCATACCGCTCCACTGCATTTTTAGTTTTCGTATACAACGAGGTTGCACCGCTTCAGCTTCGGTATCAACTTCTATTCGCATTCTTACACATCATTTCTACAACCCTTCAAATGACGCCTACACGACGAACATTCGCAGGTCAACAACTGAAGACCTCTAACACCGTTAACGTTACACATGCAGAACAGGAGACTGCGGAGGAACACATAATAACTCCGGTTACAGATGATCATATAGCGTCTACTTCAACCTCTGCTTTGCACTCTTTCGCGTGCCGTGGCGATGACCAACCCGGCTGCTCTGCAAAGGCTGCAAAAACACCCAGGCGAGGCAACCTTAGCAGGCGTTCTAAGAAAGCCTCACCGGCTAAGGGGAAACGGGAGCAGGATTCCATTGAGTGCGCCTCCTTGGGGGAGAAGCGGCTGGCGTCTACTTCAACCTCTGCTTTTGCACTCTTCTGAGTGCCGTGGCGATGAGCGACCCGGCAGCTTTGCTAAGCGTGCCAAAATACCATGGCGTGGCAACCTTAGCAGGCGTTCTAAAAGAGCCTCTGCGGCAAAGAGAAAGCGGGAGGAGGAAACCGAGGTAGAGACCTCTTTGTGGCTTTCCAGTCAATCTCAACGGAGGCAGTATGTTTTGTCACATGAAACGCTTGGTGAGCGTAACTACCGTTTGTACTGCAATCAGTTTACACATATTCGTTGAAAAGTAAGAGGAAACTAACTAAACGTACGATTTTTGAATCAAGCACGGACAACGCCGGGCCATGCTGCTAGTAAAATTTAAAGATCAATGCAAACTATTAAATCAACGGAGAGAACTAATCACGAATTATAGACATAGAAATAGATTAGAAATTACAGTAGAATATATGTGCATATATGTGGGGGTGTAGGCGTGCGTACAGTGGCACATATGTATGGACAAGTAAATATAAATATGTATGTATGAAGATATGTATGTATATAAGTGTGTTGGACATCACGATTTATTCCATTGGGTGCTCTGGTATTACCCACAATCTATAAATATATAATTCAATAAATTTACATTAATCTCAACGGGTTTAAGTTTAAATCTCCCTTCGCTTATTAATAATACTGGACACCTGTAGTGCAAAAACTATTTACTGTGAATCTTGGGGCTCGTATAAGAAAGACCACATAGTATAAACTGATATTAAACTACAAAAAATGAAAGGTCCTAGCCATAAATAAACTCCAACTCCAGACAGCTTCCCCCGGGATAAGATAACTTACGTCCCCACCAGTCGCTATTAGAAAGCCATTCTCATTAACAAGGTGTCTACCAGAGGAGTACTGATATTGAAAATAAATTCAAAACAATGCTCCAAGACAGACACTTAGGGGCTGATGATAGCCGCGTACAGAACGGCTTGAAATAGAGTATACCCTGTTGAGGTAATTTTTGTTTTTGCTGTAATATATATATATATATATATATATATATATATATATATATATATATATATATATATATATGTATATATATATATGTATAAAATACATGTATGTATATGTAAATAGAGTGATGTTCGATAAAAGTGACTCACCTGATTTTTTTACTAAATGTTCTCTTCTCCGATGAAACGAAAGTTGAGCTAAATTCAAAGGATAAGCGATCTAAAATACGAAGAAGCTTTGAAAGCTCTTTGAATTTAGCAGTAAGTATTGTCAAGCATCCGTTCAGTATAATGTTCTGAGGATGCTTTTCTTTTCATGGAACTGGAAAACTACTTAAAACCTATTGAAATGACCCTCAGGAGCGAGCAGTACAAGAGAATTTTAGAGTTTTGTCTGCTCGTCTTCTGCTGAAAGGGGGCAAATCGACCCCACCAAGCTCGTTTTTATGCAGGATAATGCTTCCTGTCACGAATCAAAATTCATGAAGGAATACTTTGATGTGAAGCAGGTGAGTGTTATGACATGGCCGCCCCAATCTCCTGACCTCAACCCCATAGAAAACTTATGGAGCATTATAAAGTACGGGCTCTCGAGAAAGCAGTTGAACAACAAAGAGGATTTGATTGTGAATTTCATATCCAAATGGAATTCAATGCTTGGAAATGAGGTTTGCCAGAACCTAATCAAGTCAATGCCAAAAAGGGTTGAAAAGTTTATTCAAAATAAAGGAGGACCCATAGATTATTAAATATTTCAAACTATATTATCTATTATAAATAAATTATACCTCTATTATTCTTTATTTAAAGCTGTTCGGTTATGTTTCTATTGATAACTAGTTGTAGGAAATAAGTGAGTCACTTTTTTTTGCACAGAGCTTTTCCCTAAATCTCATTTATATCCGAAATTATAATTATCAATATAATACCTTAGGGTGAGTAAACTTTTTTACTAGGTGGTCGGGAAGGGGTCTTTATTTTAGTAAGATTAAAAATTGGTTTGACCCCAAAAACAATAGGCGAAAAATTTTTAAGTAAAAAAAAATCAGGTGAGTCACTTTTAGCAAACAGCACTGTATATACATATACATATATATATATATATATATATATATATATATATATATATATATATATATATATATATATATATATATATATGTATATATATATAAACATGTACATACATAGAATAGATATCCACAACATTGCACCACTGACCCGTATATATAAATAGTCGAGAAAAAACCCCAAAAAAACACAACGCATGTGGCCTTATGATTGCGTTTTGCATGAACGTGTCTGTCACCTCTGCGTGTGGACTTCAATGTTCACTTTTATATTTATATACGCTCTATCTCAGATATCGAGCACTTTATCCCATAAATATAGCATACCTTAAATCTATTTTCTTCATATATATATATATATATATATATATATATATATATATATATATATATATATATATATACGTGTGTGTGTGTGTGTGTGTGTGTCCATAGAAGTTGAACATCTCTTTATTTTACTGAGCCCTCATTTGTCGTTCGCGATGTGAAAGTCCACCATATATATATATATACATATATATATATATATATATATATATATATATATATATATATATGCTTAGAAAAATAGTAAGACAAATTGTAAAAAAAAAAATTGTGACGCGTTTCATCCGTTAGGACTTCATATATATATATATATATATATATATATATATATATATATATATATATATATATATATGTATATATATATATATGTATATATATATATATATATATGTATATATATATATATATATGTATATATATATATATATATATATATATATATATGTATATATATATATATATATGTATATATATATATATATGTACAAAAATATGCAATCATGTATGTAGATATATTATTATCAAAGATACACTGTCTTTAATATTATAACGTTTATCGATTATTTTATTTTTTAACAATTTATATAACCCGGTATATATAGGTTTATCTATTAAAATAATTCCTCATATTTATATATATTGCACACTATAGATATGCAGTTTATTCCGAAACAATGGCACTGAGCATATTTTAGTGCTGACTTCATAGGAAACCGATATGTGTAGACAAGGCGTATATTCTTGCTGATAAATGTCCACGACTCAACGTCTCAATTGCTTTTGCCGTTTTGGACCGAGTTATTTCTGGCGGGAAGAAAACACCAAATTTTGCAGTCATTAAACGATAATTTATTTGAGAAAGCTCTGACATTCAATATGTATACAGTAGACGGAAAATCATGTTATATGAGATCTGTAGTGGCCCGATATTAATGTAAGCATTACCAAAAGAATTTGGTTATTATATGAGAGAGTGTATGTGCGTTTAGCGTAACGGTTGTCAACGGCGAATGTGGAATCGGCAAACGTAATTTAAACACAAGTCTAGTCCTTTGCATTCACTTTTGCAGAATTGCACTTTGGAAAAGCATGAAACCATTTATTCATCCACATCATTGCAATGAACGAAATAGTAAAGTCGACTAAGATAACTCTGAACTTACAACCGTAAAGAATGCAAAGGATAATACTCTATTATGTTTTCAAAAAATACATGGTAATTCACAGATAATACTGAAAAATAATCTGTGGAGAGCCATGACCACCTACATCCTGAAAAGACATGACACTTACAAATAAAATGATGCATATATATTGTGATTTTCTGAAAATGGTAATCCCTTTTTCAGTTTCATGATCATTGCTGCGTCGCAGCTGTAACGTGAGGATGTAACATTCAGTAAAATCAGCTTTTGTGTCCGTTGCTCAGGAAAAAAAAACAACGCTTTTTCCTGTTCCAAGAACTTAATCAAAGGAATTGCTTGATTTACCTCTATATCATGTACAAGTTCAAGTGATGTTTGTTCTATATCTTCCATCAAAATCTCCAATTCAGCAGTTTTTGTTTTGTGGTATTCCAAAGCGTTTTGTAATATTTCAGCAAAAAGTCTGTTTTTTTTAGTTAGCGTATATCTACCGCATCAATCCTATACGCTTCAGTGATCCACCGTCAAATCTATTTCAGATATTATAATGTGAATCAATGTTTTCGTAATAAAAAAGGGTATTAAGCAGCTGATGTTTGTAAGACTTTCGGGAGATAATTCTATTTATAAGAAAATTATGAATTTCACCTTCCAATATCTATCCTTAATAAAAAAAAATATTGATAATAACTTGTTTCAGGAGTGTCAAGTTTTATTATGAAATCAGATTAAGCGCAACATGATTGTTTTTTTTGATAATTCCAAAAGATAATTGCCTGATATTAAATGAATGTATTTAATTAGCATAATATTGCAATTACTAGTAAACTTTTTGGTTCGATCTTCTGTAAAAATTTATAGTTGGGGACGTATTCATTCCATGGTATTCTCTTTAGAACCCATTTCTCTCGCTTCAAGTCTCTTCTTCATTTTTACGGAGATTGTCTAGCATTCTATGCTATATGATAGGAGGACTTATATTACTTAACAGTTCAATACTTTTTCTGTTTCTCATTAATTTACTTTGTTTTTGGAATGCATATTTGGCTATCCCAATGCACCATCGGATTTCAGTGTCCCACGGAACGTCCTCTGTCAAAACACATCCAATATATTTCAATTGTTGCACTTGTGTGTCTTTGGTATTTCCAATCAGCAAGTTGCATGTTGGACTGTTTCTTTTGCTGAAAACCTTGCATTCTCTCTTTTTGTAATTTATCTTTAGTTCATTATCCTCGCTTTCATTCACTTTAATGTCTACAATATTGGTATAAAATATTACTCCATCTCACCACCGTTGTTTTCTGTACCGTGAAGTTTGACTATTTCCATGAATGTGATGTCAGTTCTCTGGTGGATGCGGGGGCGCCTTTCGTTTCGCGTGTGTGTTTTTCGTATTTGTTTTTGTGTCAGAATGAGTGCGTGTCTGTGTGAGTGCTTGGGATGGATGGATGTTTTTATAGTCCCGCATCGATTCCGTCTAGTTTAACTGATATTTCTGCCATATTTAATGTTTTTTTTATTTTTTTTATTACTAACATAATTTTGTTTAGTTACATGTAAATAGTTTATAAACATATTGTACATAATCATTGGGGATTTTTTAACTTGTTGTTTTTATTCCCCTTCCATGAAAACTCGAACGTATAAACTAGTCCATCCAATGTTAGTTTTTCATTAATCACCAACATTACAACTGAGTAATAAATTTTCATGTATTCTTCCAGCTTATACGTTCGCCTTTGTTATATTTACTTAAAGCCATAGTCGGGTTGCTTTTGTGCTTTTACCCAATTCTCTTAACATTCTTCATATTTTCTCTCTGTTTACATTTACAAATGAGGTATTTCAAATATATTCTTGCTTATTTCTTTTTCTTTTAATATTTAAAGTGGACTTCTTTCTTGTAATTAACTTGCCTATATTTTCATGTTATTTCTGAGATCTCTGTTCAGCTTTCTCACTAATGTTAGCATTGTGTTCCCATCATTCAACTTTACAATACCTTTTGCTCTTTTGAGATTAGATCTTTATTGTAATCCACAGCAATCGTTAAGTATCTTAAATTAAAAATTAAATACAATAATGACAATATTATGAATAACTATTTACAATATTATAAACAACCATCGAGTTAAATACAAAAATCATTCAACACCAAATATATTATAAATATTTCTTATATAAAAAAGGTATATGCAAAAATTCACACGTTATACTTGTTATATAAATATATCCTAAAACTTTAAAAATATCGGTTTTTAATATGAATTTTACTGCAAACGCATTGCGTCGTATAACATCTGATGTACTGCAGCCTTTGAAAGGTTTTAGCCAGATTAAAATGTCAGGCCATTTGAGTATGTATCCCATCTTCTGTTTAGGACAAGAGCAACGTTTGTTAACCGGTGGAATAGTACTGTTTCTGGTCTCTAATATGAAGATATATGGAGAGAGCTGGAATACAGTTGTATTTTGTTGTCATGAAATTCTTTCACGACCACCCAAGACAATTGATGGGTTCTTCTTCTGCTCATTTTCATTATTACGCGGTTGATTTAACATTTATTAAGTCGATCGTCTGCCAATAAAAGAAAATTGTGAAGAATCGTCAGCACTTCCCGTTCAGGGATAATAAAGATTATTGCCGTTCAAGTATAGGGTGACCCCCCCCAAAAAAAAACGGGAATTTTTGAAGTGCGTATTGCCAGACATGAGCAAGTGGCAACACTGCAATACAGTGACATTGAGCAAGTAAACATTTCGCCATTATAGTAACAAGAATGAAATTCAAAATATCCCAGATGAGATGTTGCATCAGTAAATAGGGGTCTCAACGGCAGATTTCAAGAATGCATTCGTACAGGAGGACGCCATCTAAAGGACATAATTTAAAAAAAATGAAAATTCCATCATTGTTTCTTAAATGGCATGTTTTAAGGTTTCAATTACTATGAAGTAAATATTTTTCTTCCATCACTCTTGGTTTTATTGGATTGTTAAATAGTTCCCGTTTTTTTTGTGTCACCCTATATAAGGATAATATGTGAAGTGTTGATGAATGGGAACCATGTCGACAACTATCCTTTATTTTTTTAACTTCTTGCAAAGTGGAATAGGGGTTTTGTATTAAAACAGCAAAGCACAATAGAGATTCTCCCCACTTCAGTAACTACAGTGACATAAAACGGGTTTTTAATTGTTTGCTCTTCCGTCACTATTCTAGGAATAAACCTGTAGTCTTGAATACATTTATACACTAATGGACAATGGTCATGAATCATTGATCTAAAGCATACAATTCGTTTTTATTCATTTTTCTAGTGATTAGAAGTCATATAGAAATTTCGGCGAAGAAACATTTTCATCTAGTTAATCACCTTTTCCAGCGTTTTTCTCTGAAAACATTTTCTTTTCCCACTTTTCCAGCGATATAGAAACAAGCCAATATTATTCAGTTTTTTGATTCTTCTGGTCTCAGAGGAAAAAAATAATTAGATGAATTACTGGGATTTGGATAAATTAAAGGTTCAAATTCCCATCTCAAACTTTACGATTTATTTTTTTTCTTATAAATTTTTTTCTTGTTCATTTTCTCTACTGTTTCACGACATTTATTGTTTCAAAGGCCAGTAAAATAAATATTGTACGATCTGACGCTGGAAACTTTTGCATGACGCTCATAAAAATACCAATATGCGAATTATATTCTGTAATTTTGTATATATATATATATATATATATATATATATTTGATTATTATAATCTTTGTTGTCCTTGATAATATTTAGATTCCTTTTATTCTGCAGACTTTTTAGGGAGAGTTCGTTTAGTCTACAATCTGTTATTTCTGTTAAAAACTGTAAGAAGCTGCCGGATGGTAAGTCCGGATCCGAAAAATATAACCCAATCGTTGCACATCACTTGCTATGATTGAGGATTATACAAATACGAAAAACCATATACTTGCTGCAAAAAGGAATTAATGGATATTCTACATTAGCAGATTTTATTTGGAATGAGAGGGAAGCTCAATCTTTCTAAATGGACTAAGTCACTGTCAGTAACAACTTTTCAGAAAATATTTTAACAGACATTGTATTGTGTTGTTGGGTGTGTTTATTTCGAACCGTTATACATTTTATTCACTATTGGATAACAGTTGATGTCAATGATGACCAGAGGATTACTGGTAGATTAATACTTCCTGACAGGAAATGGGAGAAAAAGCAGACCGCCATTTTGAAATCCCTTTTCTTCTCTGTTGTCCCCGAGAGTTCAGATCAACGGACATAACTTGGTTCCCGTAGCAAGTTAGCTCTCTTGTTATGACGTCCTCTCTCGCCCACTGGTATATTGAATTTCATATTAAACGGAGATTAGCCCACGGTTGATATTGGCCTTAGTCCATTATGAATCACGGATTTAAATATTGCAAAGAAAATTTCCTTTTCCTTTTAAAATATTAATTATTTTTTAATTATGCCTAAGATCAATCTATTTCATGAAAGAGTTTAGAAAAAATGTTGTTCATCACGTAAAAAAGAGAAGAACCACGAAACTTCAGTATAAAAAAGTGACTAAATATTAAATATTTTAATAATTTTTTTTTGTACAATATAATTCTATATTGCATATAATATTTTATTTATTTAAAATTAAAAAAAAATAATAGTTTATACTAAGTTTTAACAGTCATCTTCATATTAGTCCGTTAAATCGAATATATATATAATAATATATATATATATATATATATATAATAATATATATATATATATATATATATATATATATATATATATATATATATATATATATATATATATATATATATATATATATATATATATATATATATATATATATATATATATATATATATATATATATATATATATATATATATATATATATATATATATATAGTGAGAGCATCTCGAGGCGCTGTAATGGTTAGCAAACTTGTCTCGCTAGAACAATTACGACTAACTAGTGAGTTCGATCCTCACTGGGTACTCCATACTTTCGGAGTTGTGATACAACTAAGCTACGCTTGGAAAATCACTATATATAGGTATTTTTGTTTCGTTTCTTGGGTTAACATGACTATGAACATGACGTATACTTTTCTCCCCTTTTCTAAATCCTTACAGTCAGTCGACTCTTATCATTTTCGTTGTTGCTGTGAGAGTAAAAATGTATTTCCTGTCATGATTTTGTTGCCAGCTGTCATCGTTATTCTTCAAGCAATACATTTCTGGGTATATTGAATAGCGCTATAAAACAGGAAGCGAAGCGTCTGCAAAACTAAGACGTTTTTGAGTCATACTGCTTTGCCGTTTTTAAATTTCACCAAAACTTCCGCTCTCAGCTAAAGCGAGAAAAAAGGAACGGTAAATAATCTATTTTGGCTGTAGCTTGTTTTGCATAGAAATCTATTTTGCATTTTGCTCGCTGACTCTATGAATTCTGACATTTAACTTATTTACAAATACCATCCTTACAAATGTCATGATATCTACATGGGATTGTAAATGTATACAAATCTTATACAAAATCCTGTCAGTCTCTTGGTTTTGTTTATAAATAAAGGTTAAGAAATTATTCTTGTTTAATTGTTAAGAAATTATCCTTGTCCTGAAAAGATTCTTAACAACTTAAAAAAAAAAGAATAAAAAAAACCTAATGTAAACTTTGGATACATGTTATCATCAGATATGTGATTGTATGTTCGTTTTTTATTATTTCAGTTTCTTCATATCTATTAAGTTGAGTTATAAATAATTTCTGTTTTTGTTTACCAACTTTATTATTCAAAGAATAAATTACATTTCAATTCTATTCAGTTATATATTCACCCTTATTTGCAATGACATGTCGTCAGTTACCAAGCAGCTCCCTGAAAGCTTTTGAGTAATATTCCTCAGGCTGTGATGCAAGAGGTTTTGGACGAACTCTTAAATCTTGTTTCCATTAGAGAATGTTTTCCACATCAAAGCATTTTGCAATGATTGAAAAATGTATTAATTGATTGGTGAAAGGTCGGCTTAAACAGGGAGAGCGAAGTAGAACAGACCAATAGATTTCCAAAATGTATACTGTATTGCTTTGGTATGACGAAGAACAACATTTTTCCTATTGACGAGCTCTTTTGGACTAAAATATTATAGACACGTTGAAACTGCTGGACGTATAAATGTGCATTTAATGTTTCGTTGCATTTTGAGAATTCTAAATGAATGATGATCCCACTACATGCACAAAAAGTTACCTTTCTTCTATACAAATCAGCTTTTGTGGCCGGTTGTGTAGATATATCCTTGTCAACAAAGTCTTTTACCTTGATCATTGCCGTACGTATCCCAAGTTTCATTTGAGGACCATCAATGATGGCAGCTTTCAACTTCTTCATCGTCAATCATGAAAAAGCTTGGCACAAGTAAGTGAAGCATCCACTATCCTTGTTCAGAGCTTTGATGAAGTGCTTGATCAAGCTTAGCTTGATGTAAAGCGGTGGGAAATGTATTCTGTCTCTGTCCACTAGAGGCTTATTGATGACGTTTGTTGCTTTGCAAGGCATCAATTCCTCCCCAACAGGCCAGTCCTTTTTCGTGTGATGCTGAGTAGTGTCGCTACTAACTCACATGCACAGAACGCATGGATATCTGGGGAACCTCGACTGTTGTTTCAACAAAAAGTTCAAAATCTTCAGGTCAATGCGAGTAAACCACTCATTCTGATCATAAATAATTTTCGCCAATACATACTTCACTGCTTCATATTTCTCCTTCAGTAATCATTTGCCGCTGTCAATGAACAGTCTCCAGTCTTTGGGTACGTACTGTGGCACTGTAATTTCGTGCAGAAGCTGCGTAATATCTGCAGAGTGCACCAAGTCCCTCACTTCAGAGAAAAAAAACCCAGAGATACTCTTAATGCCTGTTGTGGTAGGTCAAGTGAGGATTGTCACAGAGGAGGTGTTTTCTTTCAATCTAGATGCCAGCAGTTTGACAGAGGACTTTGAGAAGCTGAGATTGTGAATGACATTATTTAGTTCCTTTTGGGAAAAAGGATGCAGATCATCATTGTCAAAAACTACTTCATCTTCTCGAACACTTGAGAAATCTTTCTCACTAATGTCAGGAAGTTCTCCAAAGACAGGTATAGGATCTACAGGGTGACACGCTGATTGAAGATCAGGATGCTTGAGGTAGTTCCGGTTCTTTCTATTCATCCCGGTCACATTCAATAGCAGTGAAGTAGCAGATAGGGCTATAGTTTGTTGGCTCCCTCCAAATAATGGGAATTCCATATTTCACACAACTTTTCTTGCCATTGGTCCACCAATGCAGATACTCCGTACATGTCTTACATACCATGTGTGGGACACAAGATTGATCCTGGTCACCAAGCTGCTGAGTTGTTTCTTAGTGTGTGTGGAAGTGAATGAGGTCTTGAATATCAGCAGTTAGAGTGACATGACCCTTAGTGGAATCTGAGAGACTCTGTCGTTGAGGTCAAACATCGTTATTCCTGAGAAATTGGCCCCTGAATTATATAACTTTAGTTATTCCTAATTGGCCCTAAAAAGTGACGTGGTCTGATTACTACTACGTCCGTTCGATATTTTGGCGGTAGACCTAAATTATAAAGATTAATAAAACAACCTCTCTGATTTAAAATTCTATGGTTTTGTATTGTACAGTATAATTAGTGTGTAAACACTTTCTTGCGTGTTATTGGTTTATAAATATTTTGGAGGTGTATTTTAATAATTATGAAGCTATATTTGTCTGAAAATACTTCTGATGGGTTAAAATTAATAGGTTTATAATTAATGTAATAATTAGTTTTATTGTGTGGAATATGTTGCATATTTAGATATTTTAATGGACATGACAACAGAAAAAACGTAAAAAAACAGTATGTAGCCATAGCCCAAAAAGTTGACCTGATTGAGCAAAACCAATATGGTTTTTGGATTCAGTACATCAAAATTGTCCTAAATCAGCTAAAAATAATTAGACAATAAATTTAGTGTCGATCATTATTCATTTTGATTGAGTTGCTTCTTTATGGATTATCAAACTTTATTCATGGTGAACCAATGTGTTTTATATTAATTCTGGATATTTTATTGAATTTCATAGGATGCATTATATGGCCAATAGTTCTAGCACTTATTACACTGAATAAGAACTTATAGCATCAAGAGATATAACTATTAATTCTGTTTTCATTTCCATACAAACACCATGCAGAAAAATAAGTTGGTAGTCTTTAAATCATACAAAACAACCAAACCAATATTTTGACTTGGAAAGAGAGAAATAGAAATGTATTTTATTTATTTCATATTAGTCAGGTGACACTGTACTGATGGTAGACAGAAAAAGAAATCTGTAGGAAGTCGTGGATGTAAATCTTTGGTGGTTAACAAAAGGAAAAGTCTAAGATGTGAGCTACAAATTGGAGAAACCAGAATCAAGTAAGTGCAGAAATATAAATCTCTGGAAGGGTTATAGCAGATGACAGAAAATATAACACAGAAATCGGAAAGTGCATTAGAACAATGAAAGATGCCTTCCATAAACTAAGTAAAATATTAAAAGAAAAACAAGAAAATTTCATTAGAAATGAAGAAAAGTATATTGAACTATGTAGTATCAATTCTCCTTCATGGCAGCTAATGCTGGGAAATTTCTTCACAGATGAAAACGAGACTTGAAGTAACCGAGACGTGGCACTACAGAAGGATGCTAATAATGACACGGAGATAACATTAAAGAAAGCAGGAATTATTCAGCAAAATGAAAAAAAAAGACATTGGTACTTAGAATCAGAAAGAGATAGTTGAAATTTCTGGGACACATAATGAGGAAAGAAATGCTGGAGAATTTTCCATTCCTGGAATATATAAAAGATAAGAGGAGCAGAGTGAATCATCGAGTAACTTGCATAACAAGCTTGTGTAAATAAATGGCAGAACGGATAGGAAATTGTGGATAGCCGTAATTACTCACATTCTGTTGAGATACAGCATATAAAATAAGTTCATGAGAATTATTAGTTCGTAAATCTATCTCGATCTGTTTCTATCTATCTATCTATCTATCTATCTATCTATCTATCTATCTATCTATCTATCTATCTATCGCACGTCTTTTCATGTCTATCTCTATTTTCCTGGTTTTTCTTTTTAAATAATGTCTACAAGACCGAATTCGTTTGTCCGAGTTCAAACATTTGACTGATTTTTAATGGAGAATTACCCTGAATTCTTGGTTCTTTCGATTAGCCATTTCGTTTACTTGTAATCTTTTTGAACACATCATACGAACTCTTACTGCCTACCCCCGTCAGCATACATCTGAGAAAGAAAGACGGATAGAGAGGAAGAAAGAGAAAGCGAAATGGAGAGAAAGAAAGAGAAAGCGAAATGGAGAGAAAGAAAGAGAGAAAATAGTGAGAGAAAGAGATAAACAATACGAGAAAAGAAACAGGGAGAAAGAAAGAAAAAAAGAAAAAAGGAAAGAAAGACGTAGAAAGAGAGAAAGATTAAAATAAGTTTGAAGAGACAATCTATCATAAAAACGCCCCAGGTTGTCTATCTTCTAATACGAAGTTGCATGTATATAGTAAAATTTACATCCTTAATTCTGCAATCTTAGGAAAAGTTGAATGGTTGAAAGTCAAAAATGTGAGTTCGGAACGCGATCAGCATAAAGAAATTCATATAAATAACAGAAAACTTCTTAGCTGGAGATTTATTTCTACCGGGCCAGAATCAAAGCAAATATTCTTGGAAAGAAATCCTATTTACTTTTCAATATAAAAGCTTGAGCCTTGTCCATTTCCTGAATGTTTCCGTGTGCACCAGTCTTCATTGCTTGGTGTTGCTTTAGGCAAAATTTATCTTTAGCATTCCTTACGGCAAAATATTTCTTTATGTTTTCAAATAAATAGGCAATGGCATTTTCGTACTTTATCGACAAAAACTTGCTGGAGAATAAGTGAAAATTTTATGAAATCCGTTTCATGAAGTCTTTCGTATGGAGTAATGGATAGCGGCGCGGATTGAGGAATCGGAGACCCGAGTTCGAATTCCAGTCAAATCCATTATATTCTCTTAAGTGGGAATGGTATGAATCCTCTTCTTTTCCCCAGATATGGGTAAATAGCTTGACATACGGGGTTCTATTGCTTTGGATGGCAACTGGTCTACCGCAGAAAGAAATGGCAACCTACAGCGCGAAAAAATCTGCCTCGTCAGTCATGTATCGAAAGATACATGATCGCATGGCACATAACTGATTGATATGAGTTTAATTGTCAAAGGATTTAGTCATTTAATAATCAAGCCTCACTTATATGACACGTTTTTTTTTTAAATCTCAACGAGCTACTGTTATGTGTAATGTAGATATCTCTTAAGCAAATCTATCCTTAAAAATAAATAACTAAAATAAACAATGCCGAAGACAAGAAAACTTTAAAAGAAAATGCCACATGAATGATACATTACGGATGACTACAAGTGCAAAAATTATCTTACACGTAAAACAACATGCTATTACCAAACCTGGAATTATCTTGTGCATCAAATTGAGATATATAGTTCTGCTTATTCAAACACATAATATTCAGTTTTATTTATTGATTGATTCGTTTTCTACGGTTTATCAACACTTTGCAGGTATTTAAAGACAGAAAATACTTTTAGATACTACTAATTTTTTTAAAGATAATAAGGGTTTAGTGATACAAGTCTTACTAATTAACCCATAGCTAGGAGAGAAGAGGTGAAGTCATACCGATATAGCAATATTTGCACTTAACTGCTACAGGTTCAGTTATAAAAGATGCCGAAAAGAAGAAAAGAAAAAAAGAGAACACAAAATTCAATAATTCCTTTCATTATGACATTTTTCAAGAACATGAAACAACTTTCAATAAGGTTAAAACATTTGTTTTAATTAATACAAATTTAATTGAAACCGATACACTTTTGACACGTGTTTCATCAACCATCGATATCGTATGGAAGCTACATGTACTGTAGCCGTAGCTGTAGCCGTAGCCGTAGCTGTAGCCGTAGGGGATCTGTTTATTCCGATTCAAACGGGTTTTTAATTCAGAAATTTCCTTTCAGATTGGTCAAATCTAAAAGGTTCAATTTATCCTATCATTTACGAGGGTTTGAATTCTGTTTTCATTCTCCTAGATTAGTTGCCTCCCAAAAGGAGCCTAGTGTGCCATACTACTTCATCCATATCTGCGGAAAGATAAATTCATGCCTTTTCTCAGGGCATTAGTTCGAAGTGAACGAGAGTAACTCAGAATTTGAACCCCGCTCGCCGATTCCATTTTCTGCGCTGATAGCCATTACATTATTTCTGCCCCAACAAAATGAATTAATTGAATTATCTTGATGATAAATGCAAGAGAAAAACACAGAAAGGATGAAAAAAAGTATGCATGAACTGAATGTATTTGACACTTATGGTACTACTAGATGGTATGGTAGCAGCAACACTCGAGTGGGAAAATCTCAACGCAATTTAAATATTAAACCAGAAGTAGATAAATATATATTTGCACGGGTTAAAAAATTCATCTGAAGAAGTCAGAGTAATAAACAGGTCGAAACTGTGAAAAGAGCTACAACAAAATAAGAATTTCTTTTTAAAAATCCATTGAATATCACTTATAGAGAATCCCAAAGACTCAGTCGAATAGAGTACATAAAATAATTTTTCTTGAATAACGTGAATTTTAATATATGAGTGAGATTTAAATTTGAAAAAAAGTGATATTTTGTATAGATAATCTAAAGCTATGAAACCTCATTCCCCAATGAAAAAAAAAACAAACTATGTTATTTCATTTATTTTTATTCGAAATGAATCTTGTTCATTTTAAAGAACAAGAAAGTGATTCGAATATACAACTGAGTTATTCTAAAGAAATTAGTTTTAAATAAAAAAAATAACAAAAAGATATACTGAAATCAGGATGAGTCGATCGGGAAAAAGATCAAAGCGAACAGCTTTCACGACCGAGAAAATGAAGACACGAAATATATTTTCAGATTTTTATGATCCCGGTAGAAAACATTCCTGAAATCGTTTTAGAAGATTTCATCATTTTCTACTTTAAAAAATGCATACTTTCATTTATATGCTCAGTGTATTTGTGAACCAGCTAGCTGCCGACACGTATCAGGAAGTGAACTGAGAAGTTCAGTTTCTCACAGTCAGCTGCGTTGGCACATTTTGGCAGGAGACCTGTCTTATAACTGATGCACCAGCTGTGACAAAATTTGTACGTGTGAAATTTTTAAATCGGCGAAGATCTTTTCTCGGTGCTGAAATATTAACGAATTAAGCAGAATTACAAATTACTTGCTGAATATGGTGGCGTATTTACAAAGTTAAATCACAGTTAGGCCTAGAACAATATTGGAATTACACACTTGTTTGACTTGGAAAAAATTCACTTCCGAAAAAAAAGAGCAGAGTAAAGAAACCTGTGGAAGAACACATTTTGTTTTTAAAGTTGAAAGGTCAATATTAAATAAGAGAAATGTAAATAAGGAAAACATGATTTTATTATTAAAAAAATAAGTATCGTGGGTAGAGAATAATGGATGAACTTCCGGTGAGACTAGAACATGCTTTTGCTATGCTGGTTTTTCATGGCTCCTACCGTATCGATTAGGTATTGATATCCAACAGATTGCAGTAATATAAATCTATATTTAACATTGTGAAATAGAGAATAAGAAGTTTATTTCAGTGATTAGATGAGGTAAATAAATCACCTAGGGGGTAAGCAGTCCTGCGAGTTTTTCAATATGTCTTTCCGAAATATTTAAATATATAAATATCTGATTCCCTGCCGTTCTGAATATTTTCCAATGTGCAAAAAGACCATCGAATGAAAGAAAAAACAAACAAGTAAATTGATGTAATGTAATAATAAACTGTAACCCCCATTAGTGACTACACTATAGGTAGTAACTTCCTATGAGTATCTGTAAGTCAACGGACTACAAAGACTAGCTGAAAAAAATTTCAGCTGTGCTGGTCAAACTCTCTACCTCTGAGCTAAGAGGATCACCAGATGAGGCTATGTCGAAGGGCAGAGTCTAATCTCGGGAAGAAGCTACCCGACCCCGTTTTATACGGGGTCGACGGGAATTTTGGGCTAAGCCTACGGGCTCGAATGCTCCACATTAAACTCGGCCTTGTGCCACATCTGATCGCGTGGGGAGGTTTATAAATATACTAGCTGGAATCTGTTCCATCTGTGTGGTCGAACTCTCTGCCTTCGGGCAGAGAGGAACCCGGACGATTCTCTGCCGAAGGGCAGAGTCTCGTCCGGGGAGGTAGACAGACCCGAAACCGTTTATGAGGGTTCTACGGGGAATTTCTGGCCGAGCCTACGGGCTCTGATGACCCTGTTATACTCGGGCTTGTGACACATCTACCCTCAGGGTGGTGGTGGGGGCTAGTAAATATTGACTAGCTGGGATCATTTCCAGTTGTGGGGTCAAATTCTATGCCTCCAGGCAAAGAGGATTTCGGGAAAGAGGTACCCGAGCCCGTTTTATACGGGGTCTACGGGTAATTCTTGTCCGACCCGACGGGCTCGGTTTAACCCACATTAAATTCGGCGTTGTGCCACATCCTACCTCTTGGGGAGGCTGGTAAACATCGACTAGCTGGGATCTGTTACTCAGCTGTTGTCAGATTCCCTGCCTTCGGTAAGAGTTGAACAGTTTTGAGTCACATACTTATCCACATATGATATCTTGACGATAGTACATAGACATATAGCTTGAATCATACATTTCCCTAAACATCTGATAAATTCCTACTATTTTTCTTGAAATACACTAGTATTATATGTTGTGATATTATTCAGTTTTCTTACATCAAATTTTATCAGTTATTACTAATGTTTGACTAATATTTCTTTCATCTTAATTACAGTTGTTTTTTCATTGCAATATTACCAGTTGTAGAGTTTAATGATACTATACGAATAATTATCACATATCTTTCCTTTTAGTCTGGACGTTGAAGGTTATTGTTAGCTTTATCCCCGAGCCATTTTGATTTGCTTTTGTTTACGTTTTTACTTTACTTTCGACGGCAGAAATAATTGTTATAACACTAAATATGGCATTACTACTCGGAAGGCGCTGAGTCTGAAAACGCCTGCAAGAAGGTTTCAGCTGAGTGCTTATGTGAAATGTCGAAATTTTATGCATTACGTCTAAAATCGGCTTCGTTTGCTTACACTAGTATGTGCATGCCTTGTAATATATTTTTAACGTTATTATAGGAAGCAATGTATGTGTATCTGGAAAAGTTTGGAAAGACGAAAGTTTAGAAAAAGAAAAAGAAAAGCTGAAATATTTAGAGAGAGAGAGAGAGAGAGAGAATAGGAAAGGGAGAGGAGCGAATAAGACATCGAGAGGGAAGGGAAGGGAAAGAGCGTGAGAGATAGAGAGCTTTAGTTTTCTATAGCAAGGCAATATTTTTTTTATATCAAGATATTTTTCGCTTCTCGACTCTGCGTTTGATTGACGATGATGGGAATTTCCTCAAATCTAATAATTGTAATTTGCCAACATTTCGACGTTTAGTGCATCAAGCCGCACACCATTAACGCTAGAGATAAGTAAGAAATGGGCAATAATGTTATTTCCTATGCTTTTGTACGAACGGATGATAGGGAAGTGTCAAAGTTTTGGCAAATATGGTCGAATACCAAGAAAATAAACCACTGATAGCATCCTAATTTCCTTTACAGGTTTTTGCTTTGAAAAGAGAAAATAACTGACGTCCTGGCCTGTTCGCTACATATTTCCCGCCGAATATAGTGTCCAGTGTTTGTAGTTCATGTCATTGGCCAAGTTTTTGAATACTGATTTTCAAAGCAGGGAGGTAGTTCCAGTGGAAGACTGGGTCTAAAAATAATGGTTGCCAGGACACAAAGGGGTCCCCGACCACAACTACAACGCTTTAACTTAATTTCCATAACTAATAAATAAAAGTTTCAGAAAATACATACCGAAAAAAATGGTATAATTAATTTTTCGGGGTAAAAAATGTATTAGTAATTACAATCTACATGGACTGTATATATTAGCAGTAGATAATAAATATAAATACGGAATATGTTATAATAATGTTTTTAAGTAATTGGTTGATATTTTTAAATAGTTTACTGCACAATTTACACATTAACAAAGAGTTCAAAAGCCAAATAAGCATTGCATGCAGTTCATTATATTAAGAGCAATTGTTTGGGTTCACTAGATGATTATTTGAGTCTGCCAATAATCGTTTCCGCATCCAATTCATCTAACAATTTCTTTTCAATGGATAACAACATGTATTATTTCAAATTCTCTTCAGTCAGAGAATTTCTTAACCTTGTCTTTATGATCTTTTACCTATGAAAATGTCCTCTCACATTGGACTTGAGTAACTGATAGTGTGGAGAGGACATTATAAAGTCCTTATTCCTTTTTGTTACTGAAATATTTGTCTGTGTTTGCTTCTTTATTGCCTTTTTATTTGATATAGGGCGGCATTCCATCTGGGGCCCACTTACCATTGTTGACACGCTGGCCTGGCCACTTGGCCATTGAGTTCTTCCCGCTTACAAGATTGATTGAAAATTCTTGTTAAATTTGTACTTTATTTTTTATATTATTTTTAAGCGTTTTAAAAATATCCTACTTCCGTAAATAAGCAAAATAGAAATGGTTATATATTTCTGATGTAATGAATATGCATACATCTGGGTTCCCTCTTACAGGAAAATGATTGGCTGGTGTCAGCCATAAATACAGGCTAATGTGGAGGTACAGTGACGACGCCTATTGCCTAAGACTACAACCAGTACCAGTCGATTACTGCTACCTGTTAGATTGTACTACGCGGTTACAGTAGCCAAAACCACTTAGCTAGTTCGAAAAAATATATCCCTTTCCGGGACATATCAGTTGGCGACGAGATTCAAAACGACCTCACAACTTAAAACAAAAGAAAAAAAGTACAGTCGACAACACTTACTAACGAAGAACGTTAGTGTTATGGGAACTTACCTATAACGATAATGGACTCTTCCTGACTGTATAAATACTGCGCCTCTCTGAGAGAGAGAGGAGAGGAACGAGTCGTGATGCAGTCTCTGACTGTGCGCGACTCCTGTCGAACTCTCTGCTTTGGCAGAGAGGAACCCAGACGAAGCTTTGCCGAAGGGTAAAGTTTCGTCCGGGGTGGTAGACAAGCCCTGAACCCGTTTATACGGGTTCTTAAGGGAGTATTTTTGGCCGAGCTTACGGGCTCGGAGAAACTTGCGTTAAACTCGGCCTTGTGCCACATACTTTCCTCGTATTGGGACTGTTAAATATCGGAACGAGTCGAGACCTAACGAGTCAAGACAATACTAGTTCACTCTAAACCAGACTGACAGTTAATACTAATACCTTCAACTTGTATTATATTTCTGTTGTAATATATCTTTGTTATTTTCTACTCTTGTGTTCGTGTTGTTCTTCCTTGGTCCTAACCTTGGATCATAACCGTGGTGCGAGGATATTGGACCATAACAGTGGCGACGAGGACTGAAGAAACAAACTCTCCGCGGAGAAATCTAAAAGTATATTGAAGAAACGAAACTCTACGCAGAGAAATCCTAAAAAAGTATACTGAGGAAATTTCAGAAACAAACTCTACGCGGAGAAACCAAAAAGTATATTCAAGAAACAAGTTCAACGTGGAGAATTTACAAAAAATCTTTTACTATCGGTCGTCCATAACAGAGGCGACGTTGGTAGTGAAAAAAAAAACAAACCCCAAAAAACAAGTTATATGCGAACATAAAAAAAGAGAAAATTTTCTTTTTGGACACCAACTTTACAGTAGTAACAAAGATACAAATTCTACACAGGAAATTTTTTTCTCGTACTAAGGTTCCACAACAACAGGAACAAAGACCGGAAGTCTAAACTAAAAGAAAAATACTTACACATAATTACGGTAAACATGGAAGACTTTAAGGCAACCATATTGGAACTTATGAAAATACAATTTGAGAACAACAGTAAAACGAACAGAAGCATCTTGAACTACAAGAATTATTTCTACGGGTAATAACAAATAAAGGGAAAAATTCCGAAAATGAAACAGTTCTCTCTTTAGGGTCAAGCGAATACACTAAATTCGTAGATTACATCCTACCGAGGAAAACAAATGAGTTAACTTTCAAGGAAGCCATAAAACTGTTAACAGAACTTTTTAGCCCAAACACCTCATTATTCCACAAAAGATGGAAATTTCTGAATCTAACAAAAAAGGACAGCGAAGGCTGTATAACATTCGCTTCCATTGTAAACAAACACTGTAATGACTTTAAGTTATCTGAACTCAGCCCGGACAATTTTAAATGTCTAATATTCGCTCAAGGCCTGGTTTCGACTAAAGACGCGGGGATCAGACACAGAATTCTTACAAAACTTGAGAGTGAACCAGAGTTGACGCTACAAAAATTGGCTGAAGACTGTCAGAGATGTATAAGCGTAAAGAAGGACTCGAAAGATATAGAAGAGTCTGGCATCGCTCACATACATAAAGTACAACGACAAACACGTTTTTGTCCCTCCTCAAAAACAAACCAAACCAATTTTACCTCCTCAAAAACAGGTCAAACAATTTTTTCTACTTCAAAAAGTCAATATCAGAAAAAACTACCACCCAGTCCATGCTATCGCTGTGGGACTTTGCATTGGTATAAAGATTGTCCATACCGCTTTAAGACTTGTCTGTCGTGCCAAAAAAGTGGGTCATAAAATATCTCATTGTTGGACTAGGAAAGCAAGCAAAAGCAGAGTAAGAGTCACTAGGACTGACCAAGCGGACGAGACAAACAGACGAAAATACGTGCAAGTAGAAATGTTAAACAGAAAAGTCAGACTACAATTGGATTCCGGTTCGGATTTAACTATTATTAACGTACAAACATGGAGAAAATTGAACAAACCGATCATGTTGAGAACCGATAAAATTGCTAGGTTGGTAACTGGGAGAAAAATAAAATTTGAGGGAGAAGTTATTACAAATGTGATATTCAATGGAATGACAAAAAATTAAAAATGCATGTCCTAAAAAATAGAGAAAATTTACTTGGAACGAACTGGATGCAGAAATTCGACCTCTGGGATTTACCAATAAGTACGTACTACCAAAATTGAAAAGTTTATCGACCGAGACAGATAAATTAAAGGAGAAACTAAAAGAGAGTTTCCCCGAAGTATTTTCACCCGGTCTCGGGAGGCGTAAAAAATGGCAGCAAATATAGAAATAAAAGAAAATGTACAACCTATCTTCAAGTAGAAAAGGAACGTACCTTTTGCTTCAATAGAAAAAATAGATCAAGAGTTGGATAGACTTGAAAAAATCGGTATATTGACAAAAGTGGAATATAGTCATTGGGTCGCACCTACGGTTTACGTCAAAAAGAAATCTGGTGAGATACGAGTATGCGCTGATTTCTCAACGGGATTGAACGCAGCGATAAGGATTACCACTATACTCTACCCACTATCCTCTTTTCACAAAATTAAACGGAGGAAAATCTTTCTCAAAAATAGACTTGAGCGAAGCGTACCTACAAATACTAGTAGATGAGGAAAGCTCGAGATTATTGTGAATAAACACACATAAAGGATTATACAAGTTCCAATGATTACCATTCGGGATTAAGGTCGAGTCGGTAATATTTCAATAAATAATGGATACTATGCTAGGCGGACTTGATTTCACGATTCCATACCTGGATGACATACTGATAAAAAGCAAAAACATTGAACAACACTAGGAACACGTTCAAGAGGTTTTCAGGAGAATACAAAACTATGGTTTCAAGGTAAAAGAAAACAAATGTGATTTATCTATGAAGGAAATAAAATATCTGGGCCATAACATCGATGAAGAAGGAAGGCGACCAGACCCAGAAAGGGCAACGGCAATAAAAAAAATGCCAGCTCCAAAAAATGTAGCCGAATTACGAAGCTTCTTAGGCTTAGTGAATTATTACCAAGAATTCATTCCAAACATGCATAAATTACGCGCACTCCTAAACGAACTGTTGAAGAAGGAAAAAGTTTGGGTGTGGACAGATGAATGCCAGAAAACGTTTGACAAAATAATTAAGACGCTAACCGCGGATCTATTTTTAGCGCACTATGACCCAAAATTAGAAATAATAGTCGCAAGTGACGCGAGTGCCTATGGAGTCGGGGCATGTATACTGCATAAAATGCCGGATGGGACATTAACAACTTCTTGTATTATATTTCTGTTGTAATATATCTTTGTTATTTTCTACTCTTGTGTTCGTGTTGTTCTTCCTTGGCCCTAACCTTGGATCATAAGCGTGGTGCGAGGATATTGGACCATAACAGTTAGAAAGACATGTTCGACGCTTACAGAAAGTAAGTGATTTTTTAACGCTTATTGAAGAGGAACGTTAGAAAAGGGAAAATTTGTGCAACGCTTACGGAAAGTAAGAAATTGCCCCCCCCTCTTGTTTGGACTTAGAAAATTTTATTGTCTACATAAATTGGAGGAAAGTTTTTTCTTGTGGATACGTTGGCAGAATGGAACAAATTGCGGAATTAACTAAGGTGCTACAAGTCACTTTACAGCAACAATTCCAACAAAAACAACAACAGTTTCAATAACAACAACAACAACAACAACAACAACGACAATAACAATTTATACAGCAACATGAAAAGTTTGAAAAGTTATTCGAACAACAGGCAAAAGACAATAAATCACTTTGTGAAGACGTATTATCTAGGTCAACAAAAGTATCGGGTTCTAAATTTTTTTCTGCTGAAGGAATTTCAAATTCGCTTTCTGAATTTAAATACGACCCTGACAGTGGTTCAACGTTTCCGGCTTATTTTCGTAGGTTTGAAACAATATTTACGAAACGATGCGGACAATGGTCCGACGAGGAAAAAATCACTCTATTGTTGCAGAAGTTGGGAACAGAAGAAAATGCAAAATATGCGAATTTAATCCTCCTAAAGAAGCCAGAAGAACTGATATTCAGTGAAAAAGTAGAAATTTTGTCAAAAACTTTCGATAAAAGAGTCTGTTTCATACACAATACAAGTGTCTAAATATCATAAATCAAGAGGATGATGAATTTGTCACATATGCAGGTATGGTTAACGCATAACGGGAGGCGTTTAAATTAAATGAATTGTCAAGCGACATGTTCAAGTGTCTAATTTTTGTGCAGGGTCTAACGACACCGAAGGACAAAGAAATTAGATCAAGAATCCTCACTATCATGGAACATGATCCGAAAATTACGCTACAAAAAGTAACGGAAGAATGTCAGCGAATTATAAACATAAAAAATGTTAATACTCGGATTGAGGAGAAGAGCATTTCGCGAGTACAAACTGTAAGACAACAGAAGTGGATACAAAATAAATAACAATTATATGTAATTCGTGTGGAGGACAGCATATAAAGAAGGATTGTTTCTTTAGGGGTAAAATGTTTTAATTATGGGCGTGTAGGCCATAAAAGTTCCCATCGGGCAAAACAGAGAAAAGTAAAATCAAAGTCTCAAACAAAGGCGAACGCAGTTTTGTCTAAAAATGAAATTGAGGAGGTTCAAAGAAGAAAATACATCAATGTAAAAATAAATGGGCAGACCGTAAAATTATTACTCGATTCAGCAAGTGATATCTTGGTAATAAAGGAGCAAACATGGAAAAAAAATCGGTTACCCACCGTTGACTAACACAGACAAAATTGCCAGGAGAGTGTCAGGAAAAAGACTTAAGTATAAAGTTGAATTAAAATGTAACATTTCGTTCATTGGAAAAATTCATAAATCGAAAGTGTATGTGCTCCCTGGTTTAGTAAACATCTTTGGTTTAGACTGGATCGTATTGTTTAATTTGTGGGAATTACCGGTAAATTCTTTCTGTAACAAAGTTAACGTCATAGAGAACTATAAGACGAAGCAAACAAAGATTTATTACGGGGTTGAAAAGCAAATTCCCGAGCGTCTTTTCAGACGGACTAGGTCTGTGCACAAAAACAGAAGTCAACTTCGAGTTGAAAGAAAATTTTAAACCAATATTTAAACCTAAGAGAAAAGTACCATTTTCAGCACTAGGCACAATAAATGAGGAATTAGAAAGGTTGGAAAAAATTGGCGTAATTTCAAAAGTCGATTACGCCGTATATATTAAAAAGGAAAAACCGAAAAATCAGAGTGTGTGCTGACTTTTCGACAGGTTTAAATGACTGTTTGAAAGGCCATGCGTACCCTCTACCGTCTCCGGAGGATGATTTCACTAAATTAAACGGAGGTAGAGTGTTTTCAAAGTTGGACTTGTCGGAGGCTTACCTTCAAGTAAAAGTCAGTGAAGAATGTTCGAAGTACCTGACAATAAATACGTATAAATGGATTTTTAAACTAAATCGTCTTCCTTTTGGATTGAGGGTAGCTCCAAGCCTATTGCAGCAAATAATGGACACAATGTTGGCTGGTATGGAGTACGCAATCGCATATGATGATATTTTGATTAAAAATGAAAATTTTTGATATTTTGATTAAAAGTGAAAACGAGGCCCAACACAAAATGAATATTAGAGCAGTATTTCAGAGAATTGAGGAATACGGGTTCAAGTTGAGTGCTGAAAAATGCTAGTTCTTCTTAAAGAAGATAAAATATTTAGGGCAGCTCATTGACAGTAAAGGAAGAAAAGCGGATTCAGAAAGAGCTGAGGCTATAAAAAATATGTCAGCACGTGATGATGTGGCTAAACTCCAGGCGTTTTTGGAATTAGTAAGTTACTATAGCATTTATATCCCAAAAATGTATGAGATGAGAACTCCTTTAAATAATTCGGTGAAAAAGGGCGCAAAGTGGATATGGTCGAAAGAATGCGAACAGGCTTTTAAAAAAATAAAAAGCTGTCTATTAGCAGGCCTATCGTTAGCGCATTTCAACCCGAAGAGGAAAATCATTGTAGCGGGAGATGCCAGTAATGAGGGATTAGGTGCGGTATTGCTTCATAAATTCGAGGACAGATCTACAAAGCAAATAGCACATGCCTCGAGAACGTTACAGTCAAATCGAAAAAGAGAGTTTAGCAATAATCTACGCTGTAAAAAAAATTCACAGGTTCCTATACGGAAGAGAATTTACTCTGCAAACAGACCACAAACCGCTGTTAACAATATTTGATTAAAAAAAAAAGGTATACCAACTCACACGGCAAATCGACTACAGCATTGGGGTTTCATTCTATTGAATTAAAATTTCGAAATGGAATATGTGCCTTCAAAGAAGCTAGTTCACGCCGATGGGTTGTCGAAGTTAACACCTAAATATACGGAACCATTGAAAGAAACAGTAATAGCGGCACTAAGAGACGAAAGTGAATTGTCGGGTCTGTTATGCAACACTATTAGAGAACTACTGGTTACGCTAGAAGATGTGAAAAAAGCAGCGGAGAACGATGATTTCACTAAAAATAAATGAAAAAGCAAGTCTGGTTGAACGAGAAAACTAAAATAGGATTTAGTGTGTCACCTTTTTCATATCTACGAACAGATATTATTATACGCAGATAGAGTTGTAATGCCGTGTACTTTACAAAAGAAAACTCTGAAAGAATTTCACACAGGCCATCCAGGGATTTCGAGAATAAAATCTCTAATGAGAGGCTATAAATATTGGCCGAGGATGGACCAAGACATAGAAAATTTGGTGAAACATTGCAGAGGATGTCAACTGGCAGCAAGGTATCCACCGGTAAAGATTCAACCATGGCCAAAGACAGATGTCCCATGGACTGAGTTGAATATCGACTATACAGGGCCCATAAATGGCTCTTATTACCTGATCATTGTAGACAGTTTCACTAAGTGGTCAGAAATTGTTAAGTGCAGACATCCGACTGCAACAAATACAATAAACGCACTTAATGAAATTTTTAGTCGATTTGGACACCCTAAAACTTTAGTCAGCGACAACGGAACGCAGTTTACGGGAAGATAATTCAAGGAATTCTGTACATCATTGTCCATTGATCACGTGACAACGCCAGTATATCATCCTAGATCGAATGGACAGGCAGAAAAATTCATGGACACCTTTAGACGAGCGTTGAAGAAAAGTCAAGGCGTGGACACGAATGAAAGAAGTATTCAGACATTTTTGGCAGTATATAGAATCACGCCAAACCCGAATACAACATCAGGGTTATCGCCAGTAGAGTTAATGTTTGCGAGAAAAATGCGCGCTGTGTTCGAAAGGCTGTTTCCTAGTCCGGCGAAGAAAACTACTAAAAAAGAAAACCAGATGACTAAAGCGTATAAGCCAGGTGACAAAGTTTTTCTCGAGAACTTTAGGGCTGGAAAAATGTATTGGGGAGAAGGAATGATAACCAAAAGAATTGGACAGGTCATATATGACATAAAAGGGGAAAATGTTTGGTGCAAAAGACATTGGAATCAATTGAGACCCAGACACACTACAGAGGTCACGGAAAATACCGAAGAGATTCCAATGGAAGTCCTGTATGACGCATTTGAAATTTCCGTTCCAGTAAGTCAACATTCGCCAATGGAGGTATCCCCGATCTCAAGGCCAGAGGTACCAGTGTGTCAAACGCCACCACTGCAATGAGGATTGAGGCGAAAAAGACTTAGGAAAAAAGTTAATCGATTATGTCCAGACTCTAAAAAGAGAAATTATTGAAGCTAAATTTCACGGGGGAGGTGATGTAATGAATATGCATACACCTGGGTTCCACCTCACAGAAATAAGATTGGCTGGTGTCAGCCATAAATACAGACTGATCTGGAGGTACAGTGACGATGCCATTGGCGACGCCTATTGCCTAAGCATATTGCCTACGACCACGACGAGTAGAGGTCGATTAATGCTACCTGCTAGACTGTACTATTCGGTTACAGTAGCCAAAACCACTTAGCTACTTCGAACAAATATATCCCTTTTCAATTTCTAATTTCATACAAATGCAGCTACAAAAACAACAGTCGGATCGCCGGAAAAGCCGTTATCAGAAAACATGGTTTCGGACACGGTTTACTTGTTGAAGCACCATTACAACTAAATGAATAACACTTCAACAATACAGAACGAAACTCAAAACCTTTGTTGCATTTCCGTTACAATGTTGGCTGCTAAATAAGAATGCAGCCTCATTATATGTAAATGTATCTACGCGTGAGAGACGCTCTGACAATAACGCCTTCTGTTTTTTCCATTATTGGAAAAACATTATTTTTCAATTTTTTTCACGGCACCGATTCACAACATTATCAGAAAAAATATTACCCGCCTAGTTTATTTTTCGTCGGCCCGAAAGTGGCTTATGCCACACGTGTGTCACCACTCCTGGAACACATTAACCCATTATCTATGTTCACATCCACTGTTTAGTCATCATCATGGCTGGCCAAAGGTCAGGATCCTAAGGGTTGACAATTCATATGTTACTAATTATATAATGGGATTGGGTTTCATAATTTGTGACATAAGAATAACTGTGACATAAAAATAACTGATTTACCAAACTTATTTCATTTGTATAGTTTTGCGACATAAAGTAGATAAAAAAGCTATCAAGGCAGGATGTCAGAAATATAAACAACATATTTAATATAGAAATCTCTTAATGTGGTACTCTATTGACAATAATTATTGGCACGGTGTTAGTTCTTTTAAGTTTGGAAAATAAAATTTAAATATTGTTGTAATGGAGTCTTTCTTTTAGGTGGAGATAGCTATATGTACAAAGCGGATGGAAACTGATAGGATGAATTGAAATATTCCTGTAGATGTTTAATTAATTTAATAAACGATTACCTAAAAAAAAAAAAGATTAAAAAAGATTATAAAACATATAGCTAAAAATGGGCGGAAAAATTTCTCATACCAGGTGCAGAGGAATAATGGATTCCCCAATCCATTATTCCTCCGCACCTGGAATGAGAAATTTTTCCGCCCAGAGAGCCGAGTTTGAATCATTAACTATCTTGCAAATTGAGAACCGTATGAATCCATTTCTTCTCCCACTCACCAGCTGTGAGTAAATGACAGACTGAGTCCTAGTGCCTTGGGTGGCAGCCAGTCTAGTCGAAGGACAACTCTGAATTCAAAACCACCAACTCGGAACTGGTCAAGAGTGATGAGTACAGCTAAACCCCTGAAGTCAAAGTCAATCATGGACAAATTCCTCGAATAAGTGCGAGAAAAACCTGAACTCAGACAATTAATTTTGGGTGTAGAAATTATTTTTTTCAATTTTCCAAAATTAAATCATTAAAGATTAAACTTCGTCTGTATTGTTTCTTAATAAAGGGTATTTCATTAAGACGAATTATATATAAGGGTGTTTCATTAAGGCGGATCAAAGTTAGCAGTAAATAAATCAGTGTTATTGGTGCAAATATATTTACTTTCCTATAGGATCATGTTATTTCGGTTTTGGAATTTATGTGTAAAATAATATCGCCCAAATGTCCGCCAAATCTGAAAGTAAAAGAAAAAAAATCATTAGACGCTTAAAATTAATTCACATTTAAAATCGGTCCAAGTTATTGGAACACCCTTTATAAATATATTGTCAACGTAATGGGTGTAAATGTTTGGTTTCATCTGACAACTTAAACTCATGCCTATTTTACTGAAATAGTTGTTCCCCCAGAAAGATCACTCAGATGAATGTTTGTGGTATTTTATTTTCGAAGCATATTGATTTGAACAATGCTTCTTGGTTAGTATTAATATCTTGTCGCAACATTTTGGCAATTTCCCCATTTTATCATTTCAGTCAATGCAATTGCTTTTTATCGATGTAAATTGTAACTTAAGCATGGTTCCACATTTTTTCTTATCTGATAGCTTCTACTTTTCCTCAGTTTTCATTGTTTATTTTTTATATCTTGTTTAATTCAGTACTTCTAATGTTATCTTTCCTAGTATTTACGACCATATTTCTCCGCTTTTTCATCAGTGTTAGTGCTAAATTTTTTATTGATATTTCTTCATACTTTTTTAATTACAGTGACGTTGCTATTCATATGTTACTGTGTTATTTTTATAGTCCCGCAAAATCTATTCTTGATTTCTACCTGAAATTTGCTCATATTTATTCTTATTAAAATATGATTCTTTCTGATAAACTTTAGTTCATTTCAATTATAACATTGTAAACTTGATACAGCAAGAAAATATCGTATTCTCTGTATTAACATCTTTAACGGTAATGACTTTATTAGCAAACATTTTGATTTCCTCATTTGAGCTTTTCCAAGTACATCGTACAAGTTTTAAATGTTACAGCTTTGCAAAATAATTTGATAATCGTCTTTTGTGCCTTTGTGAAAATTTAACCAAAATTACCCCTCCCCCATTCCTCTCCTATTTCTCCAAAATGTCCTATAGTACAGAATATGGTATAGGATCTATACAATATTCTCTATCTTTTATTCCCCCAAGGAAATATTTTAGCAGAGCATAGAAAACGTGACACTGAAACATTCGAATAGCGAAAAATGTCTTTCAAAAGCAAAGTATCAAGAAACAGTATGATTTTGTTTGAAACAAAGGAACAGAAATGCTGAACTCTTATGTAATATCGGTTCTTCTATATGGCAATGAATGTTGTTCAGATGAAGAAGAGATTTGATGCAACAGAAATGTGGTTTTACAGAAGGTGATTAGAATAGCATGGGCTGAACATGTGCGTAACGAAGAAGTTTTATGGGAAATGAAAACAAAATTTATATTCGTTCTTAGCAATCAGAATCAGAAAGGGACACTTGACATTTCTAGAGCATATAATGTGCAAAGCAGGCTTCTAGAATTTGACATTCACGGGACATATTGAAGGTAGAAGGAACAAAGGAAATCAGTGAATAACCTAACAGGCTTGTGTAACTGGTTGGCAGATCAGGGAGTAGAATAGATAACAAAAAGATAAACCTTACGAGAGATACAGAGGAGAGGAAATTATATGGGAATTATGATCGCAAACTTTCTTGAGGGGCACGACACAGAATAATAAGACTATTACATTGAAGTCACCTATCAAAATGGTGTAATATGTCCTCTCTCTAAATAATAATACTAGCTTGCCTCTCGTATCCAAGGATGCTCGTCTACTAGGGCGGCGAGCCAATCCACGTTGCCGATGTCTGTCCAGGTGGATTTGTATTTGTTCAACACCCACAGAGCCCACCTGCGATATATACTGCAAATATGTAGAGCAGACCATTGTTACAGTTTCTGAGAGGGGGCATGTTATCAACAGTCTGAACAAGGCCAGTACGCTCAAACCCTCGGTCACGATGATTTGTGACATCGTGCTAGCACAACCTCCGACGGATCCCAAAGAGACGCGTCTACACAGTTTCACTCGCGACGTTTGGGTCAACCCGTGGTATGGTGTTCAGGCACTTTCCAAAGGTGCCGCTCGATTGGATCGCCTTCTCCAGACCGATAACGCCAGGAAGTCAACTTCCTGACAAATCGACTATGGTCATATTCGAACCTTGGGTCTCAAAAAACGAACGTTCTAATGACACGTCCACGTTTATCTTAGTGTTAATTATAATATTAATCACGGTCAACTCAGGTAGCGATCATCCCATGAGATCGTTATCTCAACTTTTAGGCAACTTTGACATGTAGAGCAGAGTCAGAGATATGATCTCTTATAATGGTGTGTGCGAGCGTGAGTTCGTAAGAAAATACAATAGACGCTGTTCTTGGAATCAGTTGTCGACAAGAGAAATTTGTGTCGGGAGAGAAGAAGAATTTATAAGACGAACTATACCTTTTCAAGTTCAAAATGATAATAATCAAACTTCAAAATGGACTTATATTCAAGTAAAAAAATTAATCAACTTCAAAATGGATTAATCAACTTCAAATTGGATCAATCAATTTCAAAATGGATTAATCAACATCAAAATAGATTAATCAACTACAAATTGAGAAAATGTCAAAAACCTAAAAACAATCAACTTAAAAATAAGAATAAACAACATCAAATTGAAATAAACAACTTCAAATTGAGATATTATTTTGGTAAATTGAAAATTATTTTTTCAATTAATTTACCCCATGAGTAAGGAAATTGACTGTTCGTCTTCATTACATAGATGAAGAAAAAAACAAAATCCAAACAACTTAGCGGCCAAGAAAGCATTTGGTGAGCCTACAGTAAAAGTAGGAGGAGAAAGTCCCGTATGGGCAAAAATGGTGATTGATGATGATGCTGGAGAGACCTGTACAAAAGAAGCTGATAATGAATTAGTAACAGCTCCAAAAAAGGACTTAACTCAAGAAAACTGTGTCTGGCGAAAAAAAGACCCAGATTTTAGCTGCACATGCCGCAGCAGGAAATTGGAAAGACCTGGCAAGAACAATTGGCGTGCCTCTGCCAACAGCGTACCGTTGGTTAGACCAGGTTGCTGATAAGAGTGACTCTAGGGGAGGAGCAAGAAAATATAAAATTACGCAAGAGCACAAGAATTTTATGGCTGAATTAACTGAAAACTCTCCTAGGGTCATTCTGCAAGACATTGTAAATAAGTTGGTCAAAAAGAATGAGGTTCGTGTGACGAAAGAATGCATAAGAAATCACTTGGACTCCATGGCCTTTACTTTAAAAGACGTTCATTATGAACCAGAAGCTGCCAATAATAATGTCAATAAGGCGAAACGTAAGGATTACGCAGTAGCATTATTAGAATTTCAGTCCCAAAGTGTGCCAATTCTTTATATGGATGAAACCAATTTTAATCTCCATATTTCAAGAAGAGAAGGTCGCTCTGAAAAAGGCACGAGGTGCACTACAGTCGCGGCCGGCTCCAGGGGAAATAACATCCATGTTATTGGATGTATTAGTAATAATGGATTAATTCATCATAAAATTAAAAAAGGTTCTTTCAAAAAGAGGATGCGAAAGAATGGGCCAGGGAGTGCCTTAGAAAGGCAAATGAAATTTATAAAAGGGGAGTTGTCTTAGTTATTGATAACGCTCCTGCCATACTTCAATGGAAGAAGTTGTGGAGGAGGATGAATTTAGGCAACACCAAATTTTCAGACTTGCCCCCTATAGTCCGATGTTAAATCCCATTGAAAAGGTTTGGTCAGTCATTAAAGCTGACGTAAAAAGAAGTATGGCAGACTCAATTGTTGGGATTTTAAGAGGTGATGGCCAGGGATCTTTAACTACTAAAGAATTCCGCCTCAGCAAGTTAGAAGCGATGATCTCCGAGGCAATTAATAATATTTCCCCTGAGACTTGCACTAACTTCGTATCTGTAATACAGAGATTACTTCCCTCTGTAATTAACTTAGATGATGTAATCTTTTAAATAAATTTCTTAGGAACGTTTATATTTTTTTATATCCCTTTTAAGTAAAAATAAAAGAATAAATATTAAATTTATTAGTATTATATTAATTCTCAATTTGAAGTTGATTAATCCAATTTGAAGTTGATTATTTCTCATTTTGAAGTTGTTTTCCAATTTGAAGTTGATTAATCCATTTTGGAGTTGACTAATTTTTTACCTGAAAATAAGTCCATTTTGAAGTTGATTATTATCATTTTGAAGTTGAAAAGGTATAGATTTAAATGTAATTAAAAAATGTATTATATACATACATATATATATATATATATGTGTGTGTGTGTGTGTGTGTGTGTGTATGTAGAGGCTTCAAATAAGTAAGCTGAAAGTGTTGCATAAGGTTCAGCGTTACGGTATGAAGTCATTTTGTTTTATGTTCATTTTACTCAAACAGATATGGCGTATAGATATATAGATATGGCGAACAGAGCATTTGGATAATTTAACGAAAACTGTTATTGTATAGTCTTTGAGAGTCTGAAATGGAGTTTAATAATATTCATTAAGTTTACTGTCGGTAGCTTTAAAAAACCTAACAGTCGGCTTATATATTTTGCATACATTATGCTTCAGATCAATCTTTGTGCGATGTCGAATTTGGTTGCTCTATTTCTATTAATAATCAGATCTAAAAACTATATTATACCCAGAAAAAAAGCGCCGCTCTTGCTGGAATCAGATTATGAATGACAAACTTGTAACTACAAAAAGAATATGAAACGCAAAGGAAATGACAAGGCGATTAAATTACCACATCTAAATGCCATGAGTCAGCAAAAATACGCAGATAATATAAAATATCCGAACATAATTGCATTGTTTTATAGTATATTCATTTTGAGTTTAATCAACAGCAATTTTAGACTACAAAAATAAAAGTCATATTCTTTTAAGCGAATGTAAAGCAGATATCTCAGCTTTTAAAAAACAAATATGTGTTTCCTCTTTTATTCGTTGTTTCCTTCTTATAGTTGTCATTTTATTCTTGCTTTCAATTACTAGTGTTTATCAAACGTAGTTTCGTATTTTTTTTAATCGACGCATTGGTTTTTATATACTCACGTAATATTCTGCATATATGTGATCCTAACGCTTATGAAGAATTTCCAGCACTAGTGCTCGAGTCATATTTTAAAACCTTAAACGAAAATTTGACGTAGTATTTTTATCTTACGAGGAGGTATCAATGCTACTAGATATGTTTTCAATAAAATGATGCAGAAAAAACAAAATGCAAGAAAAAATGAAATTTTATAAAATATGTTCTTGTAAAATAACAAAAGTTTGATTGTGGAAAGGTATGAATTTTGCTTACCGCAGAATCCACGTGTCTACATTTAAAACCAAAGAAATTTTACTTATATTGCCTGCTGTATGAAAATGATATAGGCGACGGAAAAGCATGTGTTTATATAGGAGCCGGTTGGCTGCTGTCGCCACAAGGTATTGCTGCTGCTGTTACTACCGTGTATTTTCTGCAGGCAGTGGTCTCTGTCAGGATGGGGCTTAACTCACTATATTAGTTTTATTTCAGGTGATAAGCTACCTCCTTTACAACCTTTAAACAATTTTAGGCAGTCCAGTCAGATATTTTTTCATTTACTTCTAGTTTCTGAAATATTCGAGCAGCTTTTGCGACTATGAGGCAGTGTTTAAATTAACGCTTCAAAATTTCCAGACTCTCACGATTTCAATCCATCGTTATAAAACATGGAATAAAATATAAAGCTAAATAATAATAATAATAATAATAATAATAATAATAATAATAATAATAATAATATATACCCTGATTTGCTTGCCTGTTTATTAAACTTAACCGGTAGGGTTTGATCTACTGGGTATCGCTCTTCTTGAGTGCGTATGGTTGGAAGGATCATGGCTGAGTTTCGAGAGATGATATATTTTTAGTTTGAATGATGTGACAGACAAGGTGAATTTGTAGTCATATCAAGATAATTGGAAATACCTTCAAATGGCAACAGCCTGAAAAAACTGGGTTTCCTAAAGGTGGGTATAATGCGCAAGTTTTAACCGCTGTTTAATCAAAACCTATCACGATAGTTGTGATATATATCAGACTGGGTGGCATGATGTTATATTGAGATTTATACTGTGGCATATTACACACACTCTCTCTCAATCTCTTTCCCATTAAATCAATTAATCAATAATAAGAAGAGATAGACTCTCCATAATTCCCTGTTCTTTGTAACTCTTAGCAAAGTCTGTCTTTTTGCTATCTCTCCTAATTCCTGTTCTGCCAACCATTTACGCAAGCTCATTAGCAGCTTTCCTCTGTTCCTCTTACTTTCAATATGTCCCGTGAGTGTCATATTTTCTAAGCCCTCTTTCCTCATTACGTACCCTAGAGTTGTCTCTTTCTGATGTTAAGTATAAATGTCCTTTGTGTTTCCATTTTCTCTAAAATCTTGTCGTTGCACACAACTTCAGTTCATGGTATTCTGAGCAAACTTCGGTAGAACCACATTTCTGTTGCCTCAAGTCCAGACTTTACTGTCATATAGGGGAACCGATATGACATAACGTTTCAGCACTCTTTTATCTGATACTAACGAAAGTTTCCTGTTTCTTAATACTTTGTTTATTTTTTTATTTTTTTTTTTGAAGGCATTATTCACGACCCAAATGCGTCTTCGGATTTCATTGCTGCACTTTCCGTTAAAAAACAAAAAACTTCTAAGATATTAAAATTGTTGTCCTCGTTTGATTTTGATATCTGCAATTTGTAATTTGCATGTCAGACTGTTAGTTTTGCGGACAACTATCATTCTGTTTTCTTGCAACGTCAGCTGTACATTTTAACTTAAACAAGTTTTGGTTAATCAACAAGTTATGACAGTTATATTTTTTAACAATTTTTCTCGTTGACAAATTTTTTTGCTCTGTTAAGCTTCTGGTCTTCGACGAATTTCTCATTAGGATTCTTAAGCTCATTACGCTAGCTCTTCGATCAGATCACACATTTCCCAAAGACCATTCCAGTCATGAACTGCTCTCCTAATCACATAGTTCTTGTACTTGATCTTCTTGTACAACACATGACTGATAATACAGTCACAAACATTGAGCTGCTCAGCGATGGCACTCATAGACTGGAGGCCGTTGATTGAGATATCTTGAACCCATCTGTACAATATCTGATCCCATAAAATGTTTCATCTTCTGTGTCACGGATGACAGGTTTTCGTCAGAAGACTACAGATTATTATTGATATCTATTTGATATATAAGAACCAGGAAAGCTAAAAACTTCTTATTGAAATGAGAAAGTTAAAATCTAAAAAAACTTTTAATGAAATGAGAACCTTAAAGTCTAAAACATCCTTATTAAAATGAGAATGTTAATGTCTAAGAAATACTTATTGAAATGAGAATGTTAATGTCTAAGAACTACTTATTGAAATGAGAATGTTAAAATCTTAGAATTTCGTATGGAAATGAAAATGTTAAAATCTAAGAACTTCTTATTGATATGAGAATTTTAAATTGTAAGTAATTCTTATTGAAATGAAAATGTTAAAATCTAAAAAGTTCCTATTGAAATAAGAATGTTAATATCTAAAAACTTCTTATCGCTATAAAAACGTTAAATTCTCGTGCATGCCACGTAACATGACGTTAGTTTTTAAGACAATTTAAATATGTGCTCTAAATTATCTGACGCAGCGTAAAATTTATTGCGTGTTAAATTAAATGATTGATAAATTTAGGCGAGTTTCGTAAGCAAATTTTGTTTTGGTCTTCAATAGTTGCTCCAGTACTATGTCCCTATACAAGACTATGCTAGACTTAACACGGACATGGTTGCACGGGAAAACGTATATACGATCATCTTTACTTATCCACTGGAAAACGTGACATATATATTCATAAATTCAAAACAACTATATGTTTTCATCCTCTCACAATTTTGAATTTATTTATTCATATGCATGTCTTTCCTTACAAAACCCCGCAAATAATTTCATGATTTTCTCTGCATGAGCCCGCGCCATTCTGTATTGATTAATGGTATGTCTGTACGTTGGACAGCCTACGCAAAGTTCATTTGGATTTTCTCGAGTGCATTAAATTTGTGGTTCAATAGAAGAATTTAATAGAAAATAGAACCAATGCTTGCTTTTCTGCATTACAATGACTTAATACTCAGCATAATTGGTCGAAGGCTATGCCACATACTGCCTTTATCTCGCAAGAAAATAATTCCGCTAGTGAAAATAATGCCAAAAATAAGTACAAACAAAAAAAAATATTTTTGAAAATATACATTTTTTTCTTCGAAAAGTATTACGATAACTTTTTCTGTAACGGACGAAATTATTTTATGCATAAACCCTGGCTTTTGGCTTAAAGCGACATGAAAAAAATATTGAAATGAACGAATTTCATCTTTTTCTTTTATTCAGTATGGAAATGATCATAACTCTCTTCAACCTCTTGTTTTCTATTGCTCTTAATAATATTTGACGGTTTACCACCCCTCTTTGCATTTGTTCTGCTGTCAATTCACTCAAACTCTTTTAGCAGATTACTTGCCACGTTTCATATGCTTACTATTATAAAACAATGTTTAGCCGATTCATTCATCGGTCCTTATCAGGTGTGCTACGTGAGAATTAAAAAAAACACTCTCATTTCAGAAAGAAAAAAAACACTAAATTTGTAACAAAATTTTTAATACACCAGAAAAACCAATCAACTTCCTCACACAAGCCACACCACGAGAAATGTAAATTATGCCTCTGCTATAGTTTCCTTTTTTTACC
>OZ038484.1:42074763-42087263 GCA_964036315.1 Acanthosepion esculentum
CGCCATAATTTCCAGTTTGCGTGTGATGTATAATGATGAGCGTCCTTAAATTTTAAAATTCTGAAAATTATTTCTGTTTATAAATACTTGCAAAAGATAATCCTTATATTTACTTTGATAAAGTCCATCGTAGCACAATGCACTTCGGCTAAGGTAAGTTTTCTTGTTGTCCTTATTCATATACACTCCTGGTCAAAATCTTAATGCCAGGTAGAAAAGGGTTAAAAAATATAAAATACTGTTACTTTAATTGAAATATATTTGCGAAACATATACACTTAATTAGAAAATGTAGTTTATCAACAAACAATTGAAGATTTTAAGCTTTTAAATGATTAATTTAGACAAACATTGAAAAAGTATTTTTTGATTCGTCATAAAGCTAAGCCCATGTGTGAAAGAAAAATTACTGGACAAAAATGTTAGAACTAGTTAGAACTCAAAGCTTCAGACGGGTAGACATCTACTTAGTTCATTTCCAGCGTTACATTTCAGATTTTAAAATGACTAAGCGTAAAATTTTAACAAATTTTGAACAGGGCAGGATTGTTGAACTTCAAAGACGTGGTCTTTCTTAACGAGCCATTGCAAATGAAGTTGATCGTAGCAGAATTGCTAACTTCATTAAAAATCCGGATTTGTAGGCCTCTAAAAAATCAAGTCGTTAATCCAATAAAATCTCACCATCTCTAGACAGACGCATTAGGCGAAAGATTCGAGCCTAACATCAAGTCAGGTAAAAGCGAATGCAGATGCTGATTGCAGCTCTCGAAAAATTGGACAGCATTTAAATAAGAAAGGGTTTAAGAACGTGAATCGGCTGCAGTGTCTCCGCCTTCTTCCTCACCATAAAACCTCCCGTTTACAATGAATGGAAGAAAGTGTTGTTCGCAGGTGAGAAAAAATTCAACCTTGATGGTCCAAACGGTTTTCAGCGTTACAGACATACAAAAGATGTCCCAAAAGATGTTTCCTCAACACGACACACTGGAGTTGGATTAATTATGGTGTTGGGTTCATTTTCGTACAATGGAACTCTTGAGTTACGAGAGGTTAAAGGTCGTCAAACAGCTACTAGTTACATTGACATGTTAAGAAAGGAATCGCTAATTACTCAATGCCCTTATTTATTTTCCAGCAGGACAATGCTGCAATCCATAACACTTGAAGTCCGAAAGGTTTTTCTTTTTAATGGAAAACAACATTCAGCTTTTGAGTCATCAACTGTGCTCTCCAGATCTAAACCCAATCGAGAATGTTTCGGAATGAATGGCAAAGGATGTTTATAAACATAGATCGCAATTTGAAACTGTGGATGCACTCATGCTGCAGTTTATGCATCCTGGGCGAGCATCCCAACTACCCTCATGCAGAAGTTAATCATGAGTATGCCAAGGCGAATCTTCGAAGTAATTCGCCAAAATGGAGTATATGCTGAATATTAGATTGTCGTTGTGCCTTATTTGTTCTGTATTTTCTATTTTTTTGGTCTTATCTTTATAATCAGCGAAAAAAAAACTTTTTTAATGTTTGTTACATTAATCAATTAAAAGCTTACAATTTTCACTTGTTTGTTGATTAACTACATTTTCTAATTAAAGGTAAATGTTTTGCAAATATATTTCAATTAAAGTAATAGTATTTTATATTTTTTAACTCTTTCAGTAACTGGTCTTAAGATTTTGACTAGGAGTTTATATAATTACATAATTGAAATTGTCTATATGGATATTCAAAGATACGAACATTGTGTGCAAGTTTCAAATCAATAAGATATAGCACGAATGAAATGAGAATAGAATAAAAACAAATATACATAAGTGTAAGAACATAGATAGATAGAAAGATAGATATCATTAAGTATTTCTAATACACCCTATATATATATATATATATATATATATGTATATATATATATATAACTATATATATATATATATATATATATATATATATATATATATATATATATATATATATATATAAGTATGAAAAAAGGCCCCAAACATGATTAAACAATTTTTATCGTCTAAAGGAAAGAGCAAAGTATTTTCTGAATATTTAAAAAAAATGAATCCTTTCTAGCACGTCCGAAATTTTAGTTGAAATCTTGTTTTTCTGTGTATGTCAGGAAAATTTACATAAAATCGATCATGTCAGTCAGTTTTGACAACTTTGTAAAAAAGAATGAAATTTTCCGTTTAAAAAGCTTGTAAAATTCAATTATCCTTTTTTCAAAAGTTATATTGGGAAAATTAGAGAATTTAAAGTATACTTAATGTAAATGGAAACAAATATTACATAATTTTTTGCAGAAAAAATGTTGTGGAAATAAGAGAAGCATGTCTTACTGTGGTGGTTGGTTTTGGAGGTGTAAACTGACGTTTACGTCAAGGTATCGACAACTAACGTCAGGGCAATTTATCGGACGGAAGGGCAGAAGTGACAGTATTTTCGAGTTTTAAGTGAACCAGCTCATTTGACTATAAAGTGATTCTTAAAAATTAAATACTTTCAAAAGTCTAATATTTTATTGATTTTTAGTTACTTTTTTTTTAACGAAGATATGTCCAAAGCCTGCACTGTTTCCATCCCTAAAATTAAATCTAAAAAAGAAAAACTTAATAATTGCAGTATACCACTCACTGAAAAAGAAAAAAATCATTATACAAGGAAACCCAAAAAGTTCTGTCCGTTTTTAAAGGAAAAGAAGAAAACGCTTCACAGTATGTGTAACTTATATTTAGTCTTCGAAGTAATCGCCATCGGCATCCAGCACCTTCTGCCAACGTGTCTCCAGCTGTTCAATGCCCTTTCGATAGAACTCGTGGGGGTTTGACGCAAAGAAATCCGTGAGGGCTTTGCGCAAGTCTACTTCATTGGTGAAGGATTTCCCACGAAGATGATTATCCAGGGAGTGGAAGAAGTGGTAATCGGATGGCGGAAGGTCAGGTGAATAAGGTGGATGGCACAAAGTCTCCCAGCCAAGTTGCTGTATGGTATCCCTGACCACTCGCGCGACATGCGGCCTGGCGTTGTCATGGAGGAAAAGGACACCTTTGCGATTCACCAGTGCTGGCTCCTTCTGGCGCAATGCCTGTTGCACACGTTTCAATTGCTGCGAGTATAGGTCTCCAGTGACCGTTTGGCCCGTTGGTAGCAGTTCATAATGAACCACTTGACGACCTGTCAAAGCATAATCTTGCGTGGGTGCATAGGCGGTCTTGCGGTGTGAGGGACAGCATCCTGAGAAGACAACCAATGTCTGGAACGCTTGGGAGTTTCGTACAGAACCCATTTTTCCTCACTGGTAAGCACTCGATTAAATAAGGATGCGGTACGGTGGCGAGAAAGCAGTGATACGCAGGCTGCCACTCGTTGTCCCTTGTGGACCTCCAACAGCGTTTGCGGAACCCACTTGCTCAGTTTGTACGTCTTACCTAGGCGGTGCAGGTGAAGCCTAACTGTTTCATCGAAAACGTTGAACTGTCTTGCAAGTTCACCACACGTTAGACTACCGTCCTCTTCAATGGCCGCCTTCAGGACTGCGTCATTCAAGACCTGTGGTCTTTCACTGCGAGGCTCATCATGGAGAGACAAATCTCCTGACTTGAATTTTCGAAACCAACGCCTTGCAGTACGTTCATCCACAGCACTATCCCCAAACGCTTGACATATGCGGCGACTTGATGCAGCTGCTGATAAACCCACTTTGAAGTTGTAAAGCAAACAGCCCCGAACGAGATCTCTAGACAATTTCATCCTTCTCACAGCTGTCCGGCTTATAACTGATGGCCGGGCACGGTACGCGTGTTTTTTTATACCGTCTGATGTTCCTACTTCCGGCTGTCCGAATTTGAAAACAATTGCTTCACGCATTTCGTATATATTTCAACTTCATTCAATGACTAATCAAAAAACGGTCATAACTTTTTCGGTTACCTTGTATTTAAAATAAACGAAAAGAAAATATTTAGTGAAATATGTAAAAAAAAAGAAAATTAAAAATTTTGAAAATGCGTCGATGATGGTCAGTCAGAGAATCAGCCAGAACGAAATCAATGCTATTTATGAGGCCGGACCCTCTCTATCAGGAGAAACAACTTTTAAAACACGGGATATTATTTCTGAATTGTGCCTCTGTAGTTTTGCCGGAAACGTTTTTAATACATTTTTGCCATATTAAAAAAAAATTTAAAAGCAGAAACACTCCGCAAAATAGATGTTTTAATAATAGAATTTCCAGAGATGTCCATATTCAACCTTTATCACATTTTGTATTTAAAATTGACAAAAAAGAAAACAATTTTTGTAAAAATTCATTTTTCATCGAAAAAAATATTTTGGCTTCAGAGAATAATGTTCTTAATATATAATATTCCTAAAAGACATTAAAAGCTTTTTTTTTAATTAAATAATGTCTTAGTCTTATTGGGTTTTGTATTTTTCAATCCAAAGCTAAAGTTTGGGTAGAAACGCTCCACGATTTCCAAAAGAAATCGATAATTTATACTCTTCAACATCTGCATTTAATTAATAATTACGAAAATACACGTTCGAGTTTTTGAGTTTTTCATAAAATTAAGTAAGAAAAATGTTAAAGCTAAATATTACGCGACGTAAAAAAAATTTTCAAATAAATTTCAAACGTGCTAGAAAGGAATAAAATTATTTTTATTAGTTTGGGGCCTTTTTTCATCATGCTATGCTGTTTTTTGTTGGGGGAATTATTGAACACACCTATACATATATATATATATATATATATATATATATATATATATATATATATATATATATATATATATATATATATATGAGGAAGAGGTTATAGTTCTTCCAACGTGAGAAAAGTTTATATTTTAAAGAGAAGAGAGAAGCCGCAAAAGTTTTTGGTGTTAATATGGATTTAAAAAAAATATATATTACACTTTATTTTCAATATTTTTGCTACAGGGGTTTCGTGTTCAGGCAAATATTGGTTATTTCCACATATTATATAAATGTATTAATTTCCCTTATGTTTCGCGTTGTTTAACTATTGTCATTTGCGTGTAGTAGTAACCCAAATTTTCTTGGGCTTGTGCAGGAAATATTCTTCTTTAGGCGTAATAAAAAAATTAGGATTCGTCAGAGAAAGGGCGAAGGAAGGAATTACTTTGTTCTTATCTTTTTATGACCTCTGTATCTGTTTAAACCGATTTCCATTTTTGTGTATGGTGTGTACGTGTGTGATTTTGCTAGTATATGTATATATATTCTTTCTCCACATATATATATGGGCGTGTGTGTGTGTGTGTGCGCGCATGTGTGCTTATTGTTTTATTGTAAGGAATTAGTATATATATATATATATTTATGCATATATATATATATATATATATATATATATATATATATATATATATATATATATATATATACTCACACTCCCCATAGTGTGTAGGGTTCGACTGACGGTCTTTTCAATAGGTTTTAAGAAACCAGTTCCATGAAAAGAAAAGCATCCCCAGAAAATTATACTGAACGGATGCTTGACAGTACTTACTGCCAAATTCAAAGAGCTTTCAAAGCTTCTTCGGATTTTAGATCGCTTATCCTTTGAATTTAGCTCAACTTCCGTTTCATCGGAGAAGAGAACATCAGGTGAGTCACTTTTATCGAACAGCTCTGTATATATATATATATATATATATATATATATATATATATATATATATATATATATATATATATATATATATATATATATATATATATATATATATATATATATATATATATATATATATATATATATATATATATATATATATATGTGTGTGTGTGTGTATAAAGAAGGAATATATATAGACATACTAGCAAAAACACACACGCACACACTATACACGAAAATGGAAATAGTTTTAAAAATGTACCATACACACGCATGCACCCGTCGGATCATTGTCTGGCGGACCCTTTCAAATACACCCACTTGGTGTCGAATCGTTTCACAGGCTCCCATGATACGTTGATGAAACGTCTCTGCATTATTAATGTCAGATCCATAAACCAATTGTTTTAGTTCGATCCACAGGTCGGGGGAACGTGCAGGCCATGAAACCGGCCCTCCTCTACCTACTTATTTTCATGGTAGATATCCGCCAGTGCATCGCAAACAATGTGGCTAAAATGTGCTAGATATCCATCATACATGAACCACATGTGTCTTCTTATTAGTAGGGGTACATTCCCTTGCATATATATATATATATATATATATATGCCATAATGATATATAATATTTCATCGACTACGATGACATATATATATATATATATCATTATGTATGTGTAGTAATGGCAACATCAACAACGTTGGCTAAGTATATTTTTTCTTCGTGTCTCTTTTTATTCATTGTGTTTCTTTACGGATACGCTCTATGTGAAAGTAATTTTCACACACACACACACACACACACACACACACACACACACACACACACATATATATATATATATATGGAGAGAGCGAGAGATAATATTGTCTGCAAAGGTATTAGCCCTACATCCTATGTTTATTGTTTGTCTGAGTGAAATGAAGTGAATCTGGTTCTTTTGAAAACAATCAAGAAATCCGGATGAGTGCAATTATTCTCCTGAAGGGATTGTATAGTATAATAATGCAAAAGAGGAAAACCAAATTGTATCTTATGTATTTAAACATTTTTTCCATAGAGAACAAATATGAAATCTCTGTTGAGTAATAATTACCTTCGTTTCCAAACATCCATGTCCTTGGGTATATTTCATTCAAGAACATTCGTCAAACATCTAGCGTTTTCGTAAACGATATCCCAGAATGTTTCTATTGTTTGTTTCGAGAAATTATCAGTTAACAGTGACGACTCTGAATTACTGTTACTGTGCACCGTATTAGTCTTATGATGTGTCAGGAGCTTTCTAAATTAGACCATCTGTTTAGATAAAAATCACAAAAAACAAGTAGAAAATGTTTAGAACGTAATGATGTCTGTCCTAATTGTTTAAATATTTAATTTCGACGATAAAATGATCGTATATATATTCATTTGGTCGAACCTCTTAATATAGTAATGATTATTGTAGAGAATATAAGAATGTTTTTAGAGAGAATATAGTAATGATTATTAGTAAGAATATATTAATGATTATTGCATAATATAGTAATGATTATTATAGAGAATATAATAATGATTATTATAAAGAATAGAACAATGATCATTACCGAGAATATAGTAATGATTATTATAGAGGCTATATTAACGATTATTAGAGAGAATATATTAATAATTATTACAGAGAATACAGTAATGATTATTATAGAGAATATAATAATTATTACTAGAGAGATTATATGAATGATTATTAGGGAGAATATAGTAATGATTATTACAGAATATAGTAATCATTATTAGAGAGAATATAATTATGATTGTTAAAGAGAATATAGTAATGAGTATAAGAGAGACTATAGTAATGGTTATTACAGAAATACAGTAATGATTATTATAGAGAATATAATAATTATTACTAGAGAGAATATATTAATGATTATTAGGGAGAATATAGTAATGATTATTACAGAATATAGTAATCATTATTAGAGAGAATATAATTATGATTTTTAGAGAGAATATAGTAATGATTATTAGAGGAACTATAGTAATGGTTATTACAGAAATACAGTAATGATCATTATAGTGAATATAATAGATATTATTAGAGAGAATATATTAATGATTATTAGGAGAATATAGCAATGATTATTACAGAATATAGTAATGATTATTAGAGAGTCTATAGTCATTGTTATTACAGAGAATACAACTATATTATTTTTAGATTTATAAAGAACATTGTTCCTAATTTTTAGGCATCTTTCAAAATTCCTGGTGTGCTAACGCTTTGTTTAATACAGTATTATAAATGTCTTGAACATACACATCTACTCTCAGATCCGTTTTGTTATTTTGTGGCAAATGAAACTAATTAGTCATTATGTCTATAAACGCGTCAGCCTTAAAGTCGTAACAGGCAAGCTGCGTCCCGAGAGAACGCCATCAAAAAACTTTTCTTCTTGTTTCATCAAAGAGGATCAACGTTCACAACTTCACTTGATTAAAGGCAAAGATTTATAGGAATTTTTTCAGGTCGAAGATCAGAGAAGTAATTACTTGCTAGTGACATAGCTGCACCTCGCGGAGCTTATTTTTTCTGTCTCACAATAAATATTTGATTTGATTGATGAGTTTTGCGTGCTTTAGGTTCGAATTAAAACCGCACATATGAATGAAGAAGATATCGGTTCTCTAACAAAAATACTCCAAATAATTCTCCAGGAACCGTCATAGAGAAATGGTGACGAGAATAATGATTGGAAGAGAAAGTATATAAATAAATTGCTTGTAAGTAGTAGGGTATTTGATGATATGAACGTATAGATATGTCAATGGTATACGATTTTGGACTATGGGAGAGGGTCTTCTAAAAAGTTCGTTGTAGTAGGATAGCCAGCATTTGAAGAATGTGATACAGATTTTTCTTTATTTTTAATCGTTTCAGTCCAAGTAAGGCGATAATGCCACTAAAATGTATGGGGTTACAGGGAATGAAAGAGAATTAAAAAACTTTAGTGGGGAGTATTGAGAAAAAGGACAATAAATGAACAGGGTTCAAGAAGACAGAAGAAGGCGATTGGTGTTGCATCTGATTCTTTTAAGGTCGTAGTTATCAGGGCAGCAAGAAATTGGAAGGGATTTTCATGTTAGGAGTGTCGAAAAGCAAGTCTTAGAGTAGACGTAGCGGTTGCGTATAGATAATTCAACCGTAAAACTAGCTGCCAATCAAGTAACACGCTTATATTCATGTAGTCGAGACATCAGGAAAACAAAGATTATCAGAACAGTTATCCTGAAGATATTTGTACAAAAGTCAAAGAGAAGTCACGTCATGTCGGTGAGAAAGTGATTGAAGTCGTGATGCCTACTCAGGATCGATTACATTGAAAACTCTTTCAAGAAATTTTGGAGTGCAATTCTTATATTACAAGTGTTTAGTGGTCTCCCCTTTTCACACAAATGGACTCACCCAAGGTATACAGATACTACTACCAGTGAATACCCGAAGAGTGAAGGAGACGAGACGGAACGACAGAAGAGTAGTAGTAGAGTGAGTCACACACAGAGACGGCGGCAAGCGTCACAATTAGCGAGCACGTAGACTCAGTAAGGAGTCATATCGCGATACTTAAATACCAAGACTGTATATTTATTAGTGCTACTAACCCGCATTCCTGGATCTACTAACTTGTATTACCAGTTGTATTATTACGTTAATATATTTATTTTTCTTATCCATTCCTGGTGTTTGTTATTCATTGATATCGGATTCATCCCGGAATCCACAACAACAAGAATCTTTTACACTGCTGTTCACCAAGTACAACGATCAAAATCCACTCGAGATAGAGGGTTACAGAGTAAGAGACACAGTAAGGGAATATGTGGGTAAGATAATGTTTAACCCTAAACTTAAACAAGTGACGATTGTAGTGATGGCGGAAGCATCTACTTGAGAGTCGGTTCCGCGAAGAAGCGGTTCGTGGGAAGAAGCTGCTCGAGTGGAACTTACATCTTACCAATGAAATATGAAGAGCATGGGGGTGGTTCGTTACAATATGCGTGAAATAACGAGTCTTAGCCGTAAAGATTAAAACTGGCGAAACTAAGGAGTGTAGTTCATCTGAGCATGAGGTTAACGACGTTTCCTCTTTGGGAAAGGTATTGTAGGGTAGAAAATAATTCATCACACACAAGGACGCTCGGACGTTTTTGAACACTATCGAGACTGGAAAGTGAAAAATGGAGAACATTACTGTATTTTCGTCTTGACCTGACTGTCGTAAAGGTAGAGGATAGCAAAAGGAGTCAAGTAATTACTGGAGCGGCACTGGGATCCAATCATTTTTCAGTGTTTTAGCGATGGGTCGTATGTACGAGTTACACTTTACATCTGGTTTGAATTTAAGTCTCAATAAACACTTAAGGATGAGGCTTCCCTGTGCGAACACTGAAAGAAAACAGAATTAACATCTATTTGCTAATTTGATAGATAGATAGATAGATAGATAATCTTTTTATATAGCATCATGCATACATTTTATTATATTTGACACAAAAAATAATCCTACTGCTTTTCTATAAGCTCTTGTCTTCAGTGTACCTACAAACATCGTTACGAGGACCTGGCCGGCATTTTGCAAAAGCGCTAAAGGATTGCTGTTGAAATCCAGTACCTGTTTATTGAGAGAAATTGATTTATCTGCTTCCATTTACGTGGTAGAAGTTCCATGGAAGAAACAACAAGTACGACATATTCCATTTTTTTTCAAATGGGATTATAACCTAGGGAATTTGGTGACTGCAACCAGGACAACACAATTAAGTTTTCATGTTGCTGGAACCACACCCTTTACAAATCCTAGGATCTGTTCATTGTCCTGCTGAATGAAAGCCCATACATCGTGTAAGACTGTGATTCATGAACGATTGGACCTGGACTTCGGTTATGTTGCTTAAGATGGTATGTGATTAAGCATCCCTTACATGAGTCATATGACCAAGTGTCTACAGGCAGAACGTTGCCTAAACGGTCACACTGATTCTATCAGTATGTTTCTTTACTCATAGTTAACCATGCTAACGACATACACAAACACTACAATAGACATTCAACAGAAACGAAACTCATCAGACCAAGCGAACTTCTTTCGTTGGTACAAGTTGCATTTCCGTTGTTTGCCTGTCCAGTGAAAACGCTATCGGCGATGATCATTGGTGAGCATGGATATTTTGACGATCCTGTCTCCACAGCTCTCCAGACGCAACAAGAATCAAGATAGTGTTTCTTTTGACACATCCCTGCTTTCAATTTGATTAAAGCTATCTGAAATTTGTCACTCAGTAGCCATTCGGTTGGCTCGTAATTGACGAGAATGCTTCCACTTGCCTCTGACATCAACAAGCCTTATCAGCCCAACACCTTGTCGGTGATTGCTGACTTTCACTCCTCACATGACTGACAATATGCAATGGAAAATCCCACAAGCTGTGCCATTTCGGATATACTCCCACATAATCTCCTTGCCAAAAAAATTGCCTTTATCGCAGTCATTTACATATTTATTCTTTCCAATAATGACAACATTCAATGCATCGAAATGAAATAGTTGAAGCTTTTAATTGTTTCTGTAAACCTGATCTTGGACGGCGTTTGTGTGACAAGACAATTGTGCTTAATTTTATTACTGGTCAGAGTTTGGTCATCAGGTGCAATTCGTGATGTAATGGTTAGCAAACTTAACTCCGTAGATAATTATGACTGCGTAATGAGTTCAATCCTCACTGGGTACCCCATACTATTTGCCTTTTCCCACAACAAAGCTACGCTTGGAAAATTATCATAATTTTTGATCATCAGAATAATAGAAAGATAAAACAGCGTTTTTATTTTTAGATCCGTCTCTCTATACGATGCGTCACGTTTTTTTATTTTTCCGAATTAAAAAAAAATAGTAAAAGTATTAAAAAGACAAAAGAACGGTTTTGTTAGATATTAGTGTCTATACGATGCGTCTGCTTTTTTATTTGTCCGAGTTTTTTAAAATTGTAAAAGTATTAGAAAGACAAAAGAGCTGTTTTGTTAGATCTGTCTCTCTATATGATGCGACTCCATTTTTATTTTTCCGAATTTAAAAAAAATTGTATATGTATTAAAAGATAAAGAGCAGTTTTGTTCGATGTTTTAAATTTAAAAAAGAATAGTAAACGTATTAGAAAGACAAAAGAGCGGTTTCAATAGATCCTTCTCTTTATGCGACGCGACTCCTTTTCTATTTTTCCTAATTTTTAAAAATAATAAAAGTATTAGAAAGACAAAAGAGCGATTTTGTTAGACCTGTCTCTCCATACGATACGTCTCCTTTTTTATTTTTCCTAATTTTTAAAAATAATAAAAGTATTAGAAAGACAAAAGAGCGATTTTGTTAGACCTGTCTCTCCATACGATACGTCTCCTTTTTTATTTTTCCTAATTTTTAAAAATAATAAAAGTATTAGAAAGACAAAATAGCGATTTTGTTAGACCTGTCTCTCCATACGATACGTCTCCTTTTTTATTTTTCCTAATTTTTAAAAATAATAAAAGTATTAGAAAGACAAAAGAGCGATTTTGTTAGACCTGTCTCTCCATACGATACGTCTCCTTTTTTATTTTTCCTAATTTTTAAAAATAATAAAAGTATTAGAAAGACAAAAGAGCGATTTTGTTAGACCTGTCTCTCCATACGATACGTCTCCTTTTTTATTTTTCCTAATTTTTAAAAATAATAAAAGTATTAGAAAGACAAAAGAGCGATTTTGTTAGACCTGTCTCTCCATACGATACGTCTCCTTTTTTATTTTTCCTAATTTTTAAAAA